>VXAC01000337.1:1926075-2072152 GCA_013399225.1 Rhipidura dahli | reverse complement strand
AGGAGCCGCCTTGGGAAGGGGCTGGGTGCCGTGGGGCTGCCGGCGGAGCGGGCAGGGGGCCGGGGCTGGGGGCAAGGCGCTGGCCGCCGCCGCTTCCCATGCGGCTCACGTTGCCGGCCGCGCATGGTCTGGTGCCCCGCGGTCCACGCGCCGCTCCCGCCCGCCGCGGAGACGGGACGGGGGGGGCTCCGCCGCGGCCCCCGGGGAGGGCCGAGGTCTCCTCCGCAAGTTCTGCCGCCCGCTTTGTGCCGGGAGCGGCGGCCCCTGCGAACAAAGGCGGCGGGCGGGCGGCCGGAGGGCTCGGACCCCTTCGTCCCGTCCCCGCCCGGGGAGCCGAGCGGAACTGCCTCGGCGGAAAGTTGTGCAAGGCTGGGAGCGGAGCGCACGGCCGCGGTGCTGTGAGCCCCGAGAGTTTCAAACATCCTCCACCCCGCTCCCCCGTTTTCCTTCTTTTCTCTCTAGGGTTGAGTGGCTCCTAACAGACCCCGCGGCTGCCTCCTGCCCGCTCATTTACATAACACTTGGGTGGAAAATGCAGCTCTTCTTGTCGCGGAAAAACGTTATTGAAGAGTTGCTTAGTTTCCATGTAAAGTATTTTTAATGCGTTTTAAAAGCCAGGAGTAGTGTTGGCTCTTCCTGTTTATCGGAGTAGTTGCGGCTTCACGAGGCACGAGCAAGTGCTCTTGCTTTTTTTCCAGACCCTACTCCGGGACTGGGGAACGAAGGATCTCGTTTAGGAATGGGAGTCTCTTTGCTTGGGTTCTGTTTTGCTTTGCTTTTTAGCATTTCTGCCGCGTGCATAATTTCCCGCAGAGCAAAAACTGTATCAAGACATAAAGTGTTGTAATAGAGTATCTTAACTTGCTCTTAACTGAAGAAAACACCTCAGTAGTTTGTCGGGAAAGAAACAATAGTGTCTGCTAGTGTTAAATTGTAGTATTTGGCTGTTAAAATTTATACAGCAACTTATTACATATGAGGAGGATGTACTAAAAAATGAAAAGAGTAGGTTGAATGTCGTTTATTTGATGAGACTGTTCAGACAGAGAGCTAGAAACTGTAACTCTGTGTGGAAACTGTTGTCTGCATGAGTCCTCTCCACATCTTCCTGGAAGGAGTCTAGAAAGACTTTGAAGTGGAAGGTTGTAGGATTTGTATGGCTTTTCATTAAAAGAAGAGTGTACAGCTTGTGAACATCCTGTGGGCCAGTTGCTAGGCGCCTGCTCTCCTGTGCTTTCTTTAACAGATGCAATTGAAAGCAGAGGAAAATAAACATAGCAGAAATGTACACAGTTGCTGAAGCCCTAAAATACATGGGTGTGAACAGGAGGCCATACTCCAGAATTCCAGCTGTGGATGCTTGCTCTGTCCTTAAGTTTGTGCTACACTTTGAGAGCAGTTACTGCCTGTTTCCCAGGTGTATACCTGTACATTCCACTGAGAAGGAGACAGCTCTGAAAACTCATGGGAAAACCTAGACATTGGTAGGAATTTTAAAGGTAGGCAGGGCACCTGATCTTACACAGTTTCATGTTGAGATGCAGTTTGAAGGTAAGAACACTCATTTTCTTCAGTCTGAAGCATCTCCCCATCTTAAGCTTTCTGTCATCACTGCTGTTTTACAAAGGGGTGTAAAAGACGTTGAACTTGCCATTTGGTTCACTCCTAGCTTTTCTTGATTGCAGAACTTGGAGGTTAGGAACAGAAGTTGTATTCTCTTCAGGCCACAGTGTTAAGGAGATGGTCAATTCTATGTTGCATTTAATATCTAGAGAAGCTAAATGGCACTATGTCCTTTTTTCCTGTGGTGATTACATTTGTTTTAAGGCACTTCCTAGTCCCAAATTTAAATCATCTCCTTCTCCATCACCATCCAGTTGTTAATGGCAGCCTGGTTCTGTGTCTTGATGGCAATTATGCATTCCTGATGGTGTTCCAGGTTCATAGATATCTCAAAAAGTTATATCACTTAATGTTTTTAAAATTATTTTTGTCAAGGTTTTGATTTTTCCTCCTGTTGCAGCTTATGTCTAATATAAATGTAGGTCCTTTGTTCAAGCTGAATAATTTACTAGTACAATGGTGTCTGGAAACATAAATGTTTATCAGAAAGTATGTGATTTCCATTTGCATTAAGTGTTAGGAAAGCTTTTACAATAAATAGCTTTTTAGTTTGGGGAGAGAATTCCTTTTCATCTTTAGACTTAGACTGACAAATTAACTTTATTTCCCCTTATTATACATGCATGTGTATTTTGAAAAAGTTTTGTTAATTATTTCAATGAAATTTGTTGTCTCTGAATCAGTAAAAGAAAGGAATGGTGTGTGATGATTTAGGCCAAGCAATGTTATTAAACAGAGAAGAATGCTACTCTTCTGTCTCTTTAAAGTAAACAGTGTTTTTTGAATTCAGGCTGTATTTACTGAACATGTTTAGTCTTCTGAATCTTTTTGTGAAGAGCACATGCTTGTTAACTGACTATATGTACATTACATTTGAAACAGAAGTAGCATAAAGACCTTACCAGCAGAGCTGCTTCAACCTTGTCATATGTGGACTGTGTATGTCAGGTAATTCTGGAAAGGCACGATAACCATTGCGTGTAATTGCTCATGAAAATGCTCTTTCACAACAAGGTATTGTGCTTTAGTGAATTTGTGGAAACTGATGGATGGTTCAGTATTGAAATGCTCTATGTATTCATGTGATAGACGAAGTCTGTTTACCTGGATCACTGCTATGGACATCAAGATAGTCTCTTGTGACAGCCAAGGCTACAAAGATTTCAGGTATTTGTCTGATGAAGACCTAGAACCATGCAGGCATGGAAGCTGACTTTTTTGTCAACAAACTTCTTGGCCTTGCTTTGTGGTACAGCCACCACCAAGTTATTACTCAGGTTCTTCTGGCTGCATCAAGCAAGAGCAGTTTAGCCCAGTTTCCTGTGAGTCTCAGTGGTCAGCAGCGGGTGTCTGCCAAAGACTGTGGGCAGCATTAGGTGCTTACAGGTCCCCGTCCCAGAACACCCTTCCGGTTGCTATCAGTGTGTACTTTAGGGCTGTGTCATTTCTGTGCATTTGGCAACCCTTAGTGTCTTCCTCTTGGGTGAACGTGTTTGGTGGCTTTGAGGGAGGAGTGAACGAGTCCTTGTTTTGAAGTGATTGGTTTTGAATAAATGTATTGTCAGGTGTATTGGGTACCTTCTTATTCCTATGTTAGGAGGGAGGAAGAATATTAAATCCCTGTCCACTGCTCACCTGTCACAGTTTTGCATTTAGTAGAAAATGAAAGGTGGTTCTCCATCTTTCACTTTATAGAGATTATTGGTGAAATAATAAAGTAATCAATTTTTGGCTTCCTTCTCTGTTCAGCCAAAATCAATAAATAAATATAACAGCTTGATTAGGCTCTTAATTAATTGTTAAAGTACAAACTTGCTCTTCTTCTTTGACAACTTTGCATAAGCAAAATGTTTTTTGGCTGTAACAAATGCAAGAGGCATCGTGGCTCACTTGTGGGGGACATTTCTTGGGCAGGAAAAGGGAACGGGAGCAATTAAAGTATTGTAATGTTGTGAATCCTGCCTAGGTCTTTCCACTAGTGGTTCTGGTCAGCCACCTCCAGTATTTGTCCTGTATCAGTGCATACACTGCAGTCAGGTTCTTTCAAATAGATCCTTGCTGGGTTTTTTTGTTAGTAATGTGAACATGATTAATGTCTGTAAGGTCAGGTACTTCAAAAGTAAGGAATGTCAGAGTAAAAGGAACTACTGCATTCAGTTTTGTTCATGCTCACTATAGCAAAAAATATGTGTTCATCTCCTCAAGACTGCTCATTTTTGCTAAATAGACAGATCTATGTAATTCAGTAGCTCTTCTCTATTCTGTTTTCTCAGTGTTCTCTGAAACAATTGCAGTTATTTTTACAAGGGTGAAACAATGCATTTTTTTCTATAATGTCATGCTTAACCTACCAGCAGACATCTTTTCCCGTTTGCTGGGGCAATGGAAGATGTTACCATCAGCTAGAGAATACAACACCCACAGGTGTTTGGTAAGAGGAGGTGTGTGAAAGATTGTCCAAAGCTAGCTTGCTTAGTTCAGGTGACCTTTGCCTGAGTCTTAAGCTGGGACAGTTGGATTTGCTTTGTGTTGGAGGATGAAGAGTGTTGGTGTGTGCTGCTTTGGTGGCACACTTCTAATATGTGCGCTCACAGGTAGCTGCAGCAGCAAGACTTGCTGTTAAGCAGCTCTTTTTTCCCAGCCCAACTCCCTTCAACATGATCAGTGGCAGCTGTTGCACTACAAACTAGTAGAATTTGTCTAGTTTTCTGACCAACCACAAATATGGCCATAAAATAGAGAAGTAAGGGATGTTTTAATTAAAATATAAAACAACCAAACAAAAAACCCCAACCAAACAAAAAACTATATGCTGTTTTCAGTTTTGGCTATAATTTAGAATTATACCAGTATGATACATTTTGCAATGCTATTCACCTCAGCTTATATTTAAAAAAAAGGAAAACAGTTTCCCTTTAATACTCTCTTAAGAGGTTGGGTACTGTTTGGATTTTTGTAACGCAAATACCCTGTTATGAAACTGATTTACATATTGATGTACCTTAGATGTTGTGTGGGCAGGGGTTGTTGGGATGTGGAGGGGAAAGGAATGGGTTTTCTTGAAATGATGTGGTCTGTGTTTCTGGCGGGTCCATCGCACAAGACTGCTTTCTAGCAGCTCCAGTATCGGGGAAACCTGTTACACGCTGTGCCTGGCTGAGCTGGCCTAGGTGAATCTAGTTTGTTTTGTGACCTGAGACTGGGTGGCTGCTTGCAGCAGAGGGACAGCTCTGAGGTAGTTAAGGTTAAGTAACTCTTCCTGTTCAAAGGCTGACTATGCAAAGTTGTCCAAAATGTGAATGTTTTGAAGTGCTTTTTGCTTGAAAACCTTTCGGTGGTGTGGATGGCGTGCGTGACCTGCCTGATACTTCTCTGGAGAAGCAGTGCTGCGAAGTCTATGAACTCTTCAGCATGGGCAGGCTGAGATGAAGTGCACTCAGAGGACAGGGCATACTGCTGAACACTTTCTAAGCACAAGATCTGCCTTCTTACCGAGGCAGGAGGACTGCCCTAGGGTGGAGCTGAGAGGTGTGCATGTGCTGTGGTGAGACCTGGCATTGTGGAGCTGGAGCTGTGGCGAGTGGGAGGTTAGAGGAGGATTGCAATAGAGTTGCAATATTTTCCTCTTAAGCTCTTCATAAACTTCAATCAATGAGTCTTTCCATTCCAGTATCCTGGGTTGCAATAATAAATTAAATCTTTTCCCTTCCAGTTCTCCCTCTTTACACGAGTCTCTCTTTGAAAATAAAAAATCTGAACTGATTCAGAGATAATCATTGTAATTGTTCCTATGTACCCTTCTTCTGTTCCTCAACTTTTTGGTCCAATGTCAGAGCTTGTTGTTCTTCCTCTTCAGCACTTGGTTCTTTAGAAGTGTTGCTCTGGATGGCTTGGAATGTGGGAGGTGACCTTTACATGATACAGGTTACCAGAGACTTCCCCTGTGTGTTTCCTTGGTGGGCTTATCCGATAACACAAGGGTGGTGGTGGAGACTCGACTGCTCACGAAGTTTTGGTGGGTCCTTTTGATAGATTGAAGAACTCCTTAATTCAGTAATGCAGAGTCAGAGCTACTCAGCTGTGGCTTTGTGTTCTTGTAGGTTGTGGCAACTGCTGTGAATTTCAGAAGGACAGGAACTGCAAACCCTGGGTGTGTGTTGTTGACAGTATCTACTTAAACTCTGCCCTCTTTGACCGTCATAATGTCCTTGCTGCACACATTAGCTCTGTGTTCTCACAGATGCTGGTGGATACATTTGGAGCACGTGTTTTTCAGTATACACTCTACCATGTTTTCTCGAAGGTGAAACTTTACATTTAGATCTGCTGTAGCATGCAGGATCTGCCTATGCTTATAGGGAGTTAGTTTGCTGTATTGAAAAATTGCTTATGAAAGGTTATTACTGTCTTTCTGTAAAATATGTGATGTGCTTTATGGGATACAATATGTGTCCATATATATCTGCAGTAATGAAAATAGTCACAGTGTTTTCAGAACTGAACAGGCTACTTCAGGACAAGCTACTTGTCTTACTAAATGACTAACAAGCCCGAAGCATCATAAGCCAATGGGGAAGAAAAGGTTTCAAGCTTTTCCCCAAGTTCCCTTATTAGGAGGGTAAGCTGCTCAGTGTGTTCCCTGGCAAGTACAAGCCTTTTCAGCATTGTAGCATACTTTATGCTTGGGAAATTGCTCGCTAGCGATTGCAGTAGCTGCAAAATCTAGCATTTCTTTGCTAGACCTGGCAGTAGTGGATACGTGGCTTTTGTTGACTTCTTCATTGACTAATAAGGCTTTAGAATATTCTAAAGACTATTTTCTTTAGTGTTCAAGACCATAACCATTAAATATCGATAACCAAAACTACAGCTGTGGATTCAGACCTCTCTGAGGAAATGTTATTCATCTTTTGTGGCAAGTGTGACCCCACACAGCTTGGCATAGTGTTGAATCTGTGTTGAAAACAGGATGTCTTCACCTTTGCTTCACCATTGTCTATGTCTTTGCTAAGCTGTGTTACTTGTGGTCCTGAGCTTGGGCCAGTAAACCTGCAGTTTGCAAGGAGTGTCTACTTCTCCTGCTTATGTCTTGGCATTTGTTTTAATTCATGCAATGATACTCAAAGCAAGAGATGATCTAGCACAACAGAAAAGGGCCCTGAAACGGTGATCCTGGAGATACCCATGTCTAAGTTATTTTTAAGGTTTGTTTCTGAGTTCTGCTGTAGCAGTTTCATCTGCTGTTGCCAGAGCTGATGAGTATGTCTGCAGATCTGTGGCATTTCTGAGTGGGTGGATCACTGCAATGACAGGTAGCTTTTTTTCTTTACTACAGAGTACAATAGTGATAGTTTTTATAGCTCTTGAGGGCATCTTCAGCATCCTTTAAATCATGCTAAAGGCAAAGTTGCTGTGGTTTTCAGTGCTTTTATTATTTTTTTTTAACCAGGAAATTTTTGACACTGTGTCTTTCTCCACATGCCTAAATAGCAGGCCCTGTTCTTTCTTTCAGCAGGAATGAATTTGAAATAATCAGTTTGTTTGGGGCACTGTGTTTGGGAATTGCTTCTCTCCTAACTTGCTATTCGCTGCGAGAGTTGAGGGGGAGGGAGGCAACGATTCAGCCTGCTATGCTTCCTCCACCTGGCCTGTGTTTAAACTTGTCTGTGTAGCCAAGGTGGGGTAGACATGGCCCTTATGACAAGCCTCTGGTGGAAAGGGGCGGTTATATCCCTCCATTTTCATGGTGTGTTCATTGTGTTATCTGTGATAGCAGGTAGATTCTGGCTTTGCTGTCTGTGGTCTCAGTAAGAGCTAGACTTGGTCACTGCTTGACTTCCAGCTTGCTGGACTTGGTGTTGCCCTGCACTTGCTTCACACTACCAGCTGTGTGATACACAGCCCTGAAGGGCCACTTGATGTTCGTGAAGCATTTCAAGAGTAGCATGCAGGCCTTGCTAGCCCCTTAGTAACATGGTAGTAATTCTGTTTTGTCATTATGTGTTGTCAGGGGAGTGATTCTGTGATTCTGTGAAAGAGGTTCTACTAATATCTTGGGTGGATTCTAATACACAGGTGGCTGAACTTTACATTTTGCAATATTATAATGCAGAAGTGTTTCTGATAATAACCCTGATTATCTCCATAGTGACTGCTTCCTTAGGTTGTCCAGATGTTTAACTTAAATTTGAAAGTTTTACATACCTGAGTGCACTACAACTAGGGCAGTTCTTAGACATGGCTTGCTGTAGCAAAATAACTTTGACATGCACAGTTACATTTAATTTATTTCCAGGACATCCTGTGTTTTCATCTTATCTTCAAGGTCAGGCTGAATGGGGCTTTGAACAACCTGATGTAGGGGAAGGTGTCCCTGCCCATGGCAAAAGGGTTGGAGTTACATGACGTTTAAGGTCCCTTACAACCCAAACCATTCTTTGATTCTGTGAATTCAGGTGTTGTATTATATTCCCAGCTTTATAGCTTATTGCCATGGTGAATGTTGTTATTTGTGCTTTGAACACTGTTATGCTTGACTATTTTGAAATCAAATAATTCCTGATATGCTACAGAAAACAGGTGGGCTGATAGTGAAATAACTGAGGTTCAAACTTCAGCTCCACCATTACTGACATTTGGCCTGGTGGGAGTACTAGATAGCGCTCAGTGTGACTCAGGAGCACAGGCAGGAGTTGTGTTTGAAGGGTGGAGGTGGGTGGTGTCCCCTGTCATGGGGTGGATGTGTGGCTGTCTAGTGAGGGGAGCTGCATGCTGTGGTTGCTGCCTGCCTATGTAGGAGGTACATACAGTCATCCCGCTCAGCTTGTGGTTGTTTACACGGGCTGTGGGAACCTTTCAAAAGGGTGCTGGGAATGACTGGAAAAACAAAAGCTTGTTTAGTGGCACAAAAGAAATGTTAACGTTTTGGTCCTTCTCATTCCTATTGTTTGTTTACACTGCAGTGTGGTGGGAACAAAATTGATTGCGTAGGTTAGGCACAACCTAACAAAGATTAAAAAGGAGAAACTTATCATTAATCATTTTACCCTTCCTTCATAAAATAATTCCAAACCTCACAGAGGTTGGGATGTTATAGCCATTTGTCCTTTTTGGGGTTTTCATTCTATATTGTATTTGAGCTGCTTAGTTCCTACTGAAAGGAAAGGCTCTAAACACCTTCTCCTACACATATCTCTTCCCGCACTCACTGTTGGTTTAACCTAATTTTTTGTCAAGACTATTCAAATTAATTTTGGTTTTCTATCATTTTTGTTCCCTGAATTTAAGTGAGAAGGGAACTAAAAATCGAATTGAGTTGGCTCAGTGTGACATGTAATGTGCGTTAGAGCTGGCACGGGGGATGCACAGCTGGCAGCGAATCCTTTGGGCACTGCCCATTAGATCAGCTTAACTGTGCTCTGAAACCTCATGGTTGTGGTCTGATGATCTGCTGAAACCAGACTATGTGCTGTAACCAAAAGGGCTGATCTTGTTCCCCCTGTCCCTTCCTCATTTTTGTCGTTGTGCCATCCACTTCTCATATCCAGCTGCTTGACTTCTTAGCCTTTTCAGTAAGGAGAGATTGGTATTGCCCCTTTTACCAGCAAGAGAAATTGAAGTAATCTAAAAATGTCTACAATCCTTATACTAAATTGCAGAAGTATTATCTTATTTGTCATGCTGTAAACTATATGCGTGATATAAACCACCTTCAGCTACTACTGCCAATTCAGCCTATAAAATAGAGCATGTACTTGATCTTCAAAGGTTTTTGCCTCGAGTTCTCTTCATATCACAGTCATAAGCATGCCAATCTGGACAAACTAATCCTTTTATTCAGTAGAGCTACATTTAACACAGTGATCAAAGCTGCAATGTACAGAAATATTAGTATTCAAATCTGTAAAACACAAGGGAAACAAATTGTTCTGTGAGCAGCGGAGCTAACAAAACCTAGTTTCCTGTGGATTTGTGTGCTCTGTCTGCTGCTGTATCCCATCACAGTAACAGTCCTGATTACTGTCCTGTTATCTCCTGTGACCTCCCTTATCGCAATATGTCAGATCCTGCAGCCTGACTATTACACTACTCCCCATGTAACCTACCCGCTAGCTGGGGTAAAGGCAGCATGTGCTGTGATGGTTGCAGAGCTATGTGTGTGCTTAGTGGCAGCTGCCAAAGAGAGAAGAACATTTGTATTCAATAATTCTACTGGTTGTAGAGCTGAGAGTTTAACTTTTGTTGTATTCTCTCTGCCTATCAGTTGCCATCTCCAGAGAAGCAGTAGGATTGCATTATAAATTTGTATATATGTATTTTTCTTTCTTTTCAGAATCACTTTTTTGGAAAGGTGTATTGTGCCACTGAAAACTTTCTTGTATAAAACTTGAAGTAGTTCTCAGTTCTTCTTTATGTTCTTTGTGATGCTTTAACCCCAATTTGGTGGAATATATTCTCTTTGTTATAAAAAAATCCAGTTAAACTCTGGTGGGTTTTTTTCCCTATACCTTTTCCTCTGTATTATTCTGCATCTCTCGGTTACAATTAACATACCCAAACTGTTTGATGATTTTTGGGTTCCTCTTTAAGATACCGGTTATCAAATTTCACCTTTTTAAATTTTTAGTTATCTACATTTCAAACCATTTTTGCCGTATGCCTGCTCAGGAGTGCCATATATTTACAAAGTGCCCATTTAAAATGCTGTATTCAGTTTGTAATATATCAATTATAATATTCTCAAAATTTTTAATACACATCCTATTTTTTTTTACTGAGTATTATTCTACTATATGGGCTGTCAAGAGTCAACATGTTTGTTTCTGAATTTGTTGTTAAGATCCAGGAAGTTGGTGAGTAAAATGTTCACCCGGAGACACATTACCTTGTTGATTATTTTTTCTGTCATATATTTCCCATTTTATCTAGCTTGGTGAGACTACATGAAATTCTCAAAGGTCCTTCTCTTATCTTAACCTTAATAGTTTTTATGTGAATGACTTTTGCCACTTTTTGCTTTCTGGACCATTAGGGAATATGTGTTGCAGTTCTAGTGTAGAACTGTGGCCTTCTGCTGTTAACCCTTTTCTGCAAATTAACAGGCCACTTAACTGCTTTTTCTTTTGATGCTTTATTGCTGGCATCTAAACACAAATGTTTTCCCCTAACACCAATATTAATTTTACTTAATAGCCTCTTGAGATTTTGAGGGAGGCCTTTTGAAAGTCTTTTTTTAAGCAATTTCTCCTTAGTTCACTGTTGTTACTATAAAACTCTACTAAGCCTTAAAAAACCATAGTTTTCTTTCCAGAAACCATGCTGTGTAAATTCTCTGATATCAACCTGCATATATTTTACAATCATATTCTCCAAACAATTGTTTCAGCTAGCTTGCTATGCATGAAAGGCTTATTTGTTTGTAACATGTTAAATCATATTTACTGGGGCTTTTGAATGTAGGTAAGTACTGTCTTTTCTCAAATTCTAATACTAGGTATTTTTAGCAGGAGGTGAATATAATTTTTTGTTATTTATAAATATTTTTTTCTTGTTCCTGTGGAATCACTCAGTTCTGATTTCTGCTAATAAAAAGAGAAAATGCAAAAGTATCATGTTTTCTCCAGCTGAGGTGTTGATGGTTTAGGTTTGTTAGCTCTGTTCTACTCCCCCAAGTTGTGTAGTGGAGTGGTGGCAGCTGAGAAACTTGTGCTCTTAAATAGTTTTTCTTAGGCTTTGAATGCAGTGTGTAGGAGATCTTGAATTTATATGGCAGAGACACTGGGAGATGTGCAGTGGAAAGGGAGAAAACAGGCTATAGAGGTCTCTCTGATTACTGAACAGACTGATGCCTGTGACATGTTCTTCCATCCATTTCTTTTTTGTATCAGTTTTCAGGAAGGAAAGCAGCCTTCAAATAAACCCAAAGTGAGTCATTTAGCTTTCCTCAGGATCAAAACAGCAGCTGGAACTGTTGAGTAGTAGAACCATTCTGTTGCTCAGTAAGCACTCATACACACAGAGTGTCTAGGAGGTAAAACCATGAAACTGCTGTAGATGTTCTAGTGAAAAATAATCAGTAATGGTTTTCCAGTAGAGATACAATTTTGTAACTAATATTTTGATTGAAATGTCAAGCTCATTAAAACATTTGAGTGTAATATATTTTATCAAGATGGCAGTTTTGGGAGAGGTGTCCAAAAGTTAAAATACTGTTTTCTGTATTTTAATTTAAATGTTCTATTTTAAAATGTGTTTAATAAATGGTTTTAAATGTATTCTAGAAGAATTGGCCCTCTGGATCACGCTGGCAGAACTGGTGTTCTTTCTAGCCTAGTATCCTGTGTCTGATAGCCATCAAAGAGAAAATCTTGTCCAGGAACCCAAAAATTCCCTAATTCTTCACCNAAAAAAAGGGTAAGTGGATGCATGGGGAACATTGAGAACAAGATAAATTTTAGATACTTTTCATTTTGTGCTTATTCTCTGGCTGCTTTCAGTTTATGGAATCTCTGCATCAGAGGTTGTTTCTCTTCGTTCAGAAATTCTTGACTGATTTTTCTTCTGAGAACTTGTATAATTTCTTCTTGAGCCCTTGTAAATTTTTCATCTCCATTGCATCGTTTTGCAACTAATCTGACAGATCTACTGGCTGTTACCTGAAGAGTCACTCATGTTTTGAAGGTGACTCTTCCTAGCTTCCTTAGCTGCTGCTTAGTGTTTGTGTTGCAGGGAGTAATGAACAACTACTATTCTTTGCTTTTCATGTCACTTGCCTCTGGCATAGTCCCTTGAAATGGGGACCTTTGTTCCTAAAGAGACCGTTTTTTCAGGTCCCAGTTCTTCTATATTTAAGCAGTTTTTGCTGTAAGAGCTGACCTCTATAAGGTGACAGATGCTTCTTCACTACGTGACTTTTCTTGTAGAAATGTAGAGGTGCTGTTTGGGTACCAGTGCTTACTCCTGTTTCATCATTGTAGTCAACCCTATGAATGGCAACTGCAGCTGAAATTTATGCTATACTGGGGGATGTTTGCTGAAGAATTGCTTGACCCTGTGAAAATGATGGGATAAAGTAAGGATGAGAAATTCTCATTTGTCTCTCTAGGAAATGGCAATTCCTGTGTAATTGTTCCTGTGGTCATCTTTTAATATGGTTAGAGCAACAGCTTAGCAACTCTGAAGTTTCAGTCTGCTGATGTTACGGATCATGAAAAATTAGAGAAACACTTGGATCTATCTGAAACGATAAATAGCAAGTTTCCCATGTTAGCATTACAACTGTTGCAACCAGACAGAGCAAACAAAAATTCAGCTCTTGTAATTGAAATTTTCTTTTGGTCTGTGGTTTTAAGAGTGCATTGTGCACTTCAATTTTATTATCATGCCGTGTGAGTACTTCTGTGAAGAAAAGTAAATGTAATCCTTATTGGTTTTCTTTCTGTATGCCTCTAAAGCCTTTATTTAGCTGTGTGAGTTGTAGGAGACCTATAAGTATCGATAGTGTTTAGGAATAAGAATCTATAAGAATAGAGTCTATTTCTTAAACACTCCTATAAATGAATAGATTTAAAGAATGTATTATTTATAGAAATATACAGAAGGGTTCTGCAAACTACAGCTTGAGGACTTAAGGTGTTAAAGGCAGTGTTTGTTTAAAATACTAGTTATTATTTAAGTTATCTAAGTTATTTAAATAATCATAGGCTTGAAAAAAAATTTTAAATGTCTTTTTTAGTGTTAAATTGATTGCTATCATGGAGTAAAAATCTAAAGACAGTTGTGAAGCATTTGAACTCAGTGGTTAATTTTCTGTTGCCACTAGTGATGGGCTATCATATTAGTTCTTCTGGAATACAGGTGAAGATAAGATAAAAGAAATCCAAGTCTGATGCTGCAGTCACTGGATATACACTTAGATTTGGCTTTAAGAATACCTGTAGAAAGCCATGCTCTTGCATAATGTTTGCTGCATCAGTAGCTACAAATGTAAATTTGTCAAACTTCTTAGTCATGTACTTATGTTGCCTCAGAAAAGAACTAATTGTCAGTTTTCCATTGATAAAAAATTGTTAGTCTAAGCTTCTGTTTATTTACTTGTAAGACCAAGAAGTTAATCTCTGAAGAGTGGGACTTTTCAAGTACGCTTAAGTCACTTAGGAACATAAATTCCATTGACTTTGTACTGTGAGAGGAGTAGAATTGAACTGAAAGAGAGGATTAATTTTGGAAGTTAAGCAAACTGAAAAGTGCAGTTGATCACGAATACCAGGCAGTGTGTTGCATTCTTGATTGATTCTCGTATAAATCTTCTCTGCCTAAATGAATATTAGACTCTGGAGTTGTTGGAAGACCTGATCAGGTATGGGCAGGGAGAATTAGCAAAGTGTGACTTTAGAACTTAAATAGGAGAGTTTTATGTTTAAACTTATTTTTAATTGCTGTTTGAAAGTCATGTGTGCCCTCTTTCAAAGAGGATGTAAGAAAAGTATTGTGTAACTCTCTTAAGAATCAGTGTCTTTGCTATAGTTACTGTCCTGCTGTTTTCTTTTCCAGCACGTCAGTGGTGCAATAGTAGGTAAAAGGCTCCAAAGTCCAAAAAAGCTTTAAGTGAAAACCTTAGAAGATGGTCAGAACTTTATAATTAAATAAAACTGTCTGTCTCTTTTTGCTTTTAGTTTTAATAGTCATTTGTTTGCCTCTTGACTGCTCACTGATTAACTGTTTGTTTGGCAGGCTCTAGGAAGTCTGCAAAACTTGTTGTATGACTCGTTTCAGTTATCACTTGTTTTTCTGTGCCTTATCAGTCTGCTTGACAACTGTTTAATTGAAAAGTTTTGCATGCTATTGAAGTGTTATTGTTAGAATAAGCACTTAATTCCAGAAGGAGGATATAATCTCATGGCTTGATAGTGAGAGTCACAGTGTAGAGGGAGGGATGCTATCGCTGTCCTAGATAGTAGACTTGTTTATTTTATAAATAAAGATTATTTTTTTCTGAATAGCAAAGGATAAAACTTTGTCTGATTGTAAATATCTCTGAGTGGGGACAAATATTTTACTGTCATTCTGTTACAGGAACTTCCACTGAGAATTCAAATGTTACATCCAGTGTAACAAATGGGAATCTTGTTCTGGAGAAGTTGCAGTAATGAGGATGGAACTTGCTTCTTTTGCTTGGGTCATTGTGCATATTAAAAGAATCCAGTAGTTGCACTGTGCTTGACAAAAAGATCCAGATGAGAAATGGCAGCAGAAGAATGGCTTCAGATTTTTTCTATGAAAAGGGGTGTTTCACTGTTAATATGATTAAGAGTACATATACTTTCTCCCCTCATATACTGTTTTGCTTTATTTCCTGTGTTAACACATTATGTAGCTTTGATGCTTATATATTGCTGCTGGTAAAATTGTCTTTTGCAGGTTCTAAATATAGAGGTTTAGAGGAAATACCTGCCTGCCTTTTTTGTCTAGCTCATGGTAATTAGATGGAAAACTGGTTTTTTTTTTTTTTTCCCTCCCTTTTTGGTGGCCCAGTCTCTAATCACATAGAAATGGAGCTACCTCTTAATGAAGCAAGTCTAGAAATTGTGTGTAAGGGATGAGACTTCATTTTAATGCTTTCAGGGATTACTGGTGTTGTGCAGCTAAAGTCAAGACAAAAATACTGGTATTGCTTGGAGGAAGTTTGTGGCCATTGTCACATTATTGCTGGTTATTCAGAAGAGTTACAAACCCTCTCTGCACAGCAACGGTGAGTGCTGGGCACTCAGTTTCAGACTTTGCTTCAGTTTAATTGAAAGCAATGGGAACAAGTGCTAACAGCATTTTTTATCTTTGCTCACTACAGCTCTTCTCATTTTTGTTTGTCAAATCCAAGTGAATCTTTGTGTCCAAACCAAGTGTATCCATTGTATGATTTTGTTCTTGTTGTGTATAGTTGTGGTGGTCACTATTACAGGTTGTCAGTGTTGCACAGGAAGCTTTACATAAGCCATTAATATGAAGAATTTGAGCTCTTGTCAGGGGGGATCTCTTCACCAAAAGCCCTAAATGTTTCTGTTGATGAATAAGCAGGAAAGTTCTCATCGCACTTGCTGTGTTTTGAAAAGTCAACACAAAGGTATTTTACTATCAGTTTAAGGAAGTGGAGAAGTTAAAAGATTTTAGAACTTTTGAGTTGGTGATTTTTAAGAAAGCATAGCTAAATGCATTCTATGAGGTTTCTGATGTTTCATAGACTAACAAAAGGTTGCTTTATTAGTAGCTTTAATGAACAAATCGCTTTATTGGCTTAGACATACTGGTTGCTTTGTCGGTCTAAACAGCTATGGGTTCTTGTTTCAATTCATCATTGTGCTGGAGTAGAGAAGTGATAGCCATTGACCTTCTGTTAAAGCACAATAAAAAGTTTTTTGTGAAGAAGGAAAGTGTGCAGGGAAAAGAGCAATGCAGTGCTGTGTCTTGAGTTCAGCAATGTAAAAATCAAGGGACCGAGTACCTCTGTTGCTTTTCTTGCTAGGTGGCTCAGTATAGTGAACCACCTGAAACAAGAAAAGGCAGGACTGACTTTCTGAAGGCTGTTTTTCATGGAACCTGTGTGTAAAGAAAGAAGGTATTTATGTTGTAACTGTAAGGAAGCATATTAAGTAGGTACTCATTTAGTTCTGAGTGGGAAGTGTATTAGTCTTCAAAAAAATTTTTTTTTACTGTTGATTATCTGACTTGTTTTATGAAGTGATTAACACACATGACTTAACCATAGCCTGTGGCTTAAATAAGTGATCTTATTTTATTTCTTGAATTACTTCCTAATAATTTATTTAAATGAAAATGGCTTTTTTTTTCTCCTGGCTGTACGCTTAAGACACAGAAGAAATTTGTTAGATGCTGTAGAATTTTGTTAATGATAATAATTAGCTCTCAGAGTTGATGTCTATGTAATGAAAGGTTGCCAAATCAGGTGGGATGGCATTGCAGTCATTTTTGTAGTTATCAGGTTGCTTTAAAAACCTATCATATTGCTTGTTAAAGATGAGCATCTTCCTGTAACTAGAATAATAGTGTTGCAGTTGAAGTGGCAGATTCAGATAGATTTGCCAAATGTATTTACATTATATAACACATGAAGTTATAATCATGATTAAAAGGATTAGAGACTTTCTCTCTAATGAAAACACTGTATGAAACCAATTTATCTTTCTCTGCAAATACTTCTTTATTAGGGGTGGGGCAGTATGGTGCAGCATGGATGTTCTGTAACTGGCTGGTTTCTGGTTTGCAGATTTGCACTTGTCATTTGGTGGGAGCAGCTGCTGGCATATACTTTGCACTTTAGTTACAGTCTTGAGTTTTTTTGTAGGTATTGTGTTGTATGCTTGGTATTTATGGTTGTTGAGTCTAGTTTATAGTGATAACTCTATTTGTAATACAAATGAAGTCTTCGTGTTACTGTTTTTCTCATGGAGCAGTTTTGTACCCTGATATGCTCCTAATTCCTCTGGAAAAGCAAGTTTTCCCTGCAACCATTTGGGAGAAACTGTGACAAGCAGTGAAACTGTTATCAAGATTTCATTTTTGAGACAATTGTTACTACAAACATGTTTCTGAGATTAGGGATGAGATGGGGTGAACTTTTATAAGAACATGTTGAGGAGAAGCAGCCACACTGAGCATGTGTTCACACTGTGCATTGTGATCCTCTTCAGAGGGGACCTGAGTTGCCATCACGCTCTGGTAACAGCTGTAGCTTAACGGTGCCATTGAGAGGAAGTACCTTTGGACTTTCTTTAGTTTTCTTCTGAATCCTATAGCATCAAAATGTCATAAATGTAGAATTTGTGTGGAGGAAACTTGGAGTAGAAAAAAGCACGTTTTTTCGTTTCCCCTTCCTTTGAGGAGCTGGGTAGGATATTTGATTGCACTGTACACTGTTTCCTCTTGCCTGTGTCTTCTGGTTACTGCCTTCCCTGCTTTTCCTCTTCCTCTCTGGTCTTTTGGCATGCGCTTGGAAGTTTGTTTTGCTCTCTATCACAGTCTTGGTGCTATCTCTGTGTCTCCTTTTGGCTACAGTTTTTTCCTCAACCCCTTTGTTGTCCTGTTCTGCCCTCCCACCCTTGTTTTACATTTTAGTGTTGTTGAAGTAGTTTTATACCCTCCAAAATATTTGGTTTTCCTTTATGAACTTAAAAATTATTTGAGTCATCCCAGAATTTTAAAGGCGCTGCCCCTTCCGCAGGTCACATCAGCACCCCTGTCTGACAGATACTCAAAGATGTTCCTGAGCACTTCTGTACTTGCTGATGAATCTGTACCTCAGTTTCCCAATGTGCAAAATTTGAAGGTGACTTATGTCCTCAGTATTGTTTAGAATCAATTAAGGTATCCAAGGATTTTGGCAGTATAGCAGGTACTGTAAGAGTAGTCAGCATGGCAGCAGTTGACTAAATACAATTCATATTTGTAAATTCATTATGTCCAAAGTATCCTTATGAGTGTTGGAATTGAAGAGGTTGTGTGGCTTCTAATAATACATTTTAACCCTTCGTACTACTATATGGAAACTTGTGTTTTAACGTCCCACTGTTGGGGAACTGGTTTTAAAGCTATGTTGATGTTACGACTGCGCACCCATCTGTAACTGGAGTACATGATAGCATTTGATGCCAGCTGTACATGTAAAAGAAAACTGGCAATTCTGGTGCAGTTTTCATTGGAAAGATAGCTTAAGTAAAGGTAAAGCAATTAAACAAATTGAAGAATTTTAGCTGTCTAGAACTGTGCTGCAGTTAGTTTTTTATTATACATTTCTTCATCAATATCAACTTCCTAAACACCCATCTCAATATTGACTGGCAGCCCACAAACTGCATGTATTGAACAGAGAAGATGTGACGAACATCTGTTTGTTTTAAAACCAGCAGCCATCTGCAACATACATTTAAATATGTTCTGTATAGCTCTTAGATCTCACTGCATCTGCAGTAAGGAGAGTGCATTTGTTATTCATCTTTCGAAGAATATGCCTCAGAACACTATTCCTCAAGAGAAACAGTAAAATTTTTGACTGTCAAGCATGAATCGGCTGCAATACAACAAGAGAACTCCCTATGGTGGCTTAGCATTGTGACTTGGAGTCTGTACAGAAAATGATTGAACATTACCAGCTATAGTGGGAAATGGTATATGGCAGAAATTTCAGCTCTTTTCCCTAGCTTCCTAATAATCCCCTACTATCAAGTTCATGATCCGAGCCAAACTTTTTTAGGTGAATTTGCATCAAATAGTAGTACCAGGCCTTGCAGAGGCAGGCCTGGTACACAAATGTGAAGCTTGCCAATGAATCTTCACCATCCTGTGGTAAATATTTTTTCTCCTCCCCACTAAAATCAGCAAAATCTGTGGGTCTTATATATTCACACACCAGAATGAAATATATTCAATACAGGTCACCAAATGTTATGGGAGTAAAGGAAATAACTGCTAAGCACCCAAGTGAACACACATCTACAAATGACAAGAGACCTAACCACTCTTTTAGGTGAGGAAAGTATCAAGAGAAAATGGGTAGCTGGAGTGTAACCAAGGTGGGCTTAAAGGAACATTCAGAAGACAAATCTGTGTCTTTAAGTATGGGATTATGTAGACTATCATGGCCTCAAAAGGGTTTCATGAAATTGCATAAATTTTCCCACTCCTTCAAATCTTCAGTAAATAGTGAATAGTAGAATGTAAATAGTAGTTGTCTATTCTGCCCTTCTCAAAAGACAAAGGGTTTTTAAACTTTTGCCATCTTCCTAGAAAATTCTTCATTTTACAAGTTTTCAGCCTTCTCATATTAATTTACATAGCCCAGATGAAATCAGAACTCATATTCTCAACTTGAAATAGTTCTGAAGGCTGTCCTCTGTCCTTTTGAAGTCTGGAGGTTTTCTGTGCCTAGTCTGTTCAGCTATATCAGTCTGACTAATAAAAGAAGCTTTATAGGTGAGAGCTTCTAATGCTTTACTGGACAAAAATTGCTGTATTAGAAAACTTAATTTCATTTAATTTAAGCAAAACATTAACCTGGCCGTACAACATTTCATTTCCCCAGTTTAGGCTCTAGTTCAGCCTTGAGTGAGACTCTGGCATGTTAGGTTTTCATACAGCTTCTGCCTTGCTAATCAGAAGTTATTTTTAACTCATGTAGCTGCCTTTTTCATCAGTCTTTTGGAGGTGGAAATGCAGACAGAGCAGTGGTGTGGTAGTTGGAAGAACTGGGGTTTCTGTTCTTAGCTTCTGCTACTGACTTCATCTGAAATTCTCCTATTCAAGAGCATACTATTCCATTTTATGCATCATATTCTGTAAAATGACAGTACACATCTGTCAGATGTTCTGAGGTCTTTGGGTAAATGCTGTTCTGAGTATTTGTTTCAGGGGATCACAGTTTGTGATGCCAGATTAATAGTACAGTTTAATTTCTTTGTGAAAAAGAAGCAGCATCAGTAGTTCACCATTCTGCATTTAAAGGGCAGCCTGTAATTTACATAATAATTTTAAATTTATGTGTTCTTCAACATACATATAGCTATTAATTGTTTAATGGGAGCAGTGACTTAAAATGAATTGCTAGTAGATTTACTGGACATTAGATGCTGTAAGGAAATATGTAGTTATATGAATAAAGTGTTTGCAGAACTATTTTAGCAGGTGCTAAATTTCTATGTTACTGATTTTGTTCAAAATACGTTTAATGAAATATATATTGTTCAAAATTAATGAACACAATATCCAAGACAGACCCACAAGTTCCAAGTGAGATGTTACTGTGCTTAATGGTACACATCTTATGTTTTCTCACTCTCATGGAAACAGCTTACAGCTATAGTTGCTACATTAATCCATAATCCAATAAAGGGATTTATTTGAGGGGTTGAAGGCAGAGAGAAGAAAAAAAATTGTCTCTGTAGTGCCCTATGGACAACAGTTGAGCTAAAAATACATGGGGCTCTTGAATGGCTCTGTGTTTGCCTTTCTCAGTGTTTGAGACATACATGTTAAAGTTTCATGGTACTCTGTAAAAACTTTACCAAAATTCTTGATTTTCTGAGAGGACATGTGAGGACTTTCCTCTCTTCTTTTGAATATGGGACGTGCCTTATCTGCATCAGTAGGATGGCCTATTCATGCTTTATTTTAAAATGGTGCTCGATTCCTGTGTCTTAAATGAATTTCACAGAACAGCCATGAAGACATTCTGAATTTTTAATGCTTGAAAATTTCTTGTGCTAGAATTATCATTTAATGAACTAGTGCTTTACTCCAATTGCCAGTGTACAGTTTAAATAAGAATAATGATGTTGAGCTCTTACAAGATATAAAAGCCCGGAAATCATTTGGTGCTCAGATACACATATCTTCCTGTGGGTCAAAATAATTGGAAGAAAGTTTAGAAGTTTTGAACAGGATTAAGAGTGTGTGTATGAATTAGAGAGCTAAATTTTGGTTTTGGCACCTGCCATCATGTGATGCAACCAAAGGATTGAGATGTCTACAGAAGACTGGAGCCTGTGAGCTGCAAAGAGAAGCCTGCAGACATCACCAGAGCATAACCCACAAAGCATTGGCTGCCTGGGACTGGAAATGTGCAAAAAATGTCAGAAGTGTCCAGGAGATCTTGAAGCAAGTTGAGGAGATGTGAAAAAATGGCTCTAGCAAGTTTTTCTCAGTTGAGTCTATGTTGTAGGTATTAGTGAAGGGCAGGGGGAGCTTGGCACATCCCTCTGAGTCAGATAGAGCAGCAGCCAGCAGGCAGATTGGTGTACTGGCCTCCAGCTCCTCGTTCCTCTCAGCTGGCGGTGGACTAGTTGCTTCTAAAAATAGTACATGTTACAGATGCTCCTGTTACCACTGCATGAAGGAATGGGATCCTTCTGCTTTGTGTGGGTAGAATTACAGTCCCTGAACATGAGCAGGAGCAGAGCTCCAGGAACCTTGTCTTGGTGGACATTGGTGTCTGGAGCACCTGAACCTGCTTCTGGTGCTCATCAGCTGCTTTATGTAGTGTTTCTTCAGAGTGTGAGGCTTGCAGCTCTTTGAAAAGTGTCATGCTAATTTAAACAGCAGGCGGCAGGAGGGTCTAATGGCATGCAGTATGCCATTAGACAGGTTTGGCTTTTTTCCTGTATTTCAGATTTGGGAATTGGTATAAAGCACATCCAGATTTTTGTAAGGAAATATTCCTCAGATTGTTAAAATAGAATTCTTTTAGCAAAGACAGTCTTCTTCTTCTGCTTTTTTTTTTTTTTTTTTAACAAGATCGGTCAATTTAAAGTCAGTTTCATTTTTACCCTTTCTATGCTTTGCTATTGAAGTGGTGCTTACTGGGGGAGAGTGCTGTATCCCATTTAAGTTTTAATTCTTTTCTGTTTGTTCATTCTGACTGCTGCTATTTTATAAAGTCAGGCAGAATGTTTTGTTAGGAAACAAATGGGAAGTATAAAGCAAGCAGCCCTTCCTTTTCTAATAAATACTTCCATTATTCTTTCTTAGTAGTTAGAATGTTATGTCATGGGCCAAACTTGAGTTGATAGCTAAGCTAGAAATGATAATATGCTCTTGGTTGTGGGAAATGGATAAAGTTACTGATAAAATTATTATTTTAAAAGGTGCCTAGTGTCTTCTTTGGAATTGTCTTTTTTTAGTTTAGACTTACTGGCTTTGCTAACACTTAGAGTAATGCTTTCTTTTTTTTCTATCTTTTCTTTTTAGTTATTTTTGGTTTAGTTTTTTTTTTGTAGGATTGGAGTTTAGTATTACACTGATAATATTTTACCTTGAACTATTGTTAGTTGTTGGCATGGGCTATATAAAATTGAGTTTTACCGGTTAAGATAGGATGATACATGTAATAAATACAATATTTATTTTCCTGTTTGAATACTAATATAATGAAAATATTTAGATAGCCACAGAACTGAAAGATCTTGGAGGACAGCTTAATAATAATGCATATTAATCTGGATGCATATACAGATTTAATTGTTAATCTCAATAGCTCCATTTACTAGAGTATGACACAAAATGCTGGGTGGCTGTATGCAAGTTACCGAGAACCTGAGACATGTTTTCACTGAGAATGGTTTCAAGATTGTTTCAAGAACTGCTTGTCTGTCCTGTACCTTGTGGTAATTCACTGGGGTAAGGCCTGGATCAGCTGAGTTTACATATGTGAGAAATTTCATATATGTATATTTTCATATGTATATATGAATGGACCAAGTGCTTCAAAGGAATCCACGGGATTCTGGATGTACAATAGAGTGACAGGTATGGTGCTGTAGACCAGAGTGCTTACTCTATTTGTGTCTCTCACAATTTTTTCATCTCACACATCCGTATGAATATAGAAAAAATGTTAGAAGCCTTTGGTAGAAACTCTTATCCAAGACCATGCTGAGGAATTTCTTGATGTTTGTCTGCTTCAGTGATGTTATACTTGCTAGAAAGCAAAAATCATTCTGGCAAAATTTATTCCAGCTGCTGGTACAAGGTAAATAAACAGAATTGCTAATTTTCCATACCTGGTCCTAAAATTAGATTGTTTAAAGAATTAGGAAGACCTTAGGGACTGTTAGAAGTTGCTTTGACACACTGCTCTTTAATCTTATGCAAACTAAACCTAGGAGAAAATAAAATTACAAACCCCCCTTACTATCAGAGACTGATTGCTATGTTCTTCAGCTGTTTCAGTAGAACACTTGGCACCTTACCTCTTTTGGTATTGCAGATTCCCACTGCTGTAAATTTAGCAGCCTTTCTGCATATATCTGCATCTGTGTTGCTCTGTGAGTTTTCTTAGTAAATCTTGGTCTGAAAACAGGCATGGGGAGTACTGCCTTAGAACAATAACAGAAATAAATTTGTCTAACTTTATGTTCATTTAATAGATTGTAAGCCATTAAAGGACTGATGTACAAGGTCAGTAATAATCATTTCTCTGTGCAGTAGTTTTTCTTTAGTCTGAGAGAAGATAATGTTACACTGATTACCCCTACCACGAGAGGTGAGCCTGTGTCTCTGAAAGCATCATTGAAAAAATGCCTCTCCATTTGTGTTTACTCTCTCTTCCAATTGCAAAACAGAATTATTGTATGAATAGCTTGATTCATTGTGTTGGAACCATTTGGGATTATTGTGAATTACTCATGGGAACTGTTGCGTCCTGAAAAGTTGGGTATTCAAATGTTTATAAAAAATTAAAAAGTCCTTTACAAACAAGATATCCCTGGGGTAGTTTCAGACAGATTCTAGGAGAATGAGCCCTTGATGGAACCAAGAGATCAACATTAAATACATAATCAATGGCCTAGTAATGTTTTGTATTTCTTTGTGTGAGGTTGTATAAAATTTCTTCTTCCTTCTCCCTCAATTAACTGATTAACGAGGCACCTCAGGAGCGCTGTTGAAGCTTTCTTAAAGAAAATTGAGAGAACACATGAACTAATATGCAGGCTGTTTTGTTGCTTAATGTATCCACCAAAGCCATCCTAATTGTATCCACATTGTAAACCTACACTGGCATTCATAGATCTGTTAAATCATCTCCATCTTTCAAACAGGACAAGTTTAATTCATTGCCTTACCACTTTATGATTGTCTGTGTAGACAGTTGGTGATGAAAATTTGTATTATTACAAATAACTTTTAATCTTTCACAATGACCGTAGCTTAAATTCTTGTACCTTTGTAAACTTGCAATTTTTCTCACTGTAGCTTCATATGTATGCTATGGAACCCATTTGTTTTCTTCAGGTTACTGCTAAATTGCTGAAATAATTTCCTCCTTGTCCAGCAGTTGCTGACTTCAGTTTTATTTAGTAGAACTGAACTAATATAACCTTGAAGAATAAATTCAGATCACACTGAAAATGCCTTTTAAGTTTTGATTTGAAAGCTTAAAGGCTATACAGATAGAACTGAGGTTCTAATTGGGATTTAGAATTTTGATTGCTATATTTATAATCAGAAAATATCATATCAACATTCCTACTCTGTTCTGTGTTACCAGCTCTGATAATTAGCATTCACTTTGATCCAAAATTTCACTCATCACACAGGAGCTATTGACCAGTCTCATTTCCTCCTTCAATATAAAAAGGAAGAGGCAGCACCAATAACGCAAAGATTTAGCTCTGAATCCAAGGTCATCTTGACAGAAACCTAGAACAGTTTGTTCCCTTCCACTTTGGCTGTGTAACTGTACTGTTGAGAAAATAATTTTGGCATACCATGAAGATTTTGCATTGTGTATGGATTGGGAGCTAGAAGATCTCAGAAATATGTAGCTGAGATCCTGCATATGTGGCAGTGCGGTATGGATACTCTTTTTTTGTCCACAAAGTGTTGCACTCAAAAATGCAGGTGTTGGTCAGAGTTCCTTGCAAGATTTTTAGCTTCCTTGACTCCTGATAGTCAAGTTTTTATTACAAAATTTTCTGTGTCAACTGCAGTGTTAGTTACGGAGGAGTACACCTAGAGGTGCTCCAGCATCCATGTCCTGGTTTATCATCCATCTGCCTTAAGCTTTGCAGTAGGTACCTGTAGTATATATTGGATATATATACTTTTGGATATGGAAAATAAAGCACACTTTAAATACTGCATAATGATGCTCTCGAGTCTTTCTTCTGTCATATGTCCGTAGTGAAATAAGTCGATAAGAAGCAATGTGCTGAACTGATGAAGGGAAAAACCACCTTTATCTTTTGTAGATGTTTAGGAAATCTGTGTTCTGATGGGACTCACTCTGCTTTTACCTCTTCAGCTTGAACTGGTATTGTTTATGCTTTACAGAGAATTGTGATTAAAATACAGTAAAATGAGCTTACTTTCTGTTTCAGGAAGCCACAATGGCTATAAAGTCCTGCAGCATTTCCTCCTTTTTCTCCACTAGAGAGCACTACTAGATGTGCTGCTAAGCTGTCATGTATTTACTGAAATGCTAATTCTGAGGTGGCAGTTTGTCTTGGATAAAATGTCACTAGGAATTGTGTTGACTTCCTGTTATCTTACCACGTGTGCTCCTTAGGAGAAATTAGGGGCAGAAGGGACTTTGGACTTCTTCAAGACAAAAATCTACTGTATTTATACCAGCATCTCTCAGACTCATAAAATTACTTAGGTTGGAAAAGATCTCCAAGATCGAGTCCAACTGTTAATCCAGCGCTGCCATATTCACCACTAAACCGTGTCCCCAAGTGCCACATCCACGCACCTTTTGAACACTTCAACAGATGGTGATTCTACCACTTACCTGGGTAGCCTATTCCAATGCCTGACCACCCTTTCAGGAAAGAAGTTTTTCCTAATATCCAATTGAAATCTCCCCTGGTGCAACTTGAGGCCAGTTTCTCCTGTCCTATTGCTTGTTACTTGGCAGAAGAGACTGATCCCCACTTTGCTACAACCTCCTTTCAGGTACTTGTAGAAAGCAATGAGTTCCCTACTGAGCCTTCTTTTCTCCTGGTTAAACACCCCCAGCTCCCTCAGCCACTTCTAAGAGGACTTGTGCACCAAACTCTTCCCCAGCTTCATTGTCGTTTTCTGGCCATGCTCTAGCACCTCAGTGCACCACCTTGTAGCAAGGGGCCCAGAACTGAACGTGGGATTTGAGGTGAGGCCTCCCCAGTGCTGAGTACAGGGGTACTGAGTACAGGCCCTGGTCCTGCTGGCCATACTGTTCCTGATACCAGCCAGGATGCCATTGGCCTTCTTGGCCACCTGGGCACACACTGGCTCATGTTCAGCTGCTGTTGTGCAGCATGCCCAGGTCCCTTTCCACTGGGCAGCTTTCCAGCCACTCTTACCCCAGCCTGTAGAGTTGCTTGCAACTGCTGTGACTCAAAGGAATGTTTTGATCTCTTTTTAAGTTGCCAGTGAAGGAAAGTCCATATTTTTCGTAGCCAGTTGCTTCTGCCACTTTGTGATGTGTAGACTTGCCCTACATTTTTGCCCCCTTCTTCTCAGTGTCACCTTTCTTTAAACTACGTTTCATTTCTTTTCCTTGGTATTTACTGTAGTTAGAACAAATAACAATTAGTTTTTTCCTCCATACACACATGCTTTTTCCTTTTAAAAGAGTGTTGTTTTCCTTTCCTCAGTCTTGTTGTTAGAGCTAGAGTGGCTCTGTATCATTGCTAGTGCTGTTGGATGTGAGCATCCAGTGGTGAGACAGCTGCATCTAAAGTCATTTACCAGTGGCAGTCAATGGCTCTGCCTGGTGATACAATGCTCTGAGGGGAACTTGCATCTTGCTAAGGAAGGACCATGATGCCAGGAGGGCCATGCATGGCTGAGGCCTGTCCTTATCCATCCTGTAGGGATTGGGAGCACTCCTGCTACCAAGGCTGAGGAGGTGAAAGCAGGCGGCAGGTGGCTACGTCCTGAGAGTCTGCTGAGAAAGGACTATTGCTGAACCTTGCCAGTTTTCCTATGCTGTGCTAGATGCAATCCCCCCTCCCCCCCAAAAAAAAAGAAAAAGAGAAGCACTACATCTAACTAAACTCCATCTTTTTCAGTCTTTTGTTGTAAGCTGCCATTCCAAGAGTCTGGCTATTGTTGTTCCCTGTATTCACAGGTAATATAGTGAATACTGAAGTGTTTCTGTTGTCTGATTAGTGAAGGTGTGGTCAAAGGGAGAAACATCAATAGGATTTAAATTTTTTTTTAATTTGCAATACTTCATCTACTGTTGAAAGCAGCATTATGGAGAAACTGATTTTCACACTTGTGGATTTGGGAAAGCTGGTACCTTTTTCATATTTGGATTACTTGTTTCTCTACACTTGTTCAGACAGTGTAGCTTTGGACAAAACTGGACTAACCTAGGGAAGAACACAAATGATGGACTATTTTAATATGCAGAAGTCTGACTTCTGCTTTGTAGAATGCAGAATTACTTCTTTGTGCTTGTTCAGTTTGGAGTATTGCAGCAGGCAGCTTCTGGTTTGCTGGAAGAAACTGGATTGCAGGAATGGTAACTCCTGGCAGGTTCTCAGACCCGAGTGGAGGGCAAGGATTTAAAATCGTATATGGCTACAGCTCCTCCCAGTGGCAGGTCCTTCCCTGCTTCTGCTTGCTGGTGCAGCTGTGCCAGACCAAGCGATGTCCTGAGAAACGCCACCCCACAGCGTTTTTACAGAAGGAAGGGGTCTTTTTATGTCTGACTGGTTGGATCAGTAATAAGGAACGGGCTGAATATTTATAGCAGCCTGCTGGACAGAAAAAACCCTAGAAACGTTGGTGTGGTCCCCCATGCAGCATCACTTCATGCTGTCTCTACAGAGGTTTTCGAAACAGTGTCCCTCTACAAAGGACAAAACTGCTGCTGTTGTTTTACACATGAAATCACCTTCATTTTTCCTGCAGAAAACATGAGATTCATATTCTATGCACATAGTTAAACTCTCGTCATGTGGCATCGTGATTGCTGCAGTGTCCTTTTATCAGGCCTTTACAAATGCAGTTTTGCTCTCGCTGTATCATCTCAAACTATTGCTGGATGCTGAATTTTATTATTGTACAACAAGACATTTCAAAAGTGTTTGGGCAATGATTCCAGGAGGCAGTGGAGGAGATACGATGACTGTTGGTGTCAACTGTGTTTGGCTCTATGCCAGTCCATGTTGAAGTCTTTTCTGTGCTGTTTTTGTAAATATAAAACCTCTGTGTGTTCACACTGTGAATATATAACACTTTATTGTTAAAAGCTGGACAGGATTTTTGAAAATCAGTTACTCACTGACTACTCAGTGACTCCTTTGCATTTCTAATTGCACAGGCATTTACATTTATTGAATTCTGTTTCAATTCTGCTTACAGTATTCCCTTTCTCTTATATCCTTAATTGGTAAGCTTTTACATACACTGACAGACTTGCACTGCAAGGTGCAAGCTTTCTACCAGGTCCTCAGAGGTTTTCAAGACTTGACTAGCCAAAACCCTCAGCAACTTGATCTGAATTCAGTATTCAACCATCATTTAAATAGAAGCTTGGATAAGAGACCTCCTGAGAATCCCTTAAGTCTAAACTTGTCTAATCTTTTTTCTTTTTCTGGGGAGATTGAAAATCTGGCTCTCTAGGCAGTAGTAGGGGCCAGAGCTTGAGTGCTGATGGACTAACCCAATGGAGAGTCAAAGAGCAGCAAATCAGCCTCTATTGAATCTTATCATTGTAATGGAGCACCAAACAAATATACCAGAAATACCCTGTGTTTCCCTGTCTCTACTTTGGGTGGAGTGCTAGGGTGTGCTTCAGTTCACATGCACAGCTGCAGAAGGAAAAGCCCTTTGGTCCTGAGTGTGTACCTACTGGCCTCATGTCTGTATGGTTGCCTGTCTTCACTTCCGTTGCATCCAAAAAATACTGCTTATACTTTTTATGAATTTTTATGGCTTTTCCCTCTTTTGGCAATCAACTGTAAATCATTAAAATATTGAGTACAGTTCATTTGGTAAGATTTTGAAAAGGTCTGTCAGTCTTCTGTTGTAAAAGCAAGTGGTGACTTTCTTATAAAAAAGTTGAGATTTAAATTTTTGCTAATTAGATGGTATTGACTATTACCATTGGAAAGGCTCCATTTTGATTACAAGGAGATGGAACAGAAGAACACTGGGGAGACAGAGTAGGCTGTCTAAAAAAAAAAAGTTAATAAGGGTTCCTGCAACCCTTTTCTTTTTACAGGCAAAAATCAGACATCTTTCTGTATGCTGGTATATTTATGTTAACATAAAACTCTGCAGTGTGGTACAGTTGACACACCACTGCCATCACCCCTCCCCCCCAGTCCGCCTTTCAGTTTCATGGAGTCATAAGGCGATTTTTTTTTCATGGTGCCATAAGATGATTTAGATTATAAGGGACTTTGGAGGTCATCTAGTCCAGACCCTCCCCTCAAAGCAGGACCAGCTTAGATAAAGTTACTCAGCATTGCTATCCAGGATAAGTTTTCAATATCTCCAAGGATATTCCACAGCTTCTCTAGAAAGCCTGCTTCAATATTTGGCTGTGATGTAAGATTTTTTTCAGAATATAGAGTATCTGTTTTTGCAACTTGTGTCTGAGGCCTTCGTCCTATCACTATCTGTTTCCAAGAAGAGTCTGCCAGAGAGGCTCTCTGCAGGGTAGATTGTCAGTTATGCAGAGTAAAAATATCTTTTTTTCCTTCTCTATGACAGTAAAAGGCCCATAACATATGAAAGTACCTGAAAATATTTCTAGTCTATTCATTTTAAGACATGAAAATTAATACATTGGGCCTTCTGTAGAAGCGTATAAATCTGAGCACTGGTACAGTATAAGCAGTTCTTTCTGGTATAAATAAGTGTAGGAAGATGCTTGTCTTTACAGGAGTTGTAGCTTTCAAGGGTAAACTTAGTTGGAATTTTTGATATATAGAGTGAAGTTTGTCTTCAGTGCAGCCATGGGTGGAGTAGGGTATAATTATGGGTCAATACTCTTTGTTCTGTCCAATGCTAAAACTAATCCTTCATATTTTAGAATCTGTGGAAGATTCTTATTTGGTCTGTGCTACCTAATATGAAGCAGGTTGAAATCCAAAATTTTGAATTTTGGTCCCACAGGAGATCTAAGCTGTGGGAGGAAGCACTGACACCTCCCATCCTTTCCTTCAGCTGCCAGCCAGCAGTGTCTAGACTGGCAAAGCTCTTAGCTGCCTTCCTGGAAGACACTGGAATTCTTAGCCCTTGGAAGTTAATCAATGAGCTTTTTAACAGGAGCTGCTCTTGATGGGTTTGGCCAAGGGTCACACTCACTTTGGGAATACCATCCCCTTCTTGCAGCCTTCATGCTTTCATCTGTCTGTCAAGACTGATCCTTGTTAGGATGTTTTGTTGCTTGTGTTATTTGGTTTGTGAATTGTGTTCATTGTTAACTTTGTAATCAATAATACTTTGCAATAAAATGAAGGAAACTTAAAACAGTGCTTTAATTATTTCCAAAGGAGTTTTCATAAAAATCAATTTTTGATGATTTGACATGTTTAATTAAAAAGGTGCAAAGGTGAAGTTGCCCAGCAAGTTGCCAGTTGTCTCTGGTTTAACTTGACAAGTAGCTTTCTTCTATTAATTTAACACCCCATTTTTTTCCTCACTTAATATTCTCAGTGAAAAAGTAATGGTTTGGTTTGTTTTTTTTTTTTTAATAGAATTTTCTGGGACAGTCAGCTTTTTTGTTGATGATTAAGTGGTTGGAGTGAGTGCTGATAATTCAGTGTTGTGTTTGGGGTTTTTTGTTGGGTTTTTTGCATCCTCTTTGGAACTCCATTTAAAAAATCTTTTTATCTTTTTGTGTAATGTTTTCTATTGTTAAAATCTTGAGCTTGGTGCATTTTGAATAATTAAATGAAACTGTACTTACATAAACTATTATGCAGAGAAAGATCTTGAGTGTTTTCTAGCAACTTAATTAGATGCCAACTGCAAATTGAATTTATAATTCTGTTCTTTAACTTAGCACTTCAAATAACACAAATTAGTAACTTCATGTACTTCTTTCCTTTTTTTCTTTGGGAATCCACAAGTACATTTCCAGGGGGGTTCTTCATGTACATTACTCCACTTTGTTCCAGAGCTGAAAATAATGCAAAATATTCTTCAGCTGTCAAAGACTTTTTGCAAGAGAACATTGCAGCTAGTAATTTAGTATGATAGCCAGCCCTTCATTTTTAATGCTTATGAAGAAAGTGCTGCTGCTTGCAGTCTTTTTCCTTGAATGGTCATTGGGAGGGTGACTTGCCTACAGTGATATAAAGGTGAAGAACATTTCTCTTTGCCCCGACACAAAACAACCTGGCTGTTTTGATGGTGGCCACTGTTGTCTGTTTGCAGGGATGGCAAAAGGAGAGCTTTTGCAGGAAAGTTCATGGATTAAGCTCATCCTGAGACTGCCTGCTGGAATGGTCTTAATTGAGAGAGCTAATGATAAAACAGAACATCTCTGTCTGTGTTGTGAACTGAGCTGCTTATGAAGCAGTTCTTCAACCGCTGCAGCTTACAGCCAGGCATTTTTAAAGTAAACAAGCACCAATTTAGTTTGGGTCAGAAAGCCACTTCTTTAATTCAGTTTCAGTTGCACATAATAGATGAATATTTAATAACATACATACAGTCTCTTTAACTGAAGTTGTGAGGTATATGCTGATTTGCCCACTACTGGAGGATGATGAAATATTTAGCTTAATATAAACTTCAATAGAAAGTGATTCTTATAGGAAAAATTTAAGGGAAATGCTTCTTTAAATTTGTGTGACCTTTTGAACTTTATGAAATGCTAAAATAAAAATAAAATCTTGGAATTAAAAACTGTGAGGATGGTTTGACATAGTTATGGGAATCATTTGTACCTAGAGGTGATTATACAATGTTTTCTGCTTCTCAGTGCCACAATGTTTTGGCTAATGGGTTCAATATGTGACTGATTTACATTGCACACAAATTGCAAACTTTGCATTAAAAATGTGAGTGGAAAAACTAGTGGCTACGAATATAAACTCAGCGGAAAGCTGAGAAAGTATGACTTTGAAATTCCTGGAGGTAGCATGAAAAGTTCTTAAAAATCTTCAGCTTACCTGACATGTTCCAAAGATACTGCTACTTAGCTGGAGAGACTAATATTCAGTGTCTTTCATCACAGAATCCTAGAATAGTTCGGGTTGGAAGGGACCTTAAAATCATCTAGTTCTGACTCCCCCTGCCATGGGCAGAAAAACCTTCCACTAGACCAGGTTGTTCAAAGCACCATTCAGCCTCACCTTCATTTCCAGGGCTGGGGCATCTGCAGCTTCTCTGGGCAGCCTGTGCCAGTGCCTCATCATCCTCACAGTAAAGAGTTCTTCCTAATATCTAATCTTAATGTATTCCTTTTCAGTTTAGAATCAGTCTTCCTTGTCTTAATCTCTACATGCCCTTAAAGCCCCTGCCCAGCTTTCTTGTTGTCTCCCTTTTGGTACTGGAAGGCTCCTCAGAGCCCTCATTGTTTTCCAGGCTGAACAACCTCAGCTGTCTCAGCCTGTTCTGATAGGAGAGGTGATTCAGCCCTCTGATCAACTTTCTGGATCTCCTCTGATTCTGTTCTAATAGCTCCATGATTCTTTTAAGTTGGAGACCCCAGAGCTGGATGCAGCACTTCAGCTGATTCTCACAAGAGCAGAGGTGCAGAATGGCCTCCCTTGCCCTGCAGCCTATGCTGCTTTTGATGCAGCCCAGAATATAGTTGGTTTACTGGGCTGCCAAGTGCACATTAACCGGTGATGTTGAGCTTCTCCTTGACCAACACTCCCAGGTCTTTCTTCTCAGGGTTGCTCTCAGTCCATTCTCTGCCCAGCCTGTGTTGGTGCTCGGGGTTGCCTTCAGCCAGGTGCAGGACCTTGCACTTGGTGTTGTTGAACTTCACGAGGTTTGGATTACCCCACCTCTCAAGCCTGTCCAGGTCCCTCTGGAGTGGCAACATGTGGACCACACCACACAGGTTGGTGTTGTCAGTGAATTGGCTGAGGGACCTCTCAGTCCCACTGTTTAGGTCACTAACAAAGCTGTTAAACATCACTGGTCCCAATACCAGCCCCTGAACGACATCACTGGTTCATGCTTAGACATTGAGCTGTTGACCACAACTCTGTTGAGTGTGACCATCCAGACAATTCCTTATCCACTGAGCAGTCCACCTGTCAAATCAATGTTTTTTCCAGTTTTGAGACAAGGATGTTGTGCTTTGCACATGTCTAGGTAGATTACTTCAGACACTCTTCTCTCATCCACCAGAATTGTAACCCCATCGTGGAAAGCCACCATAATTGTCAGGCACGATTTGGTCTTTGTGAAGCCATGTTGCCTGTCACCAGTGACCTCCTTATTTTCCATGTGCCTTAGCATAGTTTCCAGGAGGATCTGCTCCATGATTTTCCTGAGCATGAAGGTGAGACTGACACTCCTGTAATTCTCTGGGTCTTCCCTGTTTCCCTTTTTTAAAAATGGGGTTATGCTTCCCTGTTCCCAGTCAGTGGGTACTTTTTTAGACTGCCACAACTTCTCAAATATGATGGATAGAGGCTTAGTCACTTTATCTGCCAGTTCCCTCTGGACCCATAGATGTATCTCATCATGTCCCTTGTACACACACCTTCATGTTGCGTAGATGGTCTGAAACTTGATCTTTTCCTACAGCAAGTAGTCCCTCATTTTCCCAGTTGCTGCATTTGCCTTCTGTGACTCAGTTGATGCAACAGAAAATGTGCTGGTGAAGACTGAGGCAGAAATGTTGTTGAGTACCTCAGCCTTCATCATGTCATGGACAACCAGGTCTCCCATTTCCTTCTGGAGAGGGTCCACATTTTCCCTAGTCTTCCATTCATCACTGATATACCACTGATATACAGAAGCTTTTTCTGTCTTCATAGTTGCCTATGGCCAGATTTAATCCCTTAGGGGCTTTAGCTTTCTTAAGGTGATGCCTTTCTGCCCAGACTTCTCTGTATTCCTCCCAGGCTACCTTGCTGTCCTCCCAGGCTGCCCTTGCTTCCACCTTCTGTAGCCTCTCTTTTAGTGTTTGAGTTTGTCTGGGACATACTTGTTTATCCATGCAGGCTTTCAGTTTCTGTCTGATTTCCTCTTCCTTGGGATGCATCTCTACCAAGTTTGGAGGAGTCAGTTCTTGAATATTAGCCAGCTTTCTTGGGTACTTTTTCCCTCAGGCTTTATGCTATGGTATTCTACCAGATCCCTGATGAGGCCAGAGTCTGCTTTCCTGAAGTTCAGGGCAGTGAGCTTGCTGTGTGCCCTACTTGCTGCCCTAAGGATCTCAAACCACTCTCATGATCACTGCAGCCCAGGCTGCCCTTAAGCTTCACAGTCCACACCAGCCCCTCCTTGTTGGTGAGAGCAAGGTCCAGCACAGCACCTCTTCTTGTTGGCTTCTCTGTCACTTGGAGATGGAAGTTATCATCCACACATTCCAGGAACCTCCTGGATTGCTTATGTTCTGCTGTGTTGTGCCTCCAGCAGATATTGGGGTGCTTGAATTCCCCCATGAGGACCAGGGCCTGTGAACAGGAAGTGTGTTCTATCTGTCTATAGAGGACCTGATCCACTCACTCTTCCTGACCAGGCAGCCTGTAGAAGCTCCCCACTATAATGTCACCTGTCCCTGCCCTCCTTTTAATCCTGACCCACACAAGCTCCTGATCAGCTCCTCATCCATCCATAGGCAGATGTCCACGCACTCCAGCTGGTCACTAAGATAGAGGGCAATACCCCTCCTTGTCTGCCCTGCCTGTCCTTCCTAAAGGGCTGTATCCTTCCATTCCACCACATCTGCATGGTGCCAAGAACATCACAGCTAACTCTTTTTGTTTGTTCCCCATACTGCCTGTGTTTGCATGGAGGCATTTCAGCTGGGCCCATGATGAAGCCAACTTACTGTCTGAAGTGGCTGGAATTGCCTTGTGGTGCCATTCAGGTGCTCTCTGACTGACCTGCGATCCCGCTCCAGGCTCTGGGCATCTCTTGCTGGCACTGGCATCAAACTGGTATGAGTGGGATGAATTGAAGTTCCCCACCCCCCAACACTGTTAGTTTAAAGCCCTCTTCACTGGTTTGGTGAGGCTATGGCCGAAGAAACGCTTCCCCTTCTCTGACAGATGGACTGCATTAGCCCCTGAGAGAACAAAGTTTCTCAAAGCAAGTCCCATGGTCCAGGTAGCCCCTGTCAGGGGTGCCAGTCCTGGAATCATTTTGTGATTTTCCAGATTCCACTGGCCCTTTCAAATCCATTTGACTGGGAGGATTGATTAGAAAAATCTACCCGTGCTCCAGAGTTTCTTACTGACACTCTCTGGGCTCCATAATCCTTTGTACTCCTCTCATGCTCCTGGCTGTACCAGTGGTGTCCATGTGAAACAGCATCTTCAGACAATAGTATTTGTATGTTTTGACCAAGTCACTCCTAGCTAATGAAATACAGAATTTTATTATTTATGTAAAACTGAAATACTGAAGGTACATCAATTAGAAGGCTCCAAGATACATCAGTAAAAAAGCTCCAAAAAAAACATGCAAGAGAACTTTTCCTGGTGTGTTGTTGATTTCAGTTTTAGTCACTGAGAAATTCAATATTTGTGTCCAGATTGTATCTAATTTTTCTCATGCCAGTTCGAAAGCTTAGTGCCTAAGAGCTTTGGAGTTATTGGAAATTCTTCTGTTGTGGAGTGCATGAGACACAGGATGTGCTAGCCATCCTGAGGAGTGAATGCAGCAAATTGTAACAACATTGCAGCTGTGATGGGATAGAAGAGTGAGTAAACCAGGCTTGTTGTACAGTTATGGGCAGGAGAGGAAAGAGGAGAAATATCCCTTATTAGACCAGCTACCAAAAAGGGAGATAGTGGAATTTACTAGTGTATGAGTTCTTAGGTGTAAAAGGAAAATGCTAAATTGGTTACTCTGATTAATTAACTAAAGCATTTAATTTACTTGAAGTTGATTTAGTTAGGTTATGGCAGACAAAACAAAAAGCATGAGCTAACTCTGACTTCACCTTGACTGTGTCCCTAAGCACTCACTCTACTGTGCTACAACAAATGAAATGAAATGAGGTTTGTTTTAAATGGTGACTACACAAATGAATGACAGTTGACCCTTTTTATGTTCTAAAAGGTCTTGATGTCATTGTCACCTTCTCACCCACTGCCAACTAACTAAAAGAGGAAAAAAATGAATCCCCAAACAATGAAAAATAAACCAAACAATAAAACATTAGCTGGTCTAACAAGATCTGGTGCTATCCTGTGGGTTTTATGTTCTTAAGTATCACTTTTAGGAAACTAAACTGGGAATGGATTGCACCATATCTTGATCTTGCTTTAAGGAGAAAGTAGTTCCTGAAGTTTGAAAACCAGTAAGTCATATATTCTAATGATGCCTTGTAAATTGGCTATTCTGGGACCAAACATTTTCAGAACTGTAGAGAAATTGAATACATTGTCTTAATTATAAAAACACAGACTGTTAAAAGGCATGTAATCAGATAGGAATTTTGCAAGATTCTTGTATTTCCACTTTCAGTTAATAACTTTAAGTTATTGAACCTTTCATGACTTTGTATGGCTTGCTTCATCTGCTCTAGCTGCTTACTGCAAAGTGGTTGCAGGGATACCTGTATGTAAAACCAACATGTGCATAGGTGGCCTCACTACTTAATTGCTCTTTCACATTTTGTATAATGTTGTTGTCATAAAAGAAAATAACAAGCCTTAAAACTGAAGAAGTGGTAGTAATTCAGAAATAAAATCTTGTTTTGGTAATACAGAATGAAGTCTGTTTAGGATGTTACATTGATGGCTGATCATTCTGTATCACTAGAGTGCCTGTTCTCAGTCAGCTCTTCTTTTCTTCCCCTGTGATGGTCGATCCAGTTGCTGCTCTAATGCAATGGCAACTCTGGACAATGAAATGCCTGAAGTGCTTTAAGCAGCACATCAGATCACATCCAGCTCAAGCTTCCTCTGAGAAGGGTTTGGAATGTTTATTGCTACAACTTCACAGTTTTTGAGTTTTCTTCTCCCTGGCAAGCTGTCTGCAGCACATCAAACCCCTTAACAACTATTTCTCCTATACCTTGGTCACAGGAGAAGGAACAAAAGCCACTTATTTCTCCCATTAGCTGTCTTCTTGTCCTGCCTTCAAGAAGAATCATATCCTTCCTTTTCTATCTGCTCATTAATATAGCAAGTAGATAACTTGGTCTTAATCTTTCTTACTTTACCCAAATGCCCTAAGCATAGTAAGCATTAGTCCAGTTTTATTGACAAGGAATTGAGAAACATAGCAACAAATTATTTCATCAGTGTGGTATATGATATCCATGGATTAGGTTGTGCTTGATTTCCTATGGTAAACCTGCTGTCTCAAACAGCAATATCCCCAACCTCCTCCCTGGCTGTATTCTACCCTCCACATCACCATCTCCCTCTGTATTGTGTGATAAAGTCATGTGCAGCATAGCACAGTGATGTAGATTGGCCACCTTATGAAGTGTGGCCTTCTTTTTTTTTTTTTTTTTCCCCTGTTTTTTTAATCCAAATCAATTTTCTTGTTTTCCCCTGTCCAACTAAATGAACAATTACACCTCTGTATTCCCCTCTCTATGGGAGTGAGAGGAGTTTGAAACAAGGAATCAATGGCTGTATAACCTGAGGTAAGCAACAAAACTGCTAAGGTTGAAACAAGTGTTAGGCTACAGTTTCTGAGTACTTTAAAGCAGGCAGTGTTACTGAAATAAATTCTGCTAATCGGCTTCTGACTCATGACTTCTAGAAATTTTGGATCATCTGTGCAGTGATCTAGATTTCAGAACTGTTGCAGGATAAAACTAATTATCTCAATAACATCTAAAATGCTTGTGCAATCTACACAGGTTCTTGTGCCAGCACAAGGCCAAGGGTAACATGGGGATGGAAACACTTGAGAGGGGAATTAAGTATATTTTTGAAGCTAGTGTAAGTGGTTTTGCTGCCACTGCCTGTCAGCCTGCAGCAGCCTCAGGTGAACTTTCCTGCTGTGAGCACTGACACTGGGCTGCTCTAGTTCAGTAAAATTCAAGATGTGACTGTAGTGGGAGTTAATACCCCTGTGCTGGTGTGTGTTTAGCTATTGTCATTAGAGATGGAGATTGCTGCAGTTTTGTGTTAAGTTTGTACTAAAGCGTCTGTACTGCTGTTATTGCTTGTGTTGTTGCTTGTCTAGGATGTACATGATAATGCCTTGATTTTAGTTTGTAGAAAATGGATGGCATGTCATGCAGAGGTAGGGAGAAGCTAATTGTCCTTTTTCTTCTGTCCTGCAAATAAATTAATAAATACATTTTATAGTTTAGGAAAGATTAACTATTTCTTCAGATCTTTTTTGCATCATTCACTGATTTTGGCATAGATGAAAGTAGTAGAAAGTATATTAAGAGAATCAGTGTACAGCAGTCATAAATATGGAATGTCCTCATAGGTTGTTCCTTGCTCCTCAATCTCAGTTTAAGAATGGGTATGCTACATATTTTTGTGAAAAAATTCTGCACTGCATCTAAATATATGCAGATTTGTTTGTTAGGAGGAGGCTGCTGAAAGAGTGTAATTTCTTTTTATCTTGACTTAGACTGTATTTTGTATTTTTAGCTATTTCGCTTTCAGAGATGAAGTTCATTTTGTTAAGGAAATGTGGAGTGTCCCCTAGGAAGTACAGTTTGCAAAATGCCCAATTTCTCTGACTTATAGCTTTGGATTACCTTAATTTTTTTTTTAGCTGGAGGACACAGTTTCCCTTCTAGGATTACCAGATTGATGATCTCATATGAAAAAAGAGAACAAAAGGCAAAGTGCTTTTTTTCCCTGTTGCGTCAACATCTGTTAATGTTTTCTGCTGTTACATGCAGCCAGCTTCTCCTATTGAGAAAGCTAACAGGGGCACAGAACATAATTGTGTTGTAAAGAACTTGAATCTAAAGTAAAAGTAGTTTTTTAAACTTTCATAACCTAATGGTGTTAAGCTAGCATTTTCCCATGTGATTCACTTATACAGATTGTATTAACTGCAGTTATGGGTAATGCTGTGCAGAAAGATCTGGACCATGACCTCCAAAGGGTTAATGAAAATGCACTTGGCAGTGAATAAAGACTTCAGACAGAGTATTGCAAAAGGTAATTTTTATAGTAAATATTTTGCCATACTGTAAGTCTGCAGGTGGGGCTAGAGTTGAGAAATGGGGGAAAAAATCTGTTATTTGATAATGGTTATGCTAATGTTGTTAGCTTTCATTTGAAGTAGCCAGTCTTCTCTGAGTTTCAGGCAGCCTGAAGAGCACAGAGGCTTAGAATAGCTCCATTGTTGTTGTGATTCTTGATTTAACATGAGATATAGTGAAAGCACTGATCTTTATAAGGCTCTTGTCCTTCTCTCTTGAACTTTGAAATGGACTTGTAAGGTTTCCTTTCTGAAATATTCCTAATGGCTTAACCAGAAAGTGTAGTTCTTCTGTCTTTCACACTCAGACATGGATAATTTCAGTCTCTCTTGCTTTTGGTGTATTATTTTTTGCTTGTTCTGGCATTTTCAAAAAATGTTGCTGAAAACCTGAGTTTTATAAATCTAACCTCTATCTGCAGCTCTATGAAGACTTAGGTTATGAATGAGAGTAAGTTTCATTTTGAGAAAAATTTGTTCATTCTGAATATTGCTTGAAATTACAGTGAACAAAAAGAATTGTGGGTCTTGCTTTATGGTGTGATTTGACATGATATTTTCTGTATTGAATGGTTGACTGTTTTGCTACAGATCACTTCTTGTGTTTCACCCATGCTTGCCAGAAATACACCTTGCTGGATGATGTGGTATTTTTTCCAGTAACAGGGAAGGAGTGTGGTCACACCTTCCTTGTCACTTAGCAGGACCCACCTGTGAAGAGGCAGTGGAGTCAGTCTGCCTATACTTTGTAAAGATCAGGCTTTTGTGACACATAAATGTGAGATTGTCCCTGTTACTTCTCATCCCTCCCCATTTGCCCCAGGGAAACAAAGGGATCAGGGTCACATACAAAGTCTGGGCAATGTTACTTCTGGCAGTGCTACATGAAGGGTTTGAAAACAACCATTTTAGATTCATATTTCAGCCTCACCAGGCCAGCAGCATTCTCTTCCAAGGGTGTAGCAGGAATTTCCTGGTTGTTCTCCTGTGCTGCTTGAGGAAAATTTACCATCCCCTCAGAGGTGATGGTGTGTCTGTTTTCAGAAGCTGGTTGTACCCATCCTTGTCTCCATCAGTAGTAATGGAAACGGGTGGCTCTGAAATTTGCAGTCAGATGGCAAGCTACTTACTTCCTCTTGATATTTATTGCAGGCTAAGGTGTTGTAGCAGCATCCCTCTTTCCATAAGATGTCAGTTTTCTTTCACAGATTGTGAGATTTTGTTTCACTGCCATTGTTTGAAAAGAGGTACCTCTCATAAGTAAGTCACCTTAAAAAAGAAGTACCAAGCATAAATTGATAGTGTTTCCTTCTTAAATAAGCAGCTAGCCTGAAACAAGAGCTCTGAAGGGATGAAACATTCAGTGCTTGCCCTCAGGGTTACCTCTGAGGAAAATATTAACTATTTCAACACTGGGTTGTATTCTGGGAGTCAGCTAAATGCTTATCCCAAACTCCTCCCCAAAACTCTAAAGGAGGAAAATCACCATCAGTTAAAAACAGGCACATGTGCATATGTTCAACAACTTTTAATACTTATGATGTAATATTTTCAGTATACTGAACATGTGTAGCTAATATATGGTAGTATGAATTTATTCTTTACCTGAATGATTGCTGAATTTTTGTATTCAAGTAGTTCATAATCTCCAGCTGTTTCCGGTGCTGTGTGGAAAACTGTCTGTTTCATGTAGATTTTATGGAAGTGGCAAGAAGAGAAGGAAGAGTGAAGACTACTCAGTGACGGTGTAAGTCTATTCCTGGAGAAGAGGAAGGGCTCCTGGGCAGATGTCCCTGTATTTGGCTGTGAGAGCTCCATACCTCATTGGGTGCGAGGAGCAGTTGCATTGCTGCTGCCTGTGTTCATGACTCAAGTGTAGGCTTCCTGTCTAACGCCAGGAACCACATGGCTATCTATCAGCAGCACCACTCGAGCTAAGTGATTGTAGCTCCCAAGCCAAATTATGAATTCTGTTGTTCTTAAGCCCACTAGAAAAGGCATTCAGAAATGTGCCACTGGATGATCTCCTGCTCTCTCAGGAGACATCCTCACGAGCCTCACACTGATTGCCCTCATTAGACTGTACTCTCTGCGTGAACTAAACCTTTTATTGTCTCACATAGCTGGAAGATGGCAGAAAGGACGTTCTCCTGTTTTAGCAGGTGTTGGGAATTGTTAAAGGGGTGTGATTTTTTTACTGAAGTAGTCAGACCAGATGAAAAGGTAAATATAATTCCTCTGGAGAGCAAAGAAGAGGGAAGTTAGCTAGAGGGGCAGGACCAGGGGCTGGAGGAATCACTCAGCCACAGTCAAAGAAATGTTGGTGATGTTGCAGGGTTTGTTTTGGTTCTGGGTATTTCTCTTGCTTGTTTCCTTGCTTGCCTGCAAAAAAGGCAACTGAACACATGGAGTGAGACTTCTAGAAAACTTGTCATCAACAAAGGGAGTCAGGTGTGAGACGGGGACCTTAGAAGGTGCAGCCAGTGTTTATCTTGCATGAGCTTGTACAAATTGCAGTTTTGGAACAAAGCTATTTCAGCCTTTTCTTTTTTTGTGGGGGGTGGGGGGGATTCCTCTTGTGCAAGAGGGGAAAGAATGAGCCTGAGTATGATTATCCATTCATCTCTCCCCACCCCAAAGAGAAGGAAGGGGCCTTGAGAAAAGCTGATGAAGCTGAAAACCACCACTTCTGTTACATTGTGTCTTGGGTGAAATTGGACATGCCTTCTTATATCCTTCTTTTGACTACTTGGAAATCTGTCTGTAGCAGGGGCAGTGTACTCATCTGTTGTGATGGTGTTTTTCAAATTTCTGTTTTATTATCTCTGACATGAGAACTCAAATACCCAAAGACCATTTTCAGATCTTTAAGTTGCAATCTTGAGAGCTCAGCAGATGATGCAATTTTTAAAGCAGTTTGCTGATTCTCCCAATGTACAATTTCAAAGTTTTTATTACCAGGAGCAAACCTTCAATTAGAAGCTATCTTTTACCTGTATACCTATTGTACTGGTGTATGAAAGGAGTCCTGGTTATTTTATGTGCACCCATATAAAGCAGCTTTTGGATTATGAAGAAAAACATAGCTTAGGTTGAGTTTATATCACTACAAGTTCCTCTATTATCTTAATTAGGTTTGTAAAACTTCATTCAGATTGCTGTCATCTCCTTTTCAAGAAGCCTACATTCTGATCTTGTAATTTTTTTGCTGTGCACAAACAAATATGTTCTGGCTGTATTAAAAGTTAGGTATGTAATGAAAACAGCTCCTTTTTTTTTTTCTTTTTTCTTTTTAAGCAGCAATTGGAGCATAACTTTGAGAAGATCCATTCGTTTGAAGGAAGCATACAGCCAACCCTTTTCTTGGCCAGTTATTGAAAAGGGGGTTGCTGTGCATGTTGGATTTATTTTCCAAGACAGCGGAGCTGGCTGCAGACAGAACGGGAGCTGGCCATGTCGTGTGGCAAGCTCCAGGGTCTCGGGTGCTTCCAACTATCTTTTGGAGAGTTGCCCTTGAACTCATTTGACTGTTGTGAAAAGCATCTTCCATCGTTATAAACCCATTGAAGTTATAGCTTCTCTTGCATTCTCTTTCTTTTTTTCCAAATATGTAACAAATAAACCTGTTGGCTTTTTTCAGTTTTAACTTCTTACTGTTTATCAGGTGTGTTGTATGTTTAGAACTCTGCAATAAGTTTAGACATTTAAACTTTACAGTGTCTTGTCTACAGTATAGTGATTTTGTCCTAATTGTTTATTACTAATCCCAGGCTACTTTCCACCAGTTCAAAGTTGTATTTGATTATATGTTCAGTAACTATATTTCATAATTTATATATTGTTTTTGTATGTATATCTCTGCTGCACTTTTTAACTTACACTTTTCATAGTCTACTGTCTTTTCCCCTCTGTGTCCAAGTGATATTTCATTGGTGCTTAAGAGTGTGTCTGGCTGCTTGCCTGTTGAGATTTTGCATACAGGAGAGCATGGCCTTAGCTTAACATAAAATCATGTCTCCTTTGCATTTTTTTTTTTAAAGAGAAACAGGATGTGGCTTGTGATGAAGAATATTGCAAGAAAGCTTTATTTAGCATGATAAATGTTTGTTTTAAACCATAAACAACCCTGCTCTGTTTTAAAGTTTGGATTTGACCAAGTTTGTGGAAGTCATGAGAGCTAAGATAATGATCAAAATTGCTGGTATTCTGAAGGGTAACCACAGTTCTGAGGATGTTGTGTTCATGACTCTGTCCTGTCACTGAGTATTACGGGGAACATGATATTTAGTTAGAAATAGAGATGTAAGAAAAAGATTCATAGCGAGCAATTTTAATTTCAGGTGAAACATAGGGAATAAAGTTTAAATTACAGTTTTACTGATCAGAAACAAGAAAAATAAAATAAACAAGATACAGTGGTAACACCAATGTAAATTTTAAGCAAATCTGTCTTCATGTTTAAAGTGGTGCTACAGGATGCTTTCGGTGAGGGGAAAAAAAGTTTGTTCTTCTGTCAACCATGTCACTATGAGTAGGACTTCAATTCTGCTGTCCATAGATAGAACACCCCCCCCCCGTAAAATTACTTTGATATTCTTAATGATATTAATTTATGTTGCAGATACTTCTATGAAGCAGTCACTGCCTCTATCTGCATGCACCAGGGGATCAATAGTACATTAAGGAAGCTGACTTGAGGAGGGGAAGGATTCATAAATAATAAATAGCAGGCTGCACTGCTGGCACTTCATCTCTTCCCAGAGTAATACAAATTCTAGTGAAATACCCTTGTACTTCCTAACCCTATTGGGCTTGAAACCATTATCTCAAATATTGATGCTTTCCTTTAGTCTATTTCTTGCTAAGAAGCATGTCTGTGTAATCCTTAACTACATGCTGCCAGAGGAAAAGGCTAGTGTCTATAGCAGAAATACAGGTACGGTAGGAACACTTGCGTAAGAACTGATCTGTAGTCTACTGAGACACCAGGATTTGTAGCAAGGGGATGTGGGGGCTGTTTTCCACATTTTCGTAGCTCTATAAACAGTAGATGCTTCTGTAAAGAGACTTTTTTGGTGTGCAGGACATGTGAAGTGTTGAGCATTGGAACATGATCCTTGCACTTTAAATCTGTGTATTAATTTTTTTCATTAGCTCTCTCTGCTTCCACATCCTGCACATTGCTGGCAAGCATGCATCAGCAATAAGACTTTCTTCAGTAATGTGTCTGAGATATCTCTGAAATGTGGCTGGTCAGAGCTATAGCTGCTTTTTTTGGAAGTTGGTTCCTTTCAAGACATTTAAGTAATTTCACCTGATATTACTTTAAATGTTCTATATAACGTGCTCTTTCGATGAATAGCCATGTAGAATCAGCACGGGAAGAGCAAAGTCCTTGGCAATGCCAGCTCAATTGCATCTGCAGATGAGGATTTAAAATTCTATGCAGCAGACAGTACCTCCAGCAGGCGAGTAAAAGGTTACTGCATTATTTTGCTTGTTTGCATCTGTAGTCTTTATCTATGGAAGGTTTTTTTTTTCCGTTCAATTTGTTGTGCATGCTTGTATATAGGTGCTACTGGAAATTGATTTAATAGGAACATAAATATAAAAAGGGCAGAGCAAGGTGAAGGGAGAGGCTCAGTTCAGCTTTAAACCAAGGAAAGGGAGGGGGGAAGAGAGAATAAAGGGGAGGGGAGAGAACAAGAGAGAAATTAAGCTTTCAATGCATTGTGAAAGCGAGAAGTTCTTTTCAGCTGCTTTCACATCACTTGTATTTTTCTTAACCTTTTGCTAAAAAGGATGCTATTGAGCAAGCACTGATAGCTCTATAAATGCAAGTGACAATTATTTCAAGTCAGATTATCCCGTAATCAGGTTAAGCAGTTGTGTTAATGTGAGACCTTCTACTTTCAAGAATAGTATTGCATACCATACCATCTTAAACCAATTAAAATGAGCTTTTTTACAATATTATTTGCATTATTTTCCCTATGAAAAGGCAGAAAGTATATAGTTACTGCATCATTATCTCTTGTGAGCAAGAACATTTTTCCAGCAGTAAGTTATTTTTATGTGTTAAACTGGGGGGGTATTCAGTGTTGTGTTTTGAGCTGAGGATACTTTTAAAGGTTAGGAGACCTGTTTATGTCTCACTGCTCATTTGAATTAGTTTTGCATTTTTTGTTTTTCTCAGAGCAAAGAGCTCCTTGAAGACTTTATTAAAGCTGCTTACACAATCTGCCTCTAACTTGCTTTGAGATTTGGTTGTGGTACCTTTGGACATCCTACTACAAATCCTTTCGTGCTTCTTTCTTCCTGGGTTTAAATTTTTGTTGGCTTTTCCTGATGTTGTTCTCACTCTCATAGCTTTGTAGCAGCCATTCTTATTTCAGGATCTGGTAGACCTGGATAGCATTTTTCTCATGCATTCTGACTTTCCAAGAAGACTTTTTCCCCATTTCCCAGATGCTCCAAGTAGTCAGTCTGGGAGCGCAGCGCTCAAATGCCGTCGCTCCCCAGTGTAACTGGAAGGTGCTTTTCCAGCAGAGGCGTTTCAGCAGGTAGGCAGCCCCAAAGGTGTGCAGGCAGGCAGGCAGGCACCTGCTCTGTGCCCTGGCAGCTCCGTGGGCGAGCGCGTGGGGCCGCGCGGGGTGGGGCGCGCGGCTCTGGGCTGGCTCAGCCTCCTCTGGCCGCGGCCCAGGCTGGATAGGCTGCGCTGCTGGGGAGGGCAAAACACGCTGGAAGTGACAAGAGCCAGCAAAGGAGTAGTCAGCAAGCAGTTTGGAGAGCTTGCCTTCCCTGAATTTGCTCCTCTCGTAGACAGCTGTCTGTCTTTCCGAAGCAGCTTACTTTGCAAAGAGGAACAGAGGGGAAAACAAACCCATTTTTTATATGCGAGGTATTACTTGCTGATGAGGCTGGCTGACTTTTTTTTGAGAAACATTCCTTTTTTTTCTTCCTTTCTTTTTTTTTTCTTCCCTCTCTGTTTAGCAGTCTTAATTTCAGCCAGGGAGCTGCAGAATGAGGCAGCTGACCAATTTTGAGTGTTTATGGGACAATACTGGTCCCAATTTCTTTAAGAATAAACTCGTCTGATGAGCAAGTCAATGTGTGGCTGTGGCTGCAGCATTATTTCTTCTTTAATGAAGAGGCTGGGCTGTTCGACCTGCTGCTCCAATCTTCTGTCTTGCAGTCATACATCAGAGCAGTTGCAGAGACTATCCATTGAATGTCTCAATCAGCCGAAGAAGGTAATTATATTTTTAATTTTAACTATACCATTAAAAGGATGCTGTATAATTTGGATTTACATGATAAAAAGACAAATTTCAGGTCTTTTTGGCAGTTTTCTTGACCTTGAGTAGCTATCCAAGATCATTTTGCCATTATCAGGTTGTGTAGCAATAGAAATGCACTGCAGTAATTGATTTTGTAATAGGATCAGGTGATTTACTGGATGCACTGACAACCACTTGCTTGCTTGTTCTGAAACGTGGAGCACTCTAATGGATGTTTTGATTGCAGCCTCGAGTTGCTCTCAAACTGCTAGATGCTCAAAGATGTAACATCTCATTTGTCAGCCTATCCCCTTTCCTGATGGCCACTTAGACTACATTAACACATATGCTTTATGCATTCTCTGAGAATTTGGTCCATGCTAAACATAGTCCAAGTTTGTGTCTAGATGAGAGTATAGAACAGTTCTTTATGGACTGCTATTAAATGTTGGGGGTTTTTTTTCTGTTAATATGTTATGCTTTGGAAGTAGAAATTTGGCTCTAATTAGAAAACAAACCAAACTGAACTAAACAAAAGCCATTCCATATCAGAATATGGATTTTACTGTAGAAAAAGCCATTAGGAGCTGTGATCCAGTGAATTAAATTGGGGAGCTTAATTGGGTCTACTTTTTGAATCAATTTGTTTTAGGCTGATGAAACATGTTAAACTCTTAAGAGCTTTCAAGATACATGGTACACCATGCACCTGCAGATTAATTGGAGAGTAGTGTAAGTACAGAGTATGTTACAGTGATTAGTAATAGTTTGTATCTAGTTCTTTTGACTTTCAAAAATTCATAAGTCTTTATTCATTATTATGAATGAATAAACATGCCCTTTTGAATTCACCATTATGTGCCGTATCATATAATAACAAAAACTTAAATACAAAAAAACCCATTGAGGTGTTAAATGGATTTTCATTGTTGTTGTGCCTATTTTGGAGTGAAAACTGATGGGGAAAATATTACATCAGGAAGCAGAAAAGTCACACGGGGACCTTGAAGTAAGAAACAGTCGAAACATAACTTCAGTAGGCTAAAGTTTAGAGGATGACACTTTCTTTGGCTGGAGGATATCAGTATGCAATAGGAGGGTGAATAACTAATAGCTAGGATCAAACTAAACAGTTTCTCAGCTGATCTTATATACAGTGATTTGAGTGGCCTGAAGTAAATCAAGGTGGCTGGATTAGAAATTGTTGAACCTGATTATAATTAAACTAAACTGTAAAGCTCCTTCAGCCAATTCTTGATAAAAAACAGTGAGCAAGTAACATATGATTTAAACGAATTTATTTTAGTTTTGTTTTCCATGTATACCTCAGTGAAAGTAACTAAAAGAAAATTGATTCTCACTCATTTATTTTATTGCATCTATTTATTTATAAGGAGAATATAGTATTGCCATGCTTGCTCCTGTTGTGCATGGCTTGACATTCATATTCTTTTTGGCTGTTTGATTTGGGTTTGTATTTACATTTTTTGGTGTTTCTTTTAACCAAAACAGAAACAAACTTTTTTTGGTGTTTCTTTAGACCAAAACAGTTGGTCTTTTTTAACATTGTGAAATGACCATGAGTCCCTTTGCAAAAATAGGCTTCTATCTCACTAACTTAGACATGGAATTCCTATCCTTATGCACCCAGATTCCTGTTTCTCCAGTATACAATATGTTTTTTCAGTCTGGAAGAACTGGTCATTGTGTTGGAGTAGCAGAATGAGCCCAAGAGGGTTTTTTGAACCTGAAGAGGAGTAGTGTTCAAAGGTGTTGATGGTGTTAGGGGGTAGCACTTCAATGAGCTCCGGTTGCAGGATTAACTTAGTGATTATTGAGTTCAGTGATTTGACTTTTAAAAGGTGCATGTGAATCTCACAAGTATTTTAGCTATTTATTTTAAATTGCCTTAACAGGCAGTAGGAAACACAGCTATTAGCTTAAGAGAGAGAATAATTAAAAATCACTTCCATTTAAAGAAGTTAACTTGATGAGAAAAATAAGCTTAAATAGATTGCTTTTACTTTGCTTTTATTTTTATACATCTTTTTCAAGGTTAGTTTATACTACATGGAAATTTTGCTACCATAATGTATATCATAAAAGTATTTGCAAGAAAGTTGATGTGGTCTGCTGTGTTTTGAATTCTAAACATGATGATAAAGAGCTAGGGGATTAAGTTCTGAATTTCAAGAGAAAAATCTTTCTAAGTCAGTGACAAGAGTAGTTGAAAAGGATTACATTTTTCAGAGAAGGCAGATAATAAGCTCTTTTTGTAAAATAGTGTTTTGTGTGCAAACTTGCACTTGAAAACATACAACTCTGTGAAACAGTAACTAGGGCAGGGAAGAGAAAAGGGTTATTCTGTGGAGAGTGATATGTTTCTGAATTGGCACTGATAAATATTTGCTGCAGGTACTGTTGCATTAAGGGAGCAGAAGGAGTAATAGAGCTAATTGAATAGTAGCATCAGAAGGGTTGAAGTTGTATTTAGCAGTCTAAAAGTTCAACTGGAGACTCACCAAAATGCCTCTGGTGTGTGTTGGTGACCCTTGGGTAACGCAGTCCAAGGTGCCCCTGCCCATGGCCACCCACTATGCCCCCTGTGTTGCCTCCCTTCTCCTGCCCCACAGTCACATCCGGGTGGATGGGACAGCTGCTCCTTATGTGCAGCAGCACTGTTATTTTAGGTCCTGGCACCTCCTGGTGCTCTGATGCTTAAATAACAAAAGCCAGCACTTTGCCAGATTTAAAACGAGTGTTTCTGTCTTACCATTCAACCAGAAGATACTTGTAGTGGTAGCCACTACAATAGCCCTGAATAGGATTTGTTTTCTAAAGAAATTGTCATGAGAATGAGACTTTGAGCATGTGAAACATCAAGGTAAACATTGTAGTGAAATGGTACATTAAAATCACAAAGAAATTTGGTTTATCTTAAATGGTACATTCCCTGTTGAAAATTAACCTTGGTAATTACATTTCAGCATTTGCCAAAATTGGTTTAATTGTGCACACCATGTAGTGAGATGATTTTGTAGACTTAAAATATAGTATGTTTAAACTGTCTCTCAAAGTGTTAGCAAAAGGAATCTTCCAACAAATTAGATGCCTTTATTAAAAAAAAAAAATAAACCAACCGATCAACCAAAAAAAAAAAAAGGATTGAGAGAATTATATCCATTTTATAAAAATTGGTGCTTCTGCTTACTTTTTACCTGTTTTAACAGAACTCTTGGAGGTGTTTTCCAGAGAAATACTTGACAAAATGATGTCTTTTGGAAGCTTTTTCAGCAGTCAAGTTTAATTTGATTTTCTGGAAATATCACAGTACGAGGTTTTTGTGTGCATGTGCTGTTTTGCATAACCATACCAGCTTCTATGGAACCCAGAATTGTTACTGATTGGTAACAAGCATTCACAATAGAAGAAACCCCATACTTCTGTTCACTGATCTCCTTCCAAAAATACAGTGGAAAAGCATTGCTATTTTTGAACGCCTGTGTAGCTACAGACAAAAGATAATGATTTCTAAACTGGTTTTCTCACTCTGCCTGACCTTCCAGATCAGTTGAGGGCTTCTGTATCCGATTACTTAATGAGGAATTGACCAGATTGATTAATAGCTTCCCCTTCCACTCCAGGTGATTTCAGTGGGAACAAATTGCAGATTGTTTAAGGGTCTCACCTAAACCTAACTTGAAATAAGTCCAGAAAAAAATAATGGACCATGGAAATGGATGCATGACATATCTTGCACTTCAAAATTTGTCAGACATGCTTGTTTTATAAGTGTGTAGATGTCTGTATTCTTGCATGTAAAGCCCTCATCTTAAACTGGAAAAGTACCAATAGTGGCGAAGGAATATTAAAAAAAAGGAGTACTGAGTGAAGTTGAATGAAGAGTTGAGAATGCTAAAGATTGGATACTAAGGGGAGAGGCAGTAAGTTATAAGGAACTAGAAACAGGCAGGTGTTTTGTTGGACAGTAGAAAACATTGCTGTAAGCCACTTTTTTATTATATGTGTATGCATGAATCTTGCACGGCTGCCAATCACAGATTCTGTTTCACTTTTTCAGATAACATGCTTTGTGTGTGCATTTATACTCATGGGCAAGTGTTATAGTTGGAATTTGTGTTTTCTTGTTTGTTTCATGCTGCCCTCCAAATTGGTATCATTAGAAATGTATTATGGGATCTGAATGTCAGGCTTCATTCTCTAAGAAATGTAATTTGTGATCATAATTCTGCATTTTAGATAGCAGTTCTAATGTGTCTAAAGGGAACCTGATAACTCCCACATGGCTAAATGTAACTCTGCTAAGAATAATGTTTAAAAAAAAACCAAAATAAAAATGGATGTATTCTTTTAGTAGAATGAAAAGAAAATACCAATCTAGATATATCCAGTTAAAAAAAAAAAAAAAGAGAACAGGTCTTTTTAGGTCAAAACCTTTAGTAAATGTAAAGTTAATTCTTCTTGTAAAGAGATTTTCATCTCTAAGTGTTGTATTGTACAGATGCTGAAGACTGAAACTCCTGTTTCTTGTGGAGATACCTACTTTCCCTATTCTGTGTATGGCGTAGCAAAAGCAAGGAACAAGTCATGAAGTATTTCAGCTAGGCAAGCAGATACGTATTTTTTGCAGCTTATTTGGTTGTGCCATCTTATGGCCACTTCATGTGTTAAGAGGTTAGTGTAATTATAACTGGAGAGAGAAGACTGATGAATTTTGAAGTATTATGGCCTATGATTTTTATGAATGAGTGTTGATTTATGGGGTGTTTTTTTGTTCCTTTTAAACTGGTCCTTCTCAGCACAGGTGGGCTGTTCTCTCTGCCAGCAGCTTAACAGTGAAGGTGTTTTGCAGGCCTAATGGGGAGAGACTGGAGGTGTGTGATGCTACATGTTCAGAAAGAAATCCTGCTGTAATCAGAAGGTGGAGATGGTAAAATGGCCTGTGATACTCCGAAAAATAAGCTTAAATAGCAACAGATTTCTTCTGAATAATTGGGCAAAGAACTTTCCTTGGTGGTATTTGAATGTGGAGATGGTGGTAAGAACAAAAAACCAAGAGGGAGGAAGCCTTCTGTGTGTGGAAGATGACAGACTATGCTGAGGAACTGAGCCAGGGGAAAAAGGACATATAGATTTTTAAGGTTAGAGGAAATATTGTGGTTATCTAGTCTGACTGTCTGCATAGTACAGCTCAGGATTGTACCCATGTTGTAACCCCAAGATTGAGGTTCAGTAACAGTATTCAGCATTCAGAGCTAAATTGTACTGCTCATTCTTTTGATTCAGACTGTTCTGCCCACAACCCCCTAATCTAGCACTCATTGCACTGTCATCTATTAAGTCTTTAAAGATCCTGTAATAGTATTTTGATTTTCCTGGATCTTTATCAAGGTAAAATAATTTCTGTCTTTTCCTTTTTTTTTTTCTTAAGAGCAGCACATAATTATTTTCCTGTTGGCAAAACAGGAAAAATTATGACAACCTAGCAAACAGTAACATTTTGTGGTAAAATGCTATTACTGGCATCAATACTGTCATTATCAGAAGAACAGCAGTGTAAGAGACAGCAAAACCATTGCAATGTCCTCTTGCTCAAAGCAAAATTAAGAAAAAATCAATTTCGGAAATAAATGAGATTTCCCAAAAGTCATAATTGGGATGGTTTACCAGAATGGTCGAGTTTTTCTTCATCCCAACAGGGTGACATTGCAAGTTTTGATTTAAGTACAATTGCTTTCTTAGAAATGCTATTACAAGTGCTACAGCACACACAGTCCTGTTAATAGTATTAAAGACTATGAAATTCTGGGGTTCAAATTAAGTACTGTCAATTTTGATCAAAACAACTTTTCATATAAAATCTAATAACTCAGTTCCCTCCTTCTCCAAGGTTGCATTTTACTCATTAAATTTCACAAGGCAGCAATGAGCCGTGGAAAGGGAAATGTCATCACAGCAACAGAGAGCTTCAGGTTCTTGAGCAGAAATGTCACTGGTGCAAAATCGAATTTGTGTGCTTGGCTTGGCTTGGCTGGTTTGAAAGGCCCTCCAAGAAACTTCTTACCTACTGGTTCCTATGAATAATTGTTTTTCTAAGTAGCAGAATTTACTTTTTGTGACTCTGTGCTGTGATTTAGAACTTGTTGACATTCAGCCTTGGGAGATGGTGTTCAGGGACACATAAAGAATAAAGCTCACGAGGTATGAACTGTTCTGGTCATTCTTGCAATGCTTTCCTGAAAATATCTTTGGCATCCTTGTAAGCCAAATGCTGTGGTCTGCTCAATGTTTTGGTAAAGTAATTGTGAAGACTGCTTCTTGTAGATTTTGTTAAACTTCTGTTCTGAAGCTTTTAAACATTTGTTTCCTCAGTACTGTTTTTATTTCAGGTTTTCTGGTGTTTTATGTGTTACCTTAAATACCTTTGCAGTTACACTGTAGTGCAAGACAGAGAAACAAGCATCTCACATATTGGCATGTATGTATTCTGTGTATTTAATATTAGAATTAGACTGTTGATTTAACAACTCCATAGAGTTCAAAATATTTTTTTTATAAAATACATTTATTTTTTTTTAATTCCACAAGAAGCCTCTTTTTCCTTTATCATCCCTGTTGAGATGTCACTGATGATATTGTATTGATCCACTAAAAAGGTTTGTGGTAAAGCTTTTTGCTTGATGTAGGCTGTCTTTTTCATTGTAGCTCTGCCAGTATGCTGCACAGGACTCTGTAGTTAGGGTTGCGTCAGCACTTACAAATGAAATCTCTCATTTTTATCAGCAACTTAGTGCTGACAATAAAAAATTACTTTGAGGAAAAGCATAGCAAGATCTCAGCCTTCAGGGTGAGTCAGTAAGAGTTCACTATATTAAAAACTATTCAGATGAATCTGAGTTAATGAAAGGTTATAACCTCTTTGACACACACTCACTATCTTATGTGCTTACAACTACTGTTTTAAATTTATTTTTTAAGGGTTTTTTCCTTACTTGAAGGTACTGCCATTCAGCATCTAAAAAGCAGCGGAATTCAATGCTCAGGGCATCTCTAGGGGACCTCCAGCAGTTCTTGAACCTGCCTGCTTCTTTATCTTGGTTCTTCCCTGCCTCCTCTTCCCCTTCTCCCAAGCCTGCAGTTGCTCTGAGTGAAGGACCTAGCAAGAATGAAGGATGGCTGTCTCACAGGTGTTCTGTTTTTATGCTTACCAAATGTTTGATCCCATGTGAGAAAGAAATGTGTGCAGAGGGGTATTTTCTCCTTATTTTAGAAAAGTAAAGCAGCTACTGCAAAAGAATGTGTCTCATACTACAGACTGAAGCTGTTGTATGCTGGCTCACAGTCCAGAGCACAGAGCTGATGACGGGAGCCTAAATGAACAGGATTGATTTGGTTTTTCCCTAATGGTGGCAGTGAGAGTGTCTACCCTTTGTACAAAAGGGAATGGCTCAAGCGCTCAGGGCTGGGTTCAGTTCCTGCTTGTACCTGCAAGGGTATAGGTGCTCATCTCTCCCTTTTCTAGAAGAGCACTGAGAAACAGTTTGGGCTGGGGTATCTTCCATCTCTGTTGTGGTGTGCAGGCCACTGTGTGATTAAGGGTAAGGAGAGAAAGGCAGAAGGAATATGATTTTGCAGGCTTAATATACTTTGCCTTGAGTTTGGGGAAGAGATGTCTGAGCACCAGAGTCTGCTCCCTGTGTTATTTCCATGTCTCTCTCAAAAATTTAAAACTATATGGAAAAAGCAGGACTACTATATGGCTTTCCCTAGGAGCTGATATCCTGGAGTCATCATCCCTTCTGTTGTTCTGTCCTGTTGTCTTAGAATGCTGTAGTGAGGAGAAAGAAATGCTGGTTTAGGTCTCCCTCATCAGATTTTGCTCTGATAATGCACGTGTCTTTTTTTCATTTTTCATCTAACTGAACCTGACATACAGACTTTATGTTTTGATTTTGTTTTGCTTTGTTTGTGGTTCTTGGATAGGTGTCAGCCTGGTCATCAGGCCCTCCTGGGATGGGAAAATGCTAGAGGAAAAACAAACATATTACAGCACATTCAACTGTCAATGAGTACAAAAAGTGAAAAGAAGAAGGAAGAGATGTAATGCTCAAAAGACCTAAATTGAAAGAGTCAGAGTTGTCAGGGTTCAAAGCACAGCTATGCTACATTGCTACAGATGCAAGTCTGGATTTCACAGGAATTGCTGTCACGGTTAAGTTCAGCATAGCTGACCTTGCTGGGCAGGCCTCTGACAGAATCACTCTTTCACCTGTTTGTTGCTAAGATAAAGCAGTTCACGATGAAATGTAATGTACATGCCATTGCATCCAGCAACCTAGAAAATGTAAATACACCTTGTTTACATTCTGTGGGCATGTTGATGGACCCTCAGAGCAAAAATTGGAGTGTGAGACTGTTGTAATGCAGGAAGAAGTTGGGTTCACGAAGTAATGACATTTTTGGTCCTTTATTTACCTTTCACTTTTCCAAAGCTTTTTCAGGGAAGTATGTGTAATAAACATCACTTTATAAATGGGGAAGCAGACTCTGCAAGTGAAAAGGATGAAGGTTTTTATTCAGGCCCCTGGCAAATCTGAGCATGAAAACCAAATCTCCTCAGAGTGTATTCAGCAGTTTACCCACTAGGTCACATTTTCTCCACATAGTATTTTCTATGTGAGAAAAGCACAGAGAAAAGTCTCAAGTGACTACAAGATGGCAAAACATTTGTAGGGGTATTCCAGGTACCTTAAAAAGGTGATCCCCATTTCATGTAACTGGAGAAATAGGGCATGAGGAAGATAGTGACTTGTGGAAATTCTCTCATCTGGACTTGGGATAAAAATCAGAACTGTTTCCTACCTTTTTAACACATTTAACAAAATGGTCTCTGTAGCCTCTTGGACCTTACTGCTTCAGTTTCTTTTGTGCCACATCTTCACAAGTACGTGTGCAGTGTCTTTGCCAACGGTTGGGAACTGTGTGCCAACTAATGCAGCTGTCACTTGATTATTTTTTTCCCCCAAGCTTTTTGGCTCCATCTGCTTGCCTGGTCACTTCCATTGTTTGCTTTCCATTTCCTACTGTGCTGCCTCCCAGATGCATAGTTGTCAGTAATAGTCAGTTTGTGCTTCTCCCTGCCCCCAGTCTCCCCAGAGGATGCAGATTACACCTTTCCTTCCTCTAAATGCCCCTACTCACAATTCAGGATGGAGAGTAGAAGAGACTTCCTGAACATGTCATATCTAATGTATACCAAAGCATTTTCCATCTGCTTTCCACCCACTGCTACAGCTATTTCTCACAATATCTGCAATGACAACAGAATATTTTTCTTGAGCAGGTTTTGGTTAAGTGGCATAAATTGAGAAAGAAAGGAAACAGCTAGACAACATGGACTGAAGGATAAGTGCAGGAGCTGGGAAAGGAGTTCTGTAATTTATTTACCTTAAAGGTACAACAACCCCTAATTTTGAGTGGCAGTTTGCTGGTGGAAGATTGGTCACTAATTATTTTTTCCACTTAGAAAGATCCTTTGCATATCATGGGCAATTCAAGGTGTTAAAGTGTGCAGATCATGCACATTGCTAAGTTAGTGCAGAGCATCACAGTTAGTGTGATGAACCAGCTGAATTTGAAACAAAGCATGAACTGGCAAACCACTTAGCCTCTATCAAGTGAATTATATGGATAGATTCTACCTGCAGCTTATGCATGTTTGATGCTCAGTTTTATTTATCTGTTTATTTTAAATATCTGTATGTGTCTATATGTTTACTTGCAGTTGATTTGGTGTCAGTTTTGTTTGGGAGCTCAAGAAAGCAGCAACAACTGGCAGTTACATACTGATTAAGTTTTGCAAGTTTTATTCGTCTGAGAAGTTCTTTGTTTTGTTGTTTTAACCAAGATTTTTTATCTTGCTTATGTGTACATAAACACTGCCTCTTAAATTTCTCATAAAAAATTTCTTAGGATCAAATGGGTGCACTGAAGCCTATACACAGGTTGATTTTTAAGTACTTTGTATATCTTGGTTAACATTTTGCACATTTGGCACTTTTTCCTTCAGAAGAGGGAGTAGTTTACATGCATTTGCTGTACTCTGTGGAGTTTCTAAATGCATTGAATTCCAAGAGAAAATAATAAGGCTGCACATAAGGATATTTGTTAGCCTGAGGAGAAAAAAAACCCCTACCTTCCAGGTTGATTCTTACTAGAAATGTGGAGTTAATCTTTTCCAGACTGAGAAGTGTCTGGCCATTTGGTGACCATACCTTCCACTGGGGACAAACTTACAGAAGAGGCATCCTTCTTTATGAAGAACATAATTAATTTTTATGTGTTTCAGTGTCAAAGTCTTCCTCAAACCTGTTTTATGCAACACATAACATGAATCTTATCACTATTCTGTATTGCTAGAATGGTTACATTAATTATTTTTTCCTCCCAATAGTACTCCACTTTCAAGGTTCTTGTGGACCTTTAATTTTGTAAATAATGTAAAATATCAGCCTTCTATCTGTGAAAAAATGTAGGCAAAGAAGTGTAGTGATTTTTGTTGTTGTTTTGTACAGTTAGTGGTTCTGAGCTGTTACATTGACTCTGACACCACAAAGGTAGCAAAAATCACTTGGGTTATGGAATGTTTCAGATCCTTTATGATCCCATGGCATCTAAAACAATCCCCAAACAATTTCCTCACTACCACCAAAGGAAAACCAGCCATCAACCCTGTTCTGAGAGAGCAAAGATGTAAAATGTGTATTAATATATTGGAGATATTTGCTCATTTCATGGCAGGAGGTTTGATTGCTGTAAGCACAGGAAGACAAATCTTGGACCTTGATTGCTGCATCACAACTGGTGCACAGAGTAGCTGTTTGTGAAATAATGAGTTGCAGAAATGCTGAAGTCCAGTCAAGAATCCATCAGATTCCTGTAATTTAAGGAATAAACTCTTAAATGGCCTCTCTTGTCGGCTCATGGAGATATCATACTTGCAGAATTTCTCGTGTGTGCTAGATTTCCACTTACTCAGTGAAATGGATGCTATTCCAGTGTGTGTAGCTGGCCTTTGATTCTCAGAATTAAAATTCTAAGTGTAGCAATTATGGGAAATAGTTCATAGTACCAGTACCTGCTTGTGGGAAGAGCTGAGAAATAAAGAAGTGATGGCAATTCCTTGGTTGTCTGTTACCAATTTATTTTAGTCAAAGCCTGGAAAGGACTTGTATCAGTACATGTAGCTTTACACGTGATTGTGACTGGTTCCATGAGCAGGAAAATGCAGGTAGCTGACAACTGAAATCTTGTGCCATCTCGTGCAAAGGGATGGCTATGGTAAATGTCCTGATGACATATATTATATAAGGTGTAATTAGGTGACAGATGGTGTCAGACTTCACTTGCACTTGTAGTTGGCATAGTTTTTTGAGGAGGGAACAGTAAGGACACACTGGTATTTTTGCACTTTATTTAACCACTTCTATTCACAAACCCCCAGATTTCGTGCATTTACTCATGCTGTTTGAATGCAATTGCACTTTTCATTTTTAAAAACAAATTTTCAGTTGGCCAGTTAAGGTAGCCTTGATGCTGAGGAAGGCAGGTACACCGTTTAGTATAAATTCAGATTTCTTTTTAAATGTGTAAGTATACAGTGGTTATTGTCTCTTGACAGGCCATCTATCACAGTGGTAGGATTGATATTCCTACCATAAGTCCATTATTTTCCACATTTAAAACTTTCTATGACTATAAATATAGGCAAGTACTCTTAATACGTGAAGACATTTGTCTCTTTATTTGGTTTATATTAATGATTGTATTGATGACTGACAAACAGCTTCTGGTATCAGACAACAACTGTCACAAATAGAACATTTTATTTCATTTTCATGCAGGGATTATAGTACAGTCTTTACATTTTCTTGTTAGAATAAAAGAAAGACATTATTTTGGTATTTTCTGGTTTTTAATTCTACAAAAGTGATTGCTATCCCAAGGTAATGTTTTTTGTCTCTACTAGTCACAATGAGAGTGCCTGTTTTTTGTAATTTTCTACTTTGAATTTGCTTTTTCTCATTTATTTCATCAATAACTCTCCTTGGTTCCCATTGTTTATCTGTTGTATCAGCTCTAAGTGACTTGACAAAGAGTCCTATGCAAAGGTAAATCGACTTCTGCAACTTTAACATGATGTGAAACTTGAGTTGGGCTTTAGCAACCTGTACATTTCAGGATCATATACAGATTTACACCAGCCTGTGTTGGGTATGTCAGTTAAAAGGAATTTAGAGAGATGAACACTCTTTTAAAATACTTCCTTATAAATGCTTCAGCTATTTTAGACATTACTTAGTCTGGTTAGTGAAGTTCACTGGCTGACTGGTTTAACACCTTACTTGTTAGTTTCCTTTATGTAATTCTTGTCCTAACAATATTGATAGTATGCTGCAAGGACAATGCTGGTTGGACTCATCTCCATTGCTAGAGAAGCTTTAAATATTATTGCATTAAGGAATTGAGTTCTTGGCCTTTATGACAGTTTTCCTCTTCTTGGTGCACAAAGCCAATTTATCTTGAAGCATAAAATAAACAACCTAGTACTAATGTTATGAAGTGTCCATTTCTGCTTGTTTCAGCTGTTACTAAATATAAAAATTGATATGCTGGAACACTTACTCCTGAGTTGCCGTCCTTCTCCAAGCCCTGCATAATACAGTAAATCAATAATGCACTTTCTTGCCTACAGGCACTGAACAGATCTGATCCTGTTTACTCTGTATCTAGTAATGAATTATCTATAATTCCTCTAAGACCTTACACTGTATAATTTATTCTGTTCTTCCCTTTTTTCCCTCTTGTTATCCCCTTATGCTTAGTTCCCTTCTAGTTTTACACTGCCACCTGTACTTGGAATATTCTCTGTTGTGATACACAGCTTCTAATTTCACCTTGCAATTTCTTTACAAAACACAATTTTTCTGTGATCTCATCTTGTTCCACTTTCCTGTGTTGCTGCTTCTAATTTTTTAAACAGTAGTGGGTGAACTAATAAGCAGCATATCAATCCCATTGCAAGCAGCTAAATGTATGTCTTCTCTCCTTGGTCTGAGATTTGTGAATTCTGTTGAGCAAATTCTGTTCTTTAGACAGTATAAATGATGGACTCCACTGTATGAGAGCCACTTGGCTTATTCCTTCTGGAAAGGAATGCATGTATTGATAGTGAGAGATCCTGGTTGATATTTGTCAAACCTGTACTTGTAGAAAGGACTTTCCCTGTGAAGGACAAATAAAAGCACCTGCTTTGGGATTTCATGTTTATGTACTGGGCATGAAGGTTCCTGGTAACTAATTTGAAAGTGATAATGTGCCTATTAAAAAACAAAATCTGGGGTTGTTTTACTTCTGCAGATCCAAAAGACTTGAATAGACTTTCAGAAATGCGCTGAGGCGGAAGCAGCACTGAACATTTCAGTCATGGGGAATGTATAGTGAACAGTATAGAGGTAATAAGTGAACAAGCAGGAATAGAATTATTTCCTACAGCCTTTTTTAGGATATGTTAGCACTTGGAACGATATGTCCTTCTTTCTTTGGATTTTCTTTTAAAAGTTTAAGTGGAGCTTTTACAGACTACTTTGTTACCATCTTTCACTATCCGTGTTGTTGTTCGTTCCTACTGAAGCATACAGTCACTGAGTGTGTGGTCACTACAGAAGCAAATAATTCAATGCTCAAATCCAGCTGCAGATGCTTTTCAAAACAAAGAAGCTTCTCTCCAGCTATTTTTGACTCTCATTGAATCTCTTAAACTTATATAAGTATTTTATAAAATACAAATGAACACATTATCTGCAAGTGTTGATTTTTGAGGGTTTTGTGTTAATGGCTGGATGATTCCAGGTCACTCTTGAAATAGTGTATGGCACTGCTGCTACCAGAACAGAAAAGATTCAGTTGGCATTTTATTTCTTCTACTTTATTACCACTTCTGCAAGTAATAGAAGTTTGTAGCTGTCTCTACCTTTAGCTGTTCAGCTGTTTCTGCTGTCACCTTTTGCTGCTTATTGATGAGGATTTGGTAAGATCAGCATGTACTCCTGAACAATATTACTGCATTTTGTAGATAAAAATTTCTAATTCTTTTGCCTTCTAATCTTTTCCATGCATCTATGATCTGCTAAAAAAGAACAAAAACCAAACCAACTCCAAGAAAACAAATGAAGATATAAACACCAAAAAACCCAAATAAACCAAAAAAGTAGGAACGTTCTTGATGATGTTCCATTCCCTGAGGCATGCTCTAAGTTCTGTCATCAGCCTGAACAGTGTAGCAGTCCTGTCTACAAGTCTGCATCCAAGGCTTTCCCTTGGATTGCTTTGCTTTCTTCTTGTAAATTAAAAAAAGGCTAGAGCAAAGATTTTCCTCTCAGACGCTCTTGGAGACGTAACAAGAAGTGGTAGCAGAACAGAAGGAGGCACATGTGAATGCAACATGGTGGTAGAAAAACCACTAAAACATTTACCTTTAGAAAGACCCTTTTTTATGGTTCCAGTTGTGGAATGCATATGCCCCTTGCATGGCACATCTCCTTGAACCCACTGATGATGGGATTGATACCTCTGCTTATGCTTTCACTGTATTTGCAGACTCGTCTTATAGTTTGTTAAATTTCTGAGATTATGGGACGACTTAAGGAAGTTGTAAAAAAACACAAACCAACAAAAAAACCCCTTTGTGAGAGTGAAGTTGGGAGCAAAGCGCTCTGTCCAAGTAGGAAATTCTGTGGTAAATTTGCCATCTGCGTATAGACGTGAACTTTTTTTTCTTCTCCCTTGAAGTTATCTGTCCTAACAAGCTTTGTCAGGATGTTCACTTTTATAAGTGACTGCTAAAGAAGCAGGAAGCCTGTGAATTAGAATGGTGAGATAGGATCTTTCTGGCAATTCCAATTGACCAGTAGTCTTTTCCTCATACCTTTATCACAAAGAAATTAACAAAAAAAAAATTTGTCACTTTGAAAATATTTTACATTTTAATTGTGTTTACGGCTTTTTCCCTGATTAAATAAGGGAAGTGGAAGCAGTTCATGTCTACATACCACCTGTATGGTACTTACCATTTCTGAGATGTGTGTTATGTATAAAACTTTGTAAGCTGTAGATGCCACCTAATTCCTAAGACTGACTGACTTTTGGTAGGTCTTATCAACATGGGGAAACTGTGGAACAGAACATAGTGTGAATCTGAAGTGAGCTGTTACTGCTTTCCCAAGTGAATGTGACTGGGCCATAGTGGGCATCGAGCTGAGGTTCAGCTGGGCCAGCTGCAGGTTGTGGCTGCATGCTGCATGCCCTGTGCCCCTGAGGGAGATTGTTCACCTCTAATCTGTGTGTGGAACTGCTTGTGTGAGTGCTTCCTAATCTATTTCAGGCAAAACGAATCTGCTTAGCTGAGACTTTAAACTTGTAAGCTAACCTGGCTCATTCTGACTGAGGCGGATTAGTGATGCTTATGTGCGCAGGTACGCAGGAGAGATCTGGTTGGATGCAGGGATAAGCAGGTTGGGTGTGGGAGGCTGAGTCTGTGCCTCAGGAACAGTGTATGCATGTATGTCTACACTCCTATTCTTTCCAGAAGTACCTTTAAATAGCTTATTTTAATGTGTCAGGAAGTGTGCTTTGAAAGCAAAATAAATCTTGTGCAGAATAAGCATGCTGGGGTGCTTGCTGAGCACTTGTTTTCTGTTAGCTGCTAGTCCTTACCTATTTTAAACTTAATATATGACTGCTTTGTTGCAATTTTATGTAATTCAGTGATCTACGGTTTCCCTTTGATGCTTGTTTTAGTTCTTGTATATCTCTAGGTATAAAAATTTCAACTAATATTTCAGTTTCCACTGGAATTGTATGCACACAACTACAAAGGAAAAAGACCAACTAAATGATTTTTCAAAAATGTCTGCTAAAAAGCTGCTGTCACACTTCTGAAGTTGATTTTTTATATTTTAAAATAGTCCTGCTAGGAAATCTGCTGAAGTTTTCTTCCATTTTTCTCTGTTGCATGACTAAGAGAATTTCTGTGCAAGCTCATAGAAATCTCATGCTTTTTTGAGGTTGGTAATGTGATCTCTATGACGGCAACCATTAGTAACTGATGGATGGTGCCTGCATCTCTGCTGCTTGGTATAGATCCATGCTGGGGTATAGATGATAGAGCACTCATCATCCAATCTCTATTTCTTCACCAGTGACAGAAAAACCTGGTAATGCCCAGCCTGCTGTCCTGCTACTGTGACATTTTCCAGATGTTAGGACTCATCTGAGAAAGTGTCTGAATGTTTCAGTGTTTTGTGAATTTATCACCTGGGGCTGAATAGACTTGGGATCAGACTTTTAGGTTTCCACCTCCTATCCACTTGTAACAAGTCCTTCAAAACAGGTCCAAATCTGGTAATTTCAGGTTGTTTTTTCTGGTGAGCCCTAGGGCTGAGAGTGGCAGATGTTGCTCTGTGACGGTTCCAGCTCCAAGCCAGATGTTCAGCAGGCTTTCTTCATTCTCTCCCTGCACTCCTGAGACTCAAAAATCAAGGAATGCAAGACTAATTGTGCAGTCTGTGAGAAGTGGCTTTGGGCCAGAAGTTCCAAGAAGAACCACAATAAATTTACACTCATTCAATATTTTTAAAATTATCAGTTCTTCAACAGAGAAGTGAGCACTGAGGAGGTGCTGCTGAGAACAGCCATGTTCCTGAAACAGTTGGTACCTTCAGTGTCAAAGTAGCTGTTTAACATATTGAAAAAAATATACCAGAAGTGCCTAAAAGAGCTTGGGGTTTCAGGTCAAGGCCCACCCATAAAGATGAGATATCTTGAAAACACATACTTGATCTACTTACTCACTGCAGATCTGTAGACCCCATTGGTGCCATTGCCCCATGTTAGCTGCAATACCTTTGAGAACGGCTATGAACTCTGTCAGAATGGATTTCAGTGCATAAACCCTGCACTGTTACGAGTAGAAAATACGTTCTTGCTAGGGTTTGATAAAAATCTATGTGGAATTCATCAGGAAATGAAAGTTCCTTTCCAGGATTCTTACTGAAGAAAGAAAGAAAATTGGTGTGCTATGTATTTCCCAGGTGTTGAGATGATTGGAATGGAAATGTAAATACTTTAAAAAGTTCAGCTGTATTTTTTGTACTGTTTTGTACTTCATACCTAATCATTGCTTTGGTTGAGCAAATAGCTGACTCCTATGTCTTGGTGACTAAAAAGTGACTTCAAACTTCGGACAGAATGGTACCATTTGTTAATCATCCATGCATCTGAGGACATGGAGGTCCATGTGTAGATTATAAGAAAAATTAAAATAGACACAGACACGAAGGCTGTGAGGGATGACTGGAACTTCACGTTGCCTATACTATATTCTGTTTTCCTCAGTGGAGGATTGGACCTTTTGAAAAATTGAGCTATTTAGTGAAAGAGCCTTTCAGTTACTAAAAGCCTTTTTGGGCTGCTGCAGTGAGAAAGTTACTGTAAAGTCCATTTTGCAGGCTTCAAGCTGTGTCATAGGACTTAACCTAATCAGCCAGGTTTTCCAGTAAGAACAAATACAAATGCCCTGTTTTCGATGGTGCTGTTGCTATCAACAGCCAATGTATTATTCAGAAAGTCATCCAATTTGGCATTCTATCAGTAGAAACAGTTGGAGTGAAATGCAACTGTTTGCAGCTGGACTGTTCCACATATCACCCTTGCACAGTAGTGACAAAACAACATTCTGAATTAGCTGGATAATGGCCTCAAAATTTGCATTAAATCAGTTATTTTATGAATTTTGTTTTTAAACAGCTTTTCTAGGTTAGAAAATTAACAACTAACCAAACAATGTGCTTTGTGTGTTCAGTGCATCCAGAGCTCTGTTCCTTCATGTCAACGAGGTTTGACTTTTCTCTTGCCTATGGTGTTGTGGGTTCTTTTGGCACTTAGGAGACAAACCATTTTGTCTCACAGATTGTACCATCTCAGCTGCTTTGGATTTCCACCTGTTACCAGCAATCTAGCAAATTTCTCCTTCTGAATATCAGTACTTCACTACGACCTGAGCAACTTCATCTACTTGCTTCCAAAATATGCTCGTCTCCAGTATCCATAAGGCAGCTGTGTGGCATGGCAGCTGACCTTTGTGAAACACGATGCACCTGATGTAGCAGGGAGGGCAGACACCAGGTTTGGATGGGGAGTGGTGCAAGTCTGTGTTTGATCAGTACAGCTGAGACTGGTTAGCACTGTCTGGGAAAGACAGAGGCTGCTCTACACCTACAGGGGTCTTGGAAAATCAGGAATGTAGGTGAGCCTACAGTAAAGGTGGATCAAGGTGGTGACATGGGTGGCTGTTCCTCTTAGCAGGTGCCGTTGTGTGATGGGCTCATTGTGGGAAAGAAACTCTCCTAGCCCTGGATGCCTCTGTCCACATAGGCATGAGAAATGATGCCAACTCTGGCAGACCGGTGGGTTGGTGAGATTCCTGGCAGTAGTCAAGTTTAGGTCCATAATGCTGGCAGTCGAGCATGCCTTGCTTTTACTGAAGAGTATAGCTTCAAGTTTATGGGTATATGTGTATTTTGCCGTGGTGTAAGATGTTAATTGGTCCCTAGTCATTACCCCTCTCTGCTGAAAGGTGTAAGATCTGCTGTCCTTAAAACGATTCATATCTGTCATTCTTAACCCAGTGCCAGCAACACCATATACGTTAGAGGAAATGGGTGAGATAAAATTGAGAATTTTTTTTCTGGAATGGGTTAGGGGGGACTCAGTTGATTTTGGTGAAGCTTCGCTGGAAATATCCTGTGACAGGATAACAGTAACAGCATCGTAAATGACATTAGTCTCTGAAAAGAATCTCTATAATCTGTTTTTCATCCATTGAAATTGTGATCCCAGTTTCTAATTTTAAGTTTGTTTATATATGTTTGTGTCAGTATCTCTTATTTGGTAGTTCAGGTAAATAATGTATTTGTTAACTGTATATGTGGTTAGTGCTTTTCTGCACTGGACACGGCTCTCTTTACTGCTTGTAATCACATCACCTTTCCTACCAGGAAAGTGTTGTGGAGCAGAAACAGGGGATATAGAGTTGATGCCTTTGTAGAATTGGAAAGAAAGTTTGAATGCCTGCCTGACATAAATATTGTAGGCCACCTTACATTCTTATCTACCTCTGGACATGCAAATACAAAATTACTCTCCTGGTCCCAGAAATAGCTTGAGCAAAGAAATCTATGTTTCTGTAGGTTGTTAGCAGATGCCCTGCTGCTGAATCATACTGCTTAATCAGTTACTGAAATACGATTCTCAGAGAGCCATTTTAAGGGCATTAAATCAATAACAATAATTGCAACCATTTCCATTTCTCCAGTGGAGCCCGCTAAGAGTCTGTTTGGGCCAGGGCCAGATTCTTTTAGACAGGCTGGGATATCATCTTCCTTCAAACCTGGCACTCAGTCATGCTGTTTGTCAGCAAGTGCCTTGTTGTTCTGCAAGGTCAGATTTTAAATCTAGTGCCATAAAGCTTCTCTGTGACACAGAGAACATAACACTTAGGAACCAATGTGTGCTAGGCAGTGTTCTGGAGATGTGAGGTTAATGAGAAGGCATTTACTGTTTTTTTTAATACCATGTGGAGACTGTAATTGGTTTGGAATTTTTTTTTTCTTTTAAATTAGACACTAGAAAAAGAAATGTGTTCTGCTGTGTTCTGGTAGTATGTGACCTTGTTTTACTTATGTCTTTCTACTGATGAAGATGCTGAAAATGCAGACAAACCAGTGTATTTCAACAAGTCTGGTAAATGCTGCCTTAATGCTTCTCTTTGTATTTCTTGCTTTTATTAAAAGTAAAGAAGTGCAGATCAAAGGCTCTTCCTTATCAGATGTTGATGCAAAGGCATTTAACACGTTCATTGACTAGCTCTGGAAGAAAGTACATCATTTGCAGTTCATCTTTGAAAGTGTGGCAGTCAGAATGGAGACAGTATTGCTCAGCGGATACTGCAAAAATCTGATTTAACTTTCACGGCTGAACATTTTATACAGTATGAATTGGGACTGCGGACAGATAGGCTTTCTTCATAAATATGTATATTGCTCCATGTTCTTTTAGAGTAACCTCACAGAAATAAGGCTGAGCTGTAGTTTTCCCCACCAAAATGGAAGAATACACCAGTGTTTTTATCTTGTGTTGCTTGCATGAGGCATGTTTTCTACCCCAATCTGACCCCAGCTACCTTTTCTCATCTCAGAAATTTGGTTTATAACTGGTGAATAAAACACAAATAAGAAATGGTTTTGTCTATATTGTATTACAGCCTTTTACTCCAATCTGCTTTAACAATACTGATAGAACTACTTATTTTTTTTTCTAGCATGTAGGACTACATGATAGCTGAATCAGAGAGTGGGTCAGATTGGAAGGGACCACAGTGGGTCATCTGGTCCAACCTCCCTGCTCAAGCAGGGCCATCCCAGAGCACATGGCACAGGATTGTGTCTAGAGGGTTCTTGAATACCTTCAGTGAGGGAGTCTCCACAGCCTGTCTGGATCATCCATTCCAGTGCACGGCCACCAAAAATTCTTCCTCATGTTCATGTGGAACTTCCTGTGCATCAGATTCTGCCCATTGGCTCCTGTCCTATTGCTCAGCACCACTGAGCCAAGCCTGGCTCCATCCTCTGACAGTCTCCCCTCAGATACTGACAGACATCTCAATTATCTCGTCTCAAGGCTGAACAGGCCCAGCTCCCTCTGCCTTCCCTCATAAGAGAGATGCTCCTTTGTTCCCCTCCACTGGACCTATTTCACCAGCTCCATGTCTCTTGTCCTGAGGAGTCCAGAACTGGACACAACATTCCACATGTGGCCTCACCAGGGCTGAGTAGAGGGGCAGGACCACCTCCCTTCCCCTGTTGGCAATGCTGTTCCTAATGCACCCAGGATATTTTTGGCCTTGTCCTTCAGACTTTTTTTAAAGAATGGGCAATTGAAAACAGGGGATTAAAATAAAAATTTTGGGCAGTAGCCTGGAATAAGCATTGTCCATTGTGGATCTTGAGGTAAAATTTCTTGTTGATAACTTGGAAAGACTTGGGGGTTTAATTCTTCTTCTCTTGTTTCTTATAATCTTGTATGCTTAGAATAATATAAAAAATTGTAGAGTTCAAATTAAGGGATGGCTATTTAGTCTTGGTAGAATATTCTTAATGTTTACCATAACTTTATAATAATTTCTAGGAGGTTAGTCTGATGCAGAAGCCTGCAACTGAACAGAATAGGGAGATTGGACTTCTCATGGCATAATCTGCATTGCTTCTCCTTTACTTCATTAGTCATTACTAAGAGGCTTGAAAATAATGTTCTGTGCATTGAAGCTTCTTGGGAGTAAAGGGAGTTGATTATTCTTGCTTATTAGAGGTGGTATAAGAGCTGCTTGAAAAAGGGATATTTATTTCAGCTGGTTTTAGTAACTCAAAGAAAAATGTTCTTTAATAGTAGTCACAGTTCTTGATTCTCACTTTTCTCAGCTTTTATCCTTCTATCATCTTCTTTTTTAACCACTGGAATGCTTTTCAGTGTAAAGGGTATATATGTTCCCATTTGTTTGTGTGTTCTTGTTCCACATTAGAGAGCTCTTTTCTCAAACAGCTCTGAGGTAGGGGATGGTTTGGTACTTGGTGTTAATTTCCTGCCCTGCCTCCTGTTTCCATATAACTAAATTAATTTTAAATGCAACGAAATTTAGCTGCTATTTGTTTTCAAGGTCTGTTAGCCCACTTCACTTAAAGATGACCTTTTTTGGTCCATCTTTTGTGCCCTGTGTTCTAAATTACTTTTCTTGGTTTTTGATGTCTCTGCTCTTTGGTGTGTCTGCTTGTTTGTGCTGCATTTCAGCGACATTCGAGTTATAGTTTTAGTCAAAGAAACCATGCTACCATTTTTCCAGAAGCTGACACCAGCCATCGGGTAAAATTGCAACTCACTATTAGCAAAACCTATAATTTCAGGAAATGTACCCAAAATTACTTTTATGATTAGTGGACAGGAAAGAAACCAAGACAGAGAAGTCAGTTGGGTACTTCAGAAATCACTTTGAGGTTTGCAGGCAAATGTCTTAATGGCAGTGGTCTTGCTGCCAAATGCTGTTTTGCTTTTGCCTTCAGAATAGTTTGCATTAATAATGAGCAGCTCTGCCTGGAAGTTATTCACGTGTCGCTCTTACGAGGCAGCTTCGCACAGCAGCACCAGGCGAGGTAAGAGTCTGTGTGAATGGATGTGTAAAGGGGTTCAGCACACTGTGCTGCTAAGGTTTTCTCACTGGAAATGCATCCCAGCCCCAGGGCCACGTTCGGATGTTGTGGATGCTGAAGAAAAATTTATGTTAAGGCTGTTTTGGCCATAAAACACTACTAGCCTTTGTGTTAAGCCTAGTAGTTGTGAGATAAGTCTGCACTGAAACCAGGCAGGGTTTAATCAGCAGTTTGGTCATATGTTTTACCTCTGTGTCACTGTGGGAGCAGAGAGGAGGTGACAGCAGCTCTCATTTGTGTATATGCTCAGGGAGAGGCAGGCAGCTCAGCATGCCCTGGTAGCTGTACTTGTGCTGCATGTTCTGCAGTTGTTGAGTGTATGTGTTAAACTAAGATGGAGTATATTTCTAATTTAAGACTTAAAGCAGTGATGAATTTACTATCTTCCTAGTGAACTATTACAGTGAGTAATTATCCTCATAGTTAATTCCATTTGTATTTTTCTCATTTCAGCATTTAGTGATTGGATCTTGCTTCTTGTCTATTGGATAAAATCCTTGTTCACTTAGGCAGTTGGGAAGAATGGAGTTGTTTCTGCATAGTAATCACATTGCCTGTTCACATAAAATAAATGTTACTGAATGATAGTCCTGGACTTCATAATTGAGATTTCTGGTTCCATGTGCTGGTAGCTATGTTTTAATGTGTATTAACTCTGAAGAGTTTTTCCACAACACTGTGACATTCCAGCACAGCTTAACGGAAGTTCTCTACTAGAAAGCCAGACTAGCAGGATCATCCTCATTTTTCCTCAGACTCTTTTCCTATGGATGAAAGGCCTTGAGCAGTATGAAACTATCCCAAGCAGTTGTTGGTGTGGGCAGCTGGGGAGGTCCTTGTGTGCAGTGGTGTTGATGATGCTGTAAAACTGACCCCGAGGACTCACAGGGAATATAGGTGGTCTGGTCTGGGGGCAGAAAGGCATGTGAAAGTAGAACAGAATGCATAGCCCTGTGGAGATGTCAGGCCAGCTTGGAAAGCCCTCACAACTACCACAAACTTTGTTCACTTACTTTTTGAAAAGAAGGTTGAATTCAAACCTTAAATTATCCAAAGCTGTTAAGTTTTCAGGTGTACTTAGTCTCCTTTTGTACTGTAAGAGAATTTGTGATCCTTTTTTGTAGAGAAATTTTTTATTACATGTATATCTATCATGAAGAGTTGGGATGATTCTGTTGGTGCACTTCTGGCCTTTGCTAAGTAGGTATACAACAGCATCTTCACATTTGAAAGGCGTACAAGAAACTGCCTGCCTAGTTTTCTAAACTGAGAATTCTTCAGCCCACGTGCTTCTCAAGTAATGTAGCTAAAGATACTCTGTTTATGTTGTTGTAAGTATGATCTAATGTTTGCTTTTGGCAAGAAACTCTGCCTTGTTAGTATGCACAGAAAGCATAGTTTGCATGAGGCTGAAATATTAACTTGCTGTTCTAAATTGAGCAAACAAGGGTGCTTGTGCTATGTCTCTAGCAGTAGTAGTGTAGGCTTCTTGTAGTAATCTAATTCATGGGGGAAACAATAAATAGTTATTCATTGGTATTCAAGGTAAGACTTTTTCATTTGGAGAGGTAAAAATTTTAATATAAGAACCCAAATAATGGTACAGTTGTCAAAGTGGAAAGGTTAAGACAATTGAAAAATGTGCTTAGCTTTTATACCTCAGAGGTCCTTTCAGTGGAAAAGTAATCATTGCTTGATATTGAGTGGCAGCATGGAGGATTATATGGAGACTTGCCTGTTTTGTTTTTAATAGTTGCTGGAAAACTTGGCACCCTTTAAATAATTCAAGGCTTTTTTTCAGCTTTTCCTTTTCTGAGGAAAAGGGGAGAGAAGCCTTTCATTAGTTCCACATGATAGTTAACTTGTCACATTTTACAGCTCTCTCTTTTACAGCTCTCTCCCTCTTCTTTACAGAGTTGTGAGTGAAGAGACAAACCAGCCATCTTCTGCATGACAGTTGTTACTAATATAAATACTGAAAATAACATAATTGTTTATGTGAACACAGTAAGATTAGTCATAATGCAGATCTCCTCCTACTGTAGATTATTGCCTCCCATGATACCAAGGAATGCAAGTGATTTTATTCTAAATTGCATCCATTCAGTGTTCTTGATAAGAACATAACAACACAGAATTAAAATTAAAGAGTAACTTTTGGACTTTTATCATTTGTCTTGACTTTCAGGGAGCTAAGAAATATGAACAATGTTCTTAATAGAGCAACCTGAGCTCCCCACTTCTACAATAACAATGTACTGGTGCATTAATAACTTGCCAGTTGGGATATGGCTTTGAGGAAGGGACTTGGAATTATTACTTTTTTTTTTTTAATACAGTTTTCTTATTACTGTGTGATGGAGGCTTTCAACAATTTCTTCATGGGTCACTTTCACATTTCCCTCTTATCTCCACCCCATCCTTGCCACAGCATTACACAGTAATTCTCATTTTATCGTGTGTCAAATTTTAAGATAAAAGCATAACTTCTGTATGACATTATTCACTGATTATTTGCTATTATATTCTTCTTTTTGAAACAAGGAAAATGCAAAGAGGTTTGGAAACACTTCAAATACAAGAATTAAGGTAATGAATTACTTACAAACAAGTGTTTGCAGAAAAAAAATCCCCTAGTTTCTCTCTTCCTGTTATATGTTGATTGCTTTAATTTGGACATCCAGCCTCTATTAGTACATTTTATAGTGTGATTCTTTGTGCTAGAGCATTAAAAACTGCTACAACTTCAACTCAGATTATCCCCTCTTTTACCCAGAGCAGCCCTTGAAAGAGGGAAGAAAAGGCCTGTGTTAAGATTTGATGCTTCTCTTGCTATTGCAAAGAGAATCTGTGGAAGCCATATGAGCTCTAACACATCCAGGTTCTGTGTTTGTGTGTGCCTGACCTTTGGACATGGTTGTATGATCATACACACTCTATCATAATATAAAGAATGTGACTGCTTGTAGCTTAGACTATTTCTTCTAAACTCTTGCTCAAGAAAGGTCTATTCATCTCTCTTCTACCTCTGATATTTCCTTATTGAGCCACTTAGCCTAAGTACTGCTAAATATACATAAATTCTTGTAGCATTTAATAGTTTTCTAAACTGCTTTTTGTGTTCTTAATCTCTAGTGGGTTTTGTGTGCTATTTCATATTTTATCTCATATTCAATACTTTATGTATTTGTGCCAGAAGAGGGTAGGATTATGTGATAGGTCTTTCATGCTCAGAGCTAAAGCAAAATTTTGTTTTTAATGGTTTCTATGTGTTTGTCCCCATAACTGATAGCAAGGGATATGGCTCTGTCATGCTTTCACTACACGTGTATTATCAGGTATTGTCTCTCTTTTAAATCCCTTTGTTTTCTGTGGGAAATGGATTGGAATGAAGCAAAGTGTCTGAGACTGTAAAGTAGCACTGGAGGCTAAAGGGGATTGGGAAATTGAGGCCTGAGATTAGAGAGGGAGCCGTTTTCACAGGCAGTCCTGGGAGAAAAAAGTAAATTGGATGGTGAAACAGAGAGAGAAGGGGTAAAGTCTGTTGAAATAGGATTGTGGGGTTAAATAGAAGCAGGTGAACAGGAGGCAGAGACATCTTACAGTAGACCATGTGTGCTGGGAAACCTGGAAGTGTCTTTGTTTAGAAACATTCAGGAGGAGAGGTCAGGACACCTGGGTTTGATGAAAAGCTTCAGCAGGTAGATGGAAAGTTGGGCCTAAATTTAAGTAGAGATGGAGATAATTAAAACTGGCTACAAAAGAAGATTAAATACAGCTGAACTTAATTAAATTTAAGCAGGAAACTGTAATTGTGGTATTTTTTAAATTTAATGAATACTAAATCTATTCTTTTTTGTGCTGTCAGATTAATGTTTGACATAAGTGATTAGAGGAGCACTTTCATTTAGTGTTTGTTGCTTTGGCCACGTTGCACTGAATAAGCTACATGAATTGATTGTTAAAGTATATTGAGATAGTGAAAAAGGAGCAGGATAATTTCTAATACAACAGAAACATTGCACATGCTGTTCTATTAAGTGTTGGCAGAGCTTTGCTGGGAGGTTAATAGTAAGGCAGGAGCAGAGAACCTTTTTAGCTGCTATTTTGTTCTGGAGCTTGGAGCTGTGAATAATGGAGTTGACTGAGAGATTTGAGGTGTGTATATGTTTGGAAGAAGTAATTTATCATTCTTAGAAAAAGCATGCGTGCTTGTAGGATGAGATACCTTGTTAATGAAGTATTTTATTTTGAAGAAAAGCTACTGAAAGTTAGTGTTTCAGTCTTGCTCTAATCAACATATGTGCTGATGAAATTCAGAAGGTTTTTTATTTTCTTCATTTGTGCAATGTATCCAACACAGGTTTGTTACTTAGCTATTGTTCAGAATCTTTCCCTTATACAAGCTGTGTAGCCATTAATCAGACCAATATATTAACTGTTTTCTTTAACACGTCATGTGTGTGTCTTGCTCATAGCGTTTTGCAATGTTAGCTATCATGGCCATACTCAAATATGTATTTTTCTTTGGTAAAACATGGTTCACAGTTTCAGTGTTAACTGTGTTACTTGTTCATACCTGCTTGATGCTGCATGTAAATCCCCTTTGTGTCCATGTTTTTTCAAATGGGCTTAGCAGGCCTTAGATGGCCTGTGAGGTGTATTTGCACTTTGTGTGGTAGTTTGGGTTTGGATCAAGCGCACCTTTTAAAATCTAATTCCTGATTGTCCACACCTGCTCTCCAGTAGAATGAGTTGAAGCACAGCTGTCCCAGAGCACCTTCTGGGTGAAACTAAAGCAGAAGGCATGCTCCAGCTGTGTGGGTCACTTTAGGCTTGGGGTGTCCAAGTAGCTCTAGGAATAAGTCATTTCCCCTTCCCAGAGCTGGTATGCTGTGGGTGCTGTGTCTCAGCTTTGCACATCTGCCCCTACAGCACTGCGCTGCTCGCTCCTGAGGACCAATGCTCCAGTGCCAGTCTTGGGCACAGTGTGCTTAGCAGGGTCTTATGCTTCTTTTCAGAAGGTAGATTTGGATGCTGAAATGAAATCTTAGGAGATCCTTAGCTTGGGTGGTATGTTCCTTTTTTGCTTCTATTTGCCTCAGTTCAGTATTGCACAGTTAAACAACGCAATAAAAAGCTCAGATATACTACAGTGTTAAGATTTAGTCAAATATCTACAGAAGTTTTTGTGTTAGTCCAGTTGTCTTTGTCCACTAAATCTGTAATCTCAAAAGATTTGTTGTAGGAACAACCATTGCTCATAAACCATGTTGTGTCTGTAGCTATTCTGTCTTTTCACGAAATGCTGTCATGATACTTAGGTTAGTATCCAAGTCAGTCTGATACATTAATTTCCAAGTTAATCCTTTACAACCTTTTCACAGTTTGTTATATTTTGTGAAAAAACAAATCCCACCACTCCCCAACCTCCACCTCTCTACTTCCACCTCATTTCCTCTTTTCTTTGCAGTTTCAAGTGATAAAAAGGAGTAATAAAAACAAGCAGTACTGATAGAAATTTCATTTTCCCATAGCTTTGTGGGTTTATGGGTTAAAAATATTTAACAACTTTTGTATCTGCATTAGCAGGATAGAGATATTTCATCAGTAAAGCAGAAAGTGAAATGTTCATCCTCTCAGTACAGAATGCAACCTGTTGTGGCAGATAACCCTGATAACCCTGAGCAGTTTTCTCTGTAATCTTCTGGTATTGCTTGACATTTCTTGTTTTGCACAACTGTTGTTCGTATTTATTTTTATAATCTATCTTCTGTGAAAATGTAATGGATAAAGCTGAGGAGTTATGCTTAAATAGCATTTAATATTCAATAAAGGTGGGGGCTGCATGCTGTCATCAATAGAAGTGTGGGATGCCTTCATCAACTCTGAGTTTACTGTGGGATGAGTCTGGAGACTTCCGTTTTCCTTAGGGGTGTCTTGCATTTTGTTTTCCCATACAATGCAAGTGTTAAGAAACTTACCTGGGAATTGCCAAGTTAGATTCATTGACAAGGTTTAATGAGTTTTGCATGTTTATGCAAAGTCTTGCCACTGCACTGCAATGTTTTGGTGTCTGTCTGAAAAAAAATCCTTGTGATCTGAGGCAGGTAGGAAAAACAACAGCTTTTCTCAGTGGTTTTTCTGGTTTTTAGTTGATTTGAGTCATTTTGGTCTCTGACTGTATAAATGAAGGAGACACTGTACCAGCTGAAAACACTTCAGTTCTCTGGAAGCTGATTTGTAAATACACTTCTTCCTGCAGAATAATAATCCTTTCTTATTCCTTATCTACTTTATATATGGAAATTATTGTGTCTTGTGTATTAGCTGACAGTAGTTAATTCTGAAAGCACTTACATGACAGACGGCAGCTTTAATGTTTCAAATCTCCCAGATAATGTACATCCATCTGTTCTTTAGCAAATGCATCACCTCTCTGCATACTGATGATTTCTGATGTAGCACTGCTTGTAATTAAATTTTGATAATGTATTTTACAGGCTTCTTGAAAAAACAAGTTGAGTTTATTTGTGTAAATGCAGAGTAAAATGGAAACCACTAATGACTAAAGCTAATTTCATGAACTGATGGTCACTCAAAAATATAGGAATAATTAAAAATATATGATAGTACTAGTGTACATTTTTAATTGGCTGGAATTTTATTTGGATATAATAACAGTAACAACACTGATATTTTTGTCACCTAAACATTTAGCTTGCATTTGATTACTTTAATGTTTCAAAGCTGACCTTTTATGTTGGTTGCTTACAGATACAAATTGAAAGAATGTATTAAATTATTGAAACAAATGCAGCATTTGCACTTTTATCAAGTACATACTAAACCAATAATTGCATATATAATGCTGCTGATACTGAAAAAATGCAATTAAACTTTTAAGCTGCACTCATGGCTACTTAGAGAAACATTTGTGGTGGAAATTGGAATTGCTAGATGTGAAGACGCAAACATCTTCTTCAGCTTTTTTTTCTTTTTTTTACTACTGATTTTTACATTACTTAGTGCTTCAAATTTCCAAGTTAAGAAAAATGGGTGTAGTATTGTTTTGTTCATAACACCCAAACTATCTAGCAGGCCTGATACGAGTTGTATTAACATCAGATTATATGTGCAACCAAATTTGACTTTTCATGAAATGTTATTAAACATCACTCCCACATACTAAGGTTTCTGAGCTTTGGGGAAAAACGTTAAGTGAAAACATTTCTCTTAGAGTGCTCTCTTCATGGCATCTTTCTCAAGTGCTCCTTACTGTACATAGAAAAATAAACACATTTGCTTTTGATACCACTTGAATATAAAAAAAAGACATTAGCTTCTGGTTTGGGTCATATGCACCCAAGTGTCCTAAAGCTTTTTATCTTTGGGAAAATCAAGAGTCAGCACAGAGTCTGTTTCCTTCCATTGAATGTGTGGAGCTTAATTGTCATTTAGTGTTAGCTTCTCATTCACTGATTGAAACCTAATGGATACTTTCTCTGAACACATATTTCAGTGATTGATCTTACAAGGTTTTATTTAGGGGAATCATCACCTGGGTAGATAGGTGGAAACTTGAGAACCCTGTCTTTGGGATGTAAGTAGTGTTGCCCTGAGGAAGAAGGGTGCAGAGAAATGCAGAATCTCAGCTATGAATCCTCCTCAGAGAAGGAGTTGAAAAACATCTGTAAATGTGTTTCTGTGGCTTTTATGGTACAACACACTGAAAATTACAGTAGAGCTATGGTTTTTGGTACTTTGTTCCCTACTAACCAATAAGGTGAATGTTATTACAAATGTCATAGACCAAAGTTGGGGTTTATCTGTTCCATCATCCAAGACCCTAGGTTTTGTGTTTTGAAAAAAAAAAAATTAAACTATAATAGGTAGATGACTTAAGAAAAATGAGGGGGTGATGGTGGTGGTGGCCGAGATTCAGAGATTATCATCCTGTGCTCATGGAAATGTCCTTCACTGCTCCCACTATGAGGAGACTCAGAAGTTGTGCTCCCTGCCAGCATTTGTGGTGTTGTCCTTTTTGAATCTCTCACAGTGTGGCCTGCTGAGTGTATCGTGTGGGCTGTGGATCCCCAAGGACAGTGGCTCTAAGCTAATTTCTCTCTGCACATGTTCTCATGTACTGCTTTCATAGCTTGTGAATCTGACTACTTGCTGAGTTGTGTCTGACTTCACCTACTCAACACATTGCTTGAATCTAGGGAAACCAGAGTCTGTATGTGCCAGCCTCAAAGGCTGTGCAGCTGGAAATGTGATACCAAATTTAATAATGAATTAGTCTGTGTTATAGCTGTTTGTTCTTATATATTGCTTGGATGCACGTGGGTAGTTGAATGCGTGATTAATTTGGAAATTGCATTAGTATTTTTCCGTTTCTATTAATATGCCCCTAGTTTTGGCTCTTTTTAACATCTCTGAGGCTCTTTTAACAATTACTGTAGCTTCTTAGACTTTGGAGAACTTTACTGCTAACAGTAATTTTTTTCCAGGTGAGGTATATGCCATTTCTGGGCTGCACAGGCTGCCTAGTTATGTCTACTTTTGACCACTGGGCATCTCTCTGGCCAACTTAAGACTTGGCAGTGATAAGCTGTATTCTTTAATGGGTGTTCCCTTCTTTATTAATCTAAAAGGCAGTTAGAATAACAAGAAATGAAGCTTTCAATTATATCTGATAATATGCTTCTCTTAAGGTGTAAGACCAATAGCAGTTTGTGAATAATATGCAAAGTCTGTAATCAAATGAGAGGGAAAATGACTGCCATTTGAAATGATCCATGTCCAGTGTTTTGCAAGTAGTATTGCATACCTGTATCTTCTGTTCACGTGAATGTTAAGGGTTCTTGTGGATTCTCTAGGAGGGCAACTAGTTCTTCTGAATTTTGCAAAATCTGGTGCCTAAAGAGACCATGATCAGACTGTTTGACAGAACAAGTAATTCTCCTGCTAGAAAGTTGCCTGTGGTTTATTTGGGTTTTTCTAGTTGCATGTCAAGTAGAAATTATTCCTTGTTTCCTGGAAGTTTTTAGTTGCCAGGAATAATACAGTGAAATAGGGTTTTGCTGCTTTATCTAATTAAAAAAATGTAACTTTTGTAATTTTCCACTTTTTCTTTATCTCCTTAGAATGTGAAAGCATTTGCATCTTCAGATAGCCTAGCCAAGGTCCAAGAAGTAGCAAGCTGGCTTTTGGAAATGAATGAGGAACTGCTCTCTGTGGGCAGCAAGAGGCGACGAACTGGTGGATCTCTTCGAGGTAATGCTTCCTCAAGCCAAGTAGATGAGGAGCAGATGAATCGCGTCGTAGAAGAGGAGGAGCAGCAGCAAAGACAACAACAAGAGGAGCAGCACATTGGTAGGAATGGGGAAATAGGAGAGGAAGAACCTGGATTTGATGACAGGCATGAGTCTCAGCAGGAACAGTTAGAAGAAAATAATAATAGACTTATTACAGTGGATGAAGATTCCACTTGTAACCAAGAGGAAGATGATGATGAACATGCTGGTGATCAAGAGGAGGAGGTGGAAGAGGAGGAGGAAATGGACCAGGACAGTGATGATTTTGATCAGTCTGATGACAGCAGTAGAGAAGATGAACATGCTCACAGTAATAGTGTCACAAATTCCAATAGCCTCATGGACTTGCCCATTCACCAGTCATCACCATTCTACATGAAGACAAAGGTGAGAAGCTACATTTTTTTGTGCTCTTAATCCTCATTAACTTCAGATTTTGGAAAAAAAATGGCATATTTAGCATAAAGTTTTACAATGAAGCAAAGATTTTATTTCCTAAAGAGCTTACGGTGAAGAATTTATGCACTCCACAAAAACTATGCTGTTTTAGCTGTTTATATTCAGAATATTTGCATGCATTTGACATGAGCAAATACTACTACATATTTTAAGGAATAGTGTTCTGATGCCTATGGTCAAAATACCAAGATGTTTCTTTATAAATATTTTTACATAAGACCCTCCTGGCATTATGATATTTTCCTTCTGCAAGTGGGCAAGAAAGGAAGGTAAGCAGTTGTACATGTGTTGTGTTCTCAGAGCAGGTCTGAAAAGGTCTCAGACAAGATCTGATTTTATTTAGGTGAAAACATTGTCATGGAAAAGTAGGGTGGAATATTACAGAACCATGAAGTTCTTCCTGTTGGCCTGCTGAGTTCCTTGACAAAATACAGGTTAAAGAAAGTGTGGTAGCCAGTCATTCAGTTAGAAAGTCATTGCATAGTGTCTTGTGTTGTCCTGCTTGTGAGGACCTTGAACCTGTGTGCTGGTCATTGCTTCAGATTTGCAGTAAGAATCTGGAAATTAATCTTTGTCTTTATTTCTGCTTATATCACGTAACATTTTAGAATAAAAAAAGTTATTGGGTTATTGGCTGCAGTGTACATTCGTAGTTCACTGTCTTTTCCAAATTCTTTGGAAAGGAGGAATTCTCTTAACTCTTAGGAGCAGTAAAACAATGAAAACAGTATTATTGACTAGTAAGAAAGAGGACCAGGCCTTCTTCTGGAAGAATGTTGTTCCTAAGCCTATGTAGTAATTTCTTTTTCTAGCTCATTAATAGTTAATAAAACACCTAGCCTCCTCTCACCTTTCAGAAAACAAAACCTTTTAAATTTTACATTAAAAAAAAATTAAAACCTGATGTAAAACAAAACAAAACAAAACCACAAAACCCAGTCAGTTGACATAAGTTAACAGGTTGAGTATAAGCATAAATGCATAGAGATGGATAATTAGTCTTGAAGATGCACCTGAACAAGTAAATAGGATGAACATTTGCTTCTGGAATCTGCAGAGGTGTTTTTGTTAACAACAACAGTATGCAATTCACCTCCATTTTTGAAGTATCTTAGCTAACGTCTTTGATTTTTGAAAAGTTGTAATTTTTCACGAGTTTTTTATATAATTTTATATTTATAATTCTAGCCTTCAAGGTACTGAAGTATATTCTTTCTAATTTGGAGTGAAATATTCATATAATTGAATTGGATTTTACAACTGAAATCCTTGGTTTTATTTCAATGCGTTAGTTTTCCTGGATTTAGTGTGACTTACTGAGTATCATATAATAGCTTGCATCTTGTATGGACAATATTTCATGTAGGAAATTCTTATACTCAAAAATGTGTTTTTAAGTCTCTGAATTGGAAACTTGTTGAAGTGCTTTGTAAGTAACTATACTCAAATTATGTACAGGCAGAACAGAGCATAATTTTCAGTGGTGGTCAGTTCTGAAGCTTTTTTTATTGACCTCAATAATGAATTTAGCTTTTTCTTTCTTTTTTTGAGGCGTATTTAACATGAAGTGAAAAAAGCCATTTCAGCCTGAAGGGAGCTGTTTGAAAGATCTTTTTACAGATGCAAAATTTCTGTGTGGTCTGATACTTGCTCTGCATATTCAGTGCAGGGCTGGCCATTTTTATCTGTGCTCTATCCTCAGGCTGTGAGTCTGCAAGAATTGTTGGGCACTCAGGTAGCAAACCATACTTGGGAATTTTTTCATAGTGCAGCTCTGTTTTAAGAAGTTTGAACTGTGTACCTGAAGTATCAGATAGAAAGCTGCTTGAGCTGGCACTGCTCAGCACCATGGTTACACATTAGAACTGACAACATGCAACATTAATGTTACCAATTCATCAATAAGCCAACATTTAACCACAGGAACACATTCTGTGTTACAAAGTGTTGTGGAAATACATCTGTGCGAGCATGAATGAATTACCAGAGTAAAAATAAGCATGATTAATTAATATGTTGCATTTGAGAAGAAAAGGGGGTGTTAGCACACTTGTCAGCTGTATTTACTAGTAATTTCTGCTTCTACCTGTTGAAGATAGACTCATCCTGGGAGACTTGAACCTGGTGAGCTTATTTTTAGCTTTTCAGGCGTGTTTCTCAGCATTTGTAGTCGAGTACAGTTCTCATAACTCTGGCTGAATTACCTTGCTGTGTGCTGTACTCTGTGAAACTTTCTTTGTGGCACCATTATAGGCAGTGATGGCTGAATGCCCTGCTTCACATTTGTGTGTCAGATGTAGACCTGTCTCCTCAAAGGCATGCATTCCTGATGGAACACAGTTTGGTCTGCCTGTACATATGGGCAGTGCACTTTCACCACTACCAAATACCAAGAGATAATAGTGAGATTGAACAAAATAGCAACTGCTACTAGTGCAGGTACTGTTGTGCAACTCATCTTAGCTTTTTAGTATCTCTGTTTTTTGTCCTTCTACTTTGTCTTCTTTTCCTCATAAACTAAGTAAAGTTACTCTCTAATCAGACTTTTTTTGCTTGTTGACCTGCAGAATTGTGTGTGGCTAAGGGAGGAAATGTCATATTTCTCACATAACACCATTGTGTACCCTGCTTGATTTTGCTGCCTGTCACCTTAGTAGCAGCAAGCTCACTGTGTTCTACCTGATAAATTTCATCAGAAACATAAATCCCATTTTATTTACATAAAAATAATTTTAATATATACTTACGTTTTATATAATGTGTATATAATATATATAAAATATATAAAAATATTTGCTGCATACTACTGATCTGTGCAAATAACTGATACAATTGCTGCCATAATGTTGTGAAAATGTTATGACTAACGGGCATGGGCACTTGAAATCACAAGGACAGTGGTTCAGGAGAGACTTCATTGCATTCACCAACACCACTCGGGAATCCAGAAGGATCCTTGTGGTTACCTTTCATGATTTCTGCATAAAATATTAGGCTGCTCTGTATTGACTTCTGTGCAAGCTGAAGCTTATTTTTGGAAAAATATCACTGTTTGAAAACAGGAAACTGTGCAGCAAGGCTAGTCTCTCAAGCCTAGTTTAATAGTTTGTTAGTTATTAACACTGTTTAAACTTCTGCACCTTTGCTCTGCTCTGCTTTCTTCCTGTCATCTGACTTTTTTTGACCATTAGAATTTTGTTTTATTTTCATGTTGTATTGAAGAGCTGTTTAACAAATTTGGTTCTTTATTTGGTTTTTATTTGGTTTTCTTATATGTTAAGAAATCAAGTTCTTCCCTGAAAGATCTCTTAAATGTAAATAATAAGGCCAATGTATCCATTGGGCATATTTTTCTATTTTTTGTTCTTGTTAGGATGCTTCCTTGAGCACTCTGATGTGGGAACATTCGTCTTGAATTGCAGATATGTCTCTATCTCAATCAACAATCTGGATTAGGGGATCAAGCACACCCTCAGTCAGTTTGCAGGTGACATCAAGTAGGTTGGGAGTGTTGATCTGCCAGAGGGCAGGGAGGCTCCACAGAGGGGTCTGGACAGGCTGGGTTGATGGGCCAAGGCCAGTTTTGTGAGGTTCAACAAGGCCAAGTGCTGGGTCCTGCCCTTGGGTCACAACAGCTCCATGCAGGGCTACAGGCTTGGGCAGAGTGGCTGCAAAGCTGCCCAGTGGAAAAGGACCTGGGAGGGCTGGTCAAGAGCAGCTGAACATGAGCCAGCTGTGCCCAGGTGGCCAAGAATGTCAATGGCACCTGGCCTGTATCAGCAATGGTGTGGCCAGCAGGACCAGGGCAGTGACTGACCCCCTGTACTCAGCACTGGTGAAGCCACACTTCGACTGCTGTGTTCAGTTCTGGGCCCCTCCGTATAAGAAAGACATTGAGGTGCTGGAGCATGTCCAGAGAAGGGCAGTGAGGTTGGTGAAGGGTCTGGAGCACAAGTCCTGTGAGGAGCAGCTGAGGGAGCTGCAGTTGTTTAGCTTGGAGAAAAGGAGGCTCAGGAGAGACCATATCACTCTACAACTGCCTGAAAGGAGGGTGTAGCCAGGTGAGGGTCAACCTCTTTTCCCAGGTAACAAGTAATAGGACAAGAGAAATTGGCCTGAAGTTGCACCAGGGGGGTTTAGATCAGATGTTAGGATACATTCCTTCAGGGAAAGGGTTGTCAAATGCAGGAACAGGCTCCCCAGAGAGGCGGTTGAGTTACCGTCCCTGCAGGTATTTAAAAGACACGTAGATGTAGCATTTAGGGACATGGTTTAGTGTTTGACATGTAGTAGGGTTAGATTAATGGTTGGACTTAATGATCTTAAGAGATCTTTTCCAACCTAAATGATTCTATGATATCAGAACTGTGGTTAAAACTCAGTAGCAACTGTGCCAAGAACAGTTAAAATTTGCTTATGCAATGTATTTACCTATTTATATATCAAATAATTCCATGGGATTTCATGTTTGACTTATTTGTCTAATATGATGCAAGCCTTTTTCAGAGAATTTTCTTTTCTGTAAGGTTGGCCTGTGTCCTTTGTACCTAGAGAATTGATGCTCAGTTTTATTAAAGTGACCAGAGATTTCTCACATGTTAAATACTTCACTGTTTGCTAATTTTTACTCCAGTTGATCTGTGTCATATCAAATGTTGTCATATCTGTTTTAAAAATTCTAAATAGCGAAGAGAGCTACTAAATACAAGAGAGCTAAGTAAATATGCATAGTAATCTGACAAAAACATGTTCTTGATGCTGATTCTTCACTGATTGCATTGTATTTGTAGCCTCCATTTCCAGTGCTTAGTGATGACTTTGTATTAGTTGAGTTCTGCTGGGTAGCAATTAACTACCACATAAGCAAACAAATGTGCTTACATCCCATGTTTCATAGCAACTGCACTTAAATGCTTTTATCCCTCTGTACACGTGGGATTCTGTTGCAGTGCAAGGACAAGAATGGATTACTGGTAGTTGCCATCACTGTGAAATAGCTCATGTCAATTAACATTCTTGCTTACTTGAGATTTAAATTGTTTGTCTACCTGTGCTCACACTCTTGAAATTTTAGTACTAGCAGATATATCATGCCAGCAATATTTTATGTTTATCAAAATTGGTGTTTATGGCAGAGGTAATATTGGCATGATATTGTGGAAGAAAATGTCATCAATCCTATCAATCCTATTTTAAGTCAACCAGTGTGTTATTTTCTCTTGTACTGACACCTGGATTTCAGCATAAGGTTATCCAGGTTGTACTTTGTTTACTTTTTGAAGTTTTTTTTCTGTAAATCATTAGGTTTATTTGATCTTTCTGAAATATTTTGATTGTTCTAATTACTAAAAATATTTTTGATCATAATACATATAATCTTTAACTTATTCCTTTTTTTTTTGTCTTTGTTTGCATAACTGTTCCTGTAACTCCCAGTTTCACAGTTTTTAAGTGTTAATGATTGCAATATACTTAAGTATTTTGGTTTTAATTGACGGTTTTGGTTCCCATTAAGATGAGTTGTGTTTCTTGGACTGCTTGCAAGCTTTTCATATTGAGAGGAGCAGTGGCTTCTTGATTATCTTGGGAATTGTTTCTAAACTACAGTAATTTACAGGTTCCTTCATCTCTGGTTTGGGTTTAGTGTGTTTTGTGGGGAAAAAAAGTCATGATCACTTGTATGCAAGCTCCTATGAATCTTACTTTGTTCAACTAGGGTTTTTTTAGTCTAAAATTCAGCATTACATAATATTTTTAATATTAAATGTCTCTAATGTTGAAGCCACCTCAGTTAGGAAATAACCACTTAAAAAAAAAATTAAACCCGTGAATTCATGAAAAGCATTAGCTGTATTATTTCCAGCAAGTATTGTCACAGATTTCTATGGTTAGGCAAAATAGCAACTTGATATCTGACTAACAGGAGTGAAATGTATTATGTAAGGACCTGAATTTTAAAATCCTAGTGAGCAGGTAGAGCAGGAAGATTGTTAGCTGGTGTATAGCCATTTTTCTTGTTCAGGGTTTCAGAAAACACTTTTGTCCACTCTGTGTGTCTGGAGGGATTTCTGAAGGAGTGTTGGAGCCCATTTATGTGAGATGCTTTATCCTTCTAGACAACAGACGCTGCTCAAAAAGAGTCTTTGCAACGACCCTCTCTTGCTTTAGCATTTATTTCTTTTTCTTCTATTGAGGCTGTCATAAAACTTAGCAAATTAGGTTATATGAATGCGAAAAATTACTTCTGTGTTAACTATTTGGATTGTGATGGTGACTTCTCATAAGGGGTCAGGCATTTGTGCGTGCAGAACCCTCCAATACCTTCACTAATTAGTCTCCTCTTCAGATGCAGGTTTGCTTGTTGCAGGATTGTGGGTTGTGATGGTATTGTTGGTTACCAGAGCTTCCAAGGAAACAGGAAACAGATTAGGTAAAATGAAGGTGAAAAATTCTTGTATAGTTGCATCTACAGCCACAAAAACCACTTCGATACCCTTTCAGCAGTTGTCGTATTTTAGCATTTACTTCATTATTAAGGGTAATGAGATGATTTTTTAAATGGATAGATTTAATATGTAACATGTTACAAACACCAATGGTAAAGGCTGAGAAGCAGTTTAATTTTTGTGTAAAACCAGTGTACTTTGATTGCAGCATCCTCTGCCACACTATCCATTGGCTGTATGTCACAGGAGAGCGTGTGTGTCAGTAATGGTGCTGTTCAGGAGCGCCTCTTCTTGGTTGTTTATTGACATGGGAGACTGGAGGGAGGGAAGACCCCAGAGGTTAGCTGGATCAAATTCGGTGGAGCTGGAAGAGGCTGTACCACAGGAAAACCTGTCCCTTGGAGCTTAAATACCCATCTCTTCAGTTCTGAAACAAATCTAAAGCTGTGCTCACATACAGAGCTTTCACTCTTAAATTGTGCAGGCTGGGACACAGTTTTTTGCTGCAAGGTGACTGGTATAAGCTTGTATGTAGAGCCACAGAGATAAGAAGGATATATTTTTTCGGGGGGTTTTGGCTTTGTGTGGAAAGATAGCATTAATGTTTTAAACGGAGGAAACCTTTTACACTGGGCACTTTGTGCGTATGTGAAGTGAAAAGGACTCCTGTGTGAAAGTCTGCAGTTATTGTCAGAATTATTGATACATTAAAAGCAGGAGAAGGGGATGGGGGGAATCAAAGATGATTACAGAAATGCTGATCCTTGGGAGCAGATTTTTTTGTGTGTACTGGCAGTACATGCCATTAGGCAAAAGTTGCAGTGTGTGTAGGTGGAGGGTGGTTTGTAAGTGTGTGTTAATATTTTTCTCCTTCTCTGAGCAGCAGAGGGGGCTGCTATTGCTTTGCTGCAGCCCCATGCAGACTTGTGTGGATTTCCTTTGCAAAGGTTTCCCTTGCTCCTGCAGCTGAAAGCCTGAAGCATGTTTTTTAAGTGTAGGGAATAAATGTAACTGGAACAGAAGGACTCAGTATTTTTTATTTGTCAAGAAATATGTTTCCAGTATAGGAAATGATGTAGGAATATTTCCTTTAAAAGAACAAGTATTAAACTCATTTTCAGAGGGCTTGTGTGATGAGAATGCTCTCATATGGTTCCCTGCTCTGAGTACACAGGAGAAAGAGAAAAAACTTCACATCACAAAAAGAGATTATTGTTTTTACCTGTTTTTTTGCAAGGATCACATGCAAGGTATGTAGATTCTTCATGCCTTTCATTTAAATGCTTTAAAGGGTTTTAAACTAAGTAATAATTTGCCTAAAGCTGCGTCAGAAAAGCTACACAGAAAAAATGCTCTGATTCTTGAAAAAAAGGCAACAAAAAAGCATTGACTTTTTTTTTTTTGTCTTGCTTCTTCCTATGATTCTCCTTTCTAATTAAAACTTCTTTCCCATCACTCTCTTTAAAAGCTTAGAAACTGGCAAATTTTTTCCTGCCTGGGTTATTCTGAACTACAGCACTAAAGTGCAGTTAGTTAACTAAGTGAGTAAATGGTCTTTACATTTATTTAGTCTTGTTCAAATTATTCATCTGTGGCCTGGATGAAGGGAGAGCGTGCACCCTCAGCACTTTGCTGGTGGTATGAAATTAGGTTTGACAGATACACCAGCAGGCTGTGCTGCCATTCAGAAGGACCTGGGCAGGCTGGAGAGTTGGGTGGAGAGGAATCTAACAAAGTTCAACAAAAGCAAATGCACAGTCCTGCACCTGGGGAAGAATAACCTCAGGCACCAGTGCAGGCTGGGGGCTGACCTGCTGGAAAGCAGCTTTGCAGAGAAAAAAGCTGGGCTCCATGAACCAGCAGTGCCCTTGTGGCCAGGAAAGCTAATGGTGTCTCAGAGAGCATTAGGAAGAATATTGCCCACAGGGGAGGAGAGGTGGTCCTGCCTCTCTGCTCAGCCCTGCTGAGGCACAGCTGGAGTGCTGTGTCCAGTTTTGGGCTCCTCAGCACAAGAGAGACACGGAGTTCCTGGAATGAGTCCAGCTACTGGAATGATGAAGAGACTGGAGCACATTTCTTAGGAGGAAAGGCTGTGAGAGCTGAGCCTGTTCATCCTTGAGAAGAGATGTTTGAAAAGGGGATCTTATCAAGGCATGCAAATACTTTAAGGACAGCTGTTCAGAGACTGGGGTCAGACTCGTCAGTGGTGCCCAGTGACAGGATAAGGGGAGATGACCACAAACTGAAACACAGGAAGTTCCATCTGAATATGAGGAAAAACTCCTTTGAGGGTGATAGCACTGGAACAGGCTGCCCAAAGAGCTTGTGGAGTCTCCTTCTATGGAAATACTCAAAACTTGCCTGGACATGATCCTGTGCAACCTGGTCCAAGTGAACCTGCTGTAGCAGAGAATTGGACAGGTGATCTCCAAAGGTCCCTTCCAACAATTCTGTGATTGATAACTACCAGTTGGAATTACTTTTGCATTACCATGAGAGTTTAGTTATTTTCAAGCAAGTTTTGTTGTTTTAAAATAAGTTTTCTGCTTACTTTCCTGATGTAGAGCCTTGTTTTTGTATTGGGTGGTAATAACTTTAGAAATATTCATACTTGGAGATGAATATAAATCAACACTTCTAACCTTTGATTTCTTTCTCATTTATATACCCCACAGTTTAGTACTAATCATTCCAAGCATGCAGGATCATTTGGAAAGGTTACACAACTGTCATTAGATGTAGTTTGTTAAATATTAAAGCATCCATGGAAGGAATGCAGATTCTTTGTTTCTCTGTAGAAAGCAAGGTACTTCCCCAGCTTTACTAACCTGCAGCATGCTTTCCTACAAACACCAGTGTTTTGTTTGAAAAGTACTTCTTACTCTCTGTGCTTTTACTTGGCTATGTTAATTTATGACTAACATAAATTAATCATAATTAATGATTATTATGATTTGTAAGCTGTGCTTTTACATTTTCTAAGTAGAATTGTTTCTATACCTTCACTTGTACATAAAACTGATGTGCTAAATAATTGCTGTTCTGCTTATTTTTCCTACTCTGTAAGTGGATCTTGAAGTTTGCTAATAGCTATGTGGGCTATGTTTGTAGTAATGTGGTTATTACTGATAGTTTGTGGCTTACCTAGGAACTTTGCTACCTAGTTCAGCTTTCTCATGCAAAGTTCTTGAAATACTTGTTCATTAAATTTGACTGTGACACTTAACAGTCAAATTAAAGGGACTTTTTAATAAATTCTATGCTTTTTTCTTTATGTAGGGTGTTCTACCACTTTTCAGTATGATTTTTACTAATATTACAACAATTAAAGGACAGTGCTAATATATAACTTGTGAAGTAATTCTGTATACAGAGTACAATCAAGAAACTTAGTGTCGGGGAAGGAAGACAGTTTAAGAGGAAACATTGATTCTGACAGTTTAGGTCATAGTTTGTACTACAAAGTTCTATTTAATAAATAGATTTTAATTGATTTTCTCTTTTCCCTTCATTGCAGANTTTTTTGATGTAGAAAGAGATAGTGCTCATTTAGTTTCTCCTTACAGAGATTGCTTGCTAGACTGAAGTCCTAGCTGAGTAAGACACAAGCAATTTTCTGCATCTGTGCCAATAATTGAGGTCAGTCTTTAAACTCCAGTCGAGGGATTTAGCTCAACTAGCCACACTGGAAAATAAATGTACAGAGCTTTGGGTCATGCCAGTTTTCTCTGTAGAGGCATCTGACAATATACAATTTCCCTTTCTTTGCAGTGAAGCCTACATCAGAGCATACACTTTCCATTTCCTGGTGGTTCCTACCGGACATGTCTCCTATGTTCTCCTGATCATATGTGTAGTTCTTCTGTAGCTATGTTGGTTGGTTGTTCAGTTTCCTGAAGTAGGAAAGTTGCCAGCACCTTGGGCAGGGGGTGGTGCAGAAACAAGGTGAAATACTTGAATTGTCCTTTGGTTGCTTGGCTTATGCATTGCTCCCTAAAGGTGAATATTGGGGAGGTACTTACATATGTTACTCAAACTTCCATATCAGTTTACTTCATGTAGAATAAATTAAATTGATACCTTCAGGATAACTACCAGAAGCAGTGTCTTGTTGTCACACACTTTTTCGTAGACTTTGAAGTCAGTGTCGGTTCAGCACCTGTGTGGTTTTTGCTCTGCATCTTTGTTGTCAAAATGAAAATGAGCTCTTTCTTTCAAAGAAAAGAAAGAAAAAAATCTGCAGTAGTACTATTTCAACTCACCGCTTATATGACAACATTATGATGTAGAAATCATGCAAACATGCTTCAGAATCCTTTCAGTATGCTTACTCTGTTGGGATATGTGGCTTGTCTAACAAATACATTTGGGAACTCTGCTCCACTTAAATATGCCATTTGCTCCTTTTGTTGTTCTTGACTAAGTGGCACATGCTATTGCCTGGCGTGATCATTAGCCCAAATATTTCCAGTCTGTAGTGATGCAGCTGCATTTACTCGAGCATGTATCAGTGGATGCTCCTGCCCTGAGTGTTTGTTTTAAGCTGCTTGTCCTTCTCAAGCTTAACTGAAGTTGGTATTACTAGCTGTAAAACTTAATGCAAATGATGAATCAAAGTGTGGAGAAGTGTGGAGTTTGCTAGGGAGTTAATTTTTGGTTTTGTTTACACCTCCTTTCCCAAATGGTTGTTAAATGTTCTTGTAGCTATGAATTTGAAGTGTATGTTTAAAAAATACAAGTAATGAACAGTAAATTTCTTGCATTTGCTGATGTTTGTGATTATGAAATCATGAGATCTGAAATTAGCTTAGGGGGCTGTAGGAATAGAAGTAGATCTGAAGATAGAGCTATTTTGCAGATTACAGCATGTCCTTTATTTCTGTAGGAGACTTTTCATTATCTGCAGAACATGTGGCTGTTCAGCAAACTGTGCACACTGAAAGAATTTACATACCTTTACAAATTCTTGAGTATAAGGAGAAAAGCTAGACAATGCCAATTTCTCTGCTAGTTTAATAATTTCTAATAGGCAGAATGCTTGAAGTCAAAATTTCCAAGCTCTCTCAGCTCATGTTTGAATAGACAGCATCTAATGTCCATCAACAAAGGATGATTTTTGACACATAAACTGTTCTTTGCTAGTACATGGTGTCTGATCTGTGCATCCAGCTGTGCTTGTGTAGTGTGATATACTGTGCATTTTGTGTAGACTTATTGATGAGCTGTTATGTTTTGTTTATGTGAATGTTCTACAGTTTGGTTCATTGGTGAAATTTCTGTTATAAAAATCCCTGTAAAGCCGAGAACTGGTGTTTCTGTAAATGGTTCTTTTTGTGACAAGCATCTTCTCCCTTTTCTTCCATAGCGTGGTTAATGAAGATGCTGGCTAAACTTCATGCGAAATTTGTGAGACTTCTGCTCATTCTCTCCTAGTTAAACAAGTTCAGGAATTCACCAAATTATTGCAAAATGTGTTTTATGTTAACAGAACTTCATGTGCCTTGACTCTGTATGATATAACTTCTGATGTAATATTACATGTAGTCAAGTGTTACTGAGATTTTGAAGGAGAAAATCATGAGTTCTTGTGCATAGATAGGTGTCTTGATAATAATCAATAGAAAGCATTGCTGTTGGGCATCTTCTCTGTTCTTCTGTCTCACTTCTTTCTACTCTTCTTGCTAATTTTAGATTCTGTTTCTTTAGTTTGTAATAAAAATTGGGAAGAGGGAGAAGATCTGAGGACACAATTACTAAAGAAGTGCAGAGACTTCTGTCCCAAGTCTTCATAAAACCTTGCTTCTTTTAATGTTTGTTCTTACTAAAAGGTGATGTTTTCTACTGACTTTACTACCAGACCATACAGTGCATAATATGAAAGGAGCAATTTGTGAATTTTAGTAATACTCAGTGTAATTCAGTTTTGGAAGACACTGGCTATACTTTTCAGCTGTGTCATGACATATTACTCAGTTAATGCTTATAAAATTTTAATACATTTGTTCAATCCCTGGCGCCTCTGTGAAGTGGAAAATGTACTTATCGCCACCACAGATTGCCAGCAGGGATAAATTCCACCTTATTCATCATCAGAAGTCATTACTGCTTTCAAGTAAAGTATTAGCAACATTTCCTGTAAGTGCAAATCACATTCTTACCCAGTTGATGTTTCAAAGTGGGCAGGAGACCCTTTGTTCTTCTCATTTAAATTATGGAGTGTCCCTTAAGGATGGCAGCTACCATGAACATTATTGATCCCAATATATTGAGTACTAAAAAAAATTAAAAGACAACAAATAATAAACACCCTTTTTGCCAATGTCATAATTCCTTCAGTTGTGCTCCCTTGGTCAGGTTTTCTTAAACACGCAGAAAATAATTGACTTAATTAAAATGAATACATAAAAACAAAATAAAGAAAGTAGAAGTGGCACAGCTAAATGGAAGAAATCTTACCAGAAATCATTCAATATGGATCGCTTATTCGTGCCAAATGTAATAATGTTGTCCCTTGACTTTTAAGCTAAACTTCATCCAAAGGAAGGACACTTTCAGTTGGTACTCTGAGGCACTTACCCTTCTGCACAATGTTTGGCTTTGGTGTAAACCACTAGTATTCCATGCCCTAGAGCAAGTATGCTGCACTGTGTGTTCAGGTATTTCCATGTATTTGTTTTAGAGGACAGGTTGTTGACAGACTCCGACTCTTCCCACACTGTGCCAGTCAAAATTTGATGCTGGTGCACTGCATGTCTTTCTTGGCAGGGTTTAGTATCAGAATGCCCCTGAATGTAAAACTGGTTTTAGTTGACCATTTACAAAATGTAAATTCTATTAAACACGTATGAGCCTTTTAAATAATAAAAGTGATATTTGAGTAAATCAGAGGAAGCCGTTGTTTGTTAAATAAAAACACAGGCAAGGCTGCCCCTTCCTCTGGGATAAAAAAAGGTGAAAAAAGGAAGAAACAAAGATCAGGTGACAACCACCATACCAATCAAGAATGCCAACCCTTCCACATCCTACCTGCTTTTTTCTGTGCTCTAAGCATTCTTTACTTCACATATCTTGAGGTTTATAAATAGCCTCACACCCCTTTGCAGTATGCTGTTACCAGCTGAAAAGGATTATATAGCTTAATTTGGCACTATCAAATGAATGCCATTGTAACAATCAGTTGTTGCATTTGTTAGATTTATGTGTATTTATGTGTATTTTACAGTGCTGGTAAGGAAAATAGTCTCGTATCAAAAGAGACCTTGAAAACCATTTTGTTTCAAGCACACAAAGTGTAATGCTTTGCATTGTTCAGCCTTTTATTTTGGCAGTAGTCAATGTAACTAATCTGAAGAGTGTTGTGAGGGGTTTTTTTGGTTTTTTTTTTTGATGCTGAATAAACACTGTTTGGACAGAATTCCAATACAGAAAAAAAAAAATTGTTTAAGTGTGTAAGGTGGCGGAAATATTTTTAATAACTTTTTGATGTTTTGGGGATTTTTGTTTTTCCCATTTAATACGTAGGAAGAAAGATCTAAGTCCAAACCTCATTTTTGACAGTGCTTTTTGTACATTATTTAGAAACTGATAAACATGTTTTAATTATTGTGGTACTGTCTTGTGTATTTTTGTGGGTGTAGGTATATAACCAGAGAATGTCTCATTAAAAGCCTTGCATTTTACATGGAAGGGTAATATAGTGATACGAAAAGCTGAATTTTGCAGTATGGAAAGCTAATTTTTCAGTTTCCTATCTTCCCTTTTCATAGCAGCAGCCTCCTTGCTAAAAACCAGCTGCTTTCCCCTTCCCCCAGCTTATCCTCAGCTGGGAATTTGGCTTGCATTTTAATCCAGTGTTAAATATTGCATGACTTCTCTACCTGTTGTAGTTCTTAATTCTTGCCTCAGCTTTATTTAAAGGTGCAAAACCAGCATAAATAAGTGGTCAGCAAATAAATTCCTGCAGAGCAGCTGTAGAAATTCTTTTTAACAGCTGTTGCAACACTGACTAAAGAGTTAAACTTGCTTGTCCAACAAGTCATGTTATAGCCAGTGAGAACTGGACAGACATTTCTGAAATATTTGTAAAATGCAAGATGATGCAGCTGGATTTCTGTTGCATACCTGGAATGTTTTCTGAAATATTTAATGGAGAAATGAAGACACGTGCTTTAAGGATAGTTTAAAAAAAAGTGACAATGACAACGAGACCCCATAGTATAGTAAATACAGGATTAAAGTTTGTGGACTTGTACAGTAAAACCAGATGATAAAGGCCTCTGGTTTCAAGTGGTTATGTAAGGTAGGAATTTTCTTTTTTTTTAGATGCTCATGGTTAAGTATTTTTTTAATGTTGTGATAGCATCATTAGTAGTGATATTATATAGTCTCATCTGTATGCACTTTACTAGACAGTCTATGTTGCTTTCATAAACACTTCATGAGACCTTACAAAAAATTCTCTTGTGCAAATGCAAATGTGCTCTGTGGTGGTAGCACTGTCGTGACTGAGGGCATGTCATATCCTATAGCTCAAGTACCTGCAAGTTCCCTTCCCTTTCTTTTGAGATGGAATTTTGCACTTGTTGAGAAGCCTAGGAAGCTGTTATCACTGACATCTTTTTGGGACCAGCATTGCACGCTAAGGGAACCATGGATAAGGAAAGGTGATCTAATAGCTCGTTTTTGCCCAAAGGTGAAGGTCTTGACAGCTCTCCTCTTCTAACCACTGTCTCTTAATGAATCTGGCTGCTTTGTGAGCTGTTTACAGTTGCTAATCTAGTGGAAAAATGACTTAGCAACAACAAAACTTGAAGATTTTCAGATATCTTACTTAATGGAGTTATTTCAGAGCTCACAAGCCTGACAAATTTTTCTACCAGTTTATGGAAGAGTTGGTAAAAACTGGCCAAAGCTAGAAGGAGGAAGTTTTCTTCTTTTTGCTGCTAGAGTTCCTATTGGACATTTTTGTTTCCTTTTAGCTATAAAGACAATCAGCTGTGGGATTGAACAGATCTAGTAGAGATCTTATTTTGTTACAGAGTGACATTGAAACTCACTTGTATTGGTGGTTGCAATTAGAAGCTAAAAGTAGGGAAGCCTTGCTATTGGTTAGTGTGACTTGCTGCTGGGCTCCCCATAACGCAAGTATTTAAATCCAGTAGGTCAAATTTGAGTCTCATTTTATTTCTCTGTGCACTCACACTTAAATGCCAGGATGCTTAAACAGATATGAGCATGCACATAGGCATGAAAAATATGTAGTAGGTATGTTTATCTGACAATCTCCCCTTTGCTGATATACTTGATATTTCATCTTCCCTGGCCTCTACTAATGGACTTCAGAGAATGCTGTCTTGTGTAGTGTGAAGTGTTTTGCCAGACAGCAGCTTTACCATCATCCTTATCTATATTTTTCTGGGCCTTTATAATTTTTTTTCAATATAGGAGTGTTATATAAGTTGTACTGTCTTTCACCAGCAGTCACAAAAGGTGTAGCTCCTTCTTGCTCTTCCACAGCAAAAATTGTAAGGTAGCTCTTTTGTATTAGAAGCCATTTTTATTGCAGTAGTTTTTAGTGACCATGCCTTGATATGATTTCAGAGCCAGAATTATAACCAGGAAATATCATTTGAATTAATCCAAATTAAGAAAATCTGGATACTTCTTTATTGTGTTCTTAAGCTCTGTTGCCAAAGAAAACAAGGCTTGTGCAGTTAAAACTTTTATATGTCATTGTCAGTCATCCTTTCCAGACCTTGGGTAATTGTCACACCATTTGGCAAAGAGAGAGATTAAGATTACACAAGTTTACAAGATAAATAGAGGATAGGTAGGAAAGGGAGAGACTGCTGGGGAGGAGGTCTACAAGGTGACCTCTTTAGGCATCACTGAATCCTTGTGGAGTTGAGTTTTGCTGTGATCATGTAGACAGGATCAGTCAACATTTGTCACTTCCTTTGCACCATAGAAGCCATTTATCAGTCTACACTCACAGTAAAACATAAGCCTGAAACCAAGCTTTGCCATGACTGGGCTGTTCAGAGTGATGCTTCCATGTGGGTCTGCTGACACTATGAGACCGTAAGCCTGGGGGAAGCTGTGGTGTAACTCAAATGCAATTGAGTTGGCATGATAATCTAACCTGGGGCCAGGCTTTGTTCTTTTTGTGGCTTGTGTTACAACAGGTTTACACTGGAGTTTTTTCATGGGCTGTGGAAAAGGCCATCAGTTTGCATGTTCTGCTAATGGGTTTGCCCCCTTTGCATACTATTCAAGTGTAGACTTTTTAGGACACTTCGATCTCATAAGATCAAAATTATCCTCCCCATTGATTTCTTTCATACCTGCTTTAGAAGTCTGTGTCATTATGTTTTCTTGTAAGTGCAGATTTCTGTTTTGAGTAGAGTTGGATACAACAGAAGCATTTTAGAGCAGTGGGTTTTTTTCTCTCCAGCACCAGTAATACAGTTGCAGTTAACTCTTGTACAGCAGTGCCTTTTATCTATACAGCTTATTCATTTACCTGTACAAAGCAGGCTAATATGCCACGTGTCATTTGGAAACTAGTTGTATATTGGTATTAGAAATCCCTCACATAAATAAACTTGGAATCACAGTCACTGGGCGAGTAGTTAATAGTTTAGTATAGGCTGCTGTGCTTTGCTGACAAAGTGGTTCTCAGTCCTTCTAGGCATGGTGAGGGACCAAAATGAATATAAACTCAATAATAATGCTTGTGTATAATGTAAATGAAAGTGCATTCTCAATGCTATGGTTATGCAGAGCTTACTACAGATGTTTTTTAGGAAATAAATTATCAAATTTATTCAAAGGAGTTTTATGTTACTATGACTAATTTGAGAAGGTGACTTTTGAAATGTTGCAGTGCCCTGCTTTATCCATTTGAGGGCAGCTGTTCACCGATGTTAAGGGCTGTGGAGAACCTGTCTGGGGTTCTGCTGTCTGCATTTTAGTTTTTCTGTACTTGCAAATACTGCATTTAGGTCTCTCTAGGTCTTTTACTGTTCCATCACCATTTTAATAATGTCATAATTTTGTTCGGTTTTTTTTCCCAGTAATGTTAGTATGCAAAACAACTCTAGAAGAAAACTCTGTAAAGTTTTCATGAAGTGGTTTTTGGTGTTGGAATAATTTCTTAGATCCATATCTTAAAACTATGGCCTTCCTGAGTTCAGTATACTGAATGAGCTAGTTAATTTTGTAACATTTGCTTCCTGGTAAACAGCTACTAAAAAGGTGACTTTGAATTACTCTGACTGGAAGGTATAAAGATTTTTGCTGCTTTATACATGCTTTCATTTTATAGACACCTCTTCACTGGGCTGGCCAAAAAGAAACAGGAGTCTTCTGAATTATTATGTTTACAGTTGCAAGTCTATGACAGCCTTAACTTGAGTTTAAAAATACTAGATTTCCAGGCACTTTAATGTGATCTTCTGATTAAAAGGACAGGCAGGCATTTAAAAAGAGCACCATTGGAAATCAGCCCATTTAGAAACATGGTTTTAGAAAAATGTATTACAAAGCACCAAAGCTCCACATTTGTCATGTTTGTACATGTTCTCACCCCGTATAATGCAAAAATGTACATTTTTAAAGATAAAAGCAGCAGAGTGGCTGTTGAAGGTTTACATCTGAAGCTTAAATTAGAATTATATTTATAATATATATGTATTATACAAACACAAAAACAAGTGATATCTACTATATGCAATGTATTTCTGACACTTCTGAGATAGTCAGCCTTCACCATTTTTGTCTTCTCTCTTACTGTTTAAATTAGACTGTGTTTTATTTTCTGACCAAGGACTTTCACCTATTAAAAGTTCATAACTATTCAGCATTAGCCTGAGACCTTTAAACATTGCTGTAAGACACTGCTACCTACAGTCAGTAATGTGTAGCAAATACAAGACTAAAAACTGGAGTGATGATGTGTGGCAATAAAACTGGGACAGGATCTCATCTGCTAGTGCAAGTCTTCTTCCTGAGAGACAATGATTAAAAAAAGCAGGGAAAAATAGACACAGGTAAAAACTAAAGCTTTTCCTTATTACTGTGGTAAACTATGGAATTTAGTTTTGTAAGTTCACACTGGACAAAAGAAAGAGCCTTATTTTACCATGACTTTATGTGCATAGAGAGAGGACTACACTAATTGTGAACGTGATCCCTATTTTCAGCTAGAAGTGTGTCCCTGTGGAATAACTCTAGAATAGTTTGGAAGTTCCTAGGGAAAAAGCAATGTGCCACTGGGACTTCATCTCAAACCACAAAAGAAGAAGGGCTGACAATCCCGAGTTTTGTATTTTCAGAGGTGTGAGAATGACCTGTGATTCAAAAGTTGAGTGGTGAGCAGTGCTTGGAGAATGCAATACTTGAGTCTTGTTTACTCCCCAATTTTATGTAAATCTGTAAATGGACCAAGTTATGTTCCTGTTTTGCACGTTTGTTATGAGCTAATATTTTTTTTAAAAAGGGGGGGAAGAAGCCTGTAAAGTAGTAAGATGCTAGGCTTTTGTATAAACTAATAACAGCTGGTGATCTGCCACACTGCCAAATTCTTTGAAGCGATTTTGCAATTAAATACTCTTAAAACTGAGTTTATTCCAGCAGTTTCTCTTAATACATACAGACAATTCTGTATGCAATGAAATGAAATATTGAGTATTTATTAAAGGAGAAAGTAAGGCCTGCTTTGGACAGAATAGTGTATCTGATCCTGATCTGATCTCTAATCATGTTTATATAATTACTTTATATATTATATATTTCATTTTGGTAAATGTCACACTTTGTTGGAACAATTGTGATGGTGACCAGTTAATCAAAAATAGAAAACTGATCTGTTGCTTCTTTTTGTATGATACATCAGTAGGGTATGATCAATATAGGGTGAGTTGATCTCTTCTGAGCTTTTGGTTCTGTTCTTCACTTTGGTGATTTGAAGTCAAAACAAAAGGCTGCTCTTTTCCCTCTTTGGAGTACTTCAGTGACATTTTCGTATTTGAATAAAACCGAGATTCTGAGACACTTATTCTGAAGCATTTTCAGTCAAGTGAAAACCTAGTATTTGTATAAAATGTGAAATAATTCAGAAAGAAGTTACAAAGCAATGCCATTACTGTTGTGTATAGGCTAATGGTAAACTGCTGGTTGGAGTTTATAGGAGGAAGTGTAAAGTAGGAAATGTAAAGAGTCTTTTAGAAGAAAATATGTGTCTAAATGTGCTTTAGAATAACGTCTGAATGGGATGGTAGAAAAGAAAAAACAGCCATCTGTGCATGAAAATACTGTGCTACCCAGCTTTTCTGTATGCAACATCTGTAAAGAAATAAGGATTGTCTTGTTTGTCTGAGAAAAATACTGTGTTACAAGTAGGTACTTACTGGAATGTATATATACTCTCAGTGAAAAGTTAGGGATTTTTTTTTTTTTCTTTTTTTTTTTTTTTTTTTTTTTTTTTTTTTGAGAAAGCTTTCCACATGCAAATGTTTGGTCAGGGAGGCCCTCTATATGCAAATGAGACATGCTTACAGCTTGGCTTTTTGAAGGGGAAACAAAGGGCTAAGTGGAAATGCTAATACAGTCATATTTTAATGCTGTCTTTTGTCAAGTTACATTGTTGTGCTCCAAGCATTAAGGCATTACTGCACTCCCTCTTTTGCCCTCACATAATTATACAGTTAATTATCTTTGCTGGTTTGTGCATAAAGAGACTTGTAAGATTTCTTAATGGTCATTTATTCACTGTGTTTTGGACTGTACTGACTCAGTTTGTACAAGGGCTTTGATGGTTTTCTGCATCTCTTATCAGCAGTTTTCTATGACATATTCACAGGCTTCTGTTTCTTGCTACTTAGTTTTGCTTAAAAGGGTTTTCAAAATATGAATATGGTTTTAAGAAACATGTCCTAGTGTAGGCACCAGAAAGGGATTTTGGGAACACAGAGAAGATTGTAGGAAAGCTAATTTGATCAAGAAATTGTTTCAAATGGAAGTAAACTAATTGTGGAAAATCTGAGTATCTGAGTAACAGACATTGCTGTTCTAGCTTTGTTCAGTGGAGTAAGAACATTTTTCCTGAAAAAGGGCCCTCAGGTTTGTTGCTGAGGGCAAGCAGACCTCTCCCCACATCCTTCAAGAGATGCAATGTTCTTGGAGGAAGAGCCCTCTTCCTTTGCCCTTGGTGTGATGAATAGTCCTGAGCAAACTCGTACCCAAACTCGTGGGAAATGAGTTGGCCAGAAGAGGGAAAGCTGCTGTACCATTGCATTCTTAGAGCCAAAGCTGCCTGGCTGTTGCTCCCCCTATGATGGCAGGGAGGGAGGAAGAGGTGCAGACTGGAGTACCTGCACATGAGTAAAGAAGGCCAGGAGGAAGGAAATAAAAATCACAATGTAGGTGAAAATACAGCGATAACATCTACTTTTATTAAATTAGCAAGTTTTTTGTACCAATTTTTAGGGGACTCTAATGTTTTTTCAACTTTTAAAAATCTATTTTTATTTCCTCTTTTAACTTTTGGACAATACATTATGTTTTTAGAGACTGTAGTTGAGGAACAGCAAAGTCCAGATAAGTTTTTAATTTAATTTTATTGGCAGTCCAGAAGAAATCTGCCTGGGGAAGTGATAGAGTTGATCCTGCAGCAACACTGTTACCCTCTGAAGGTTGCAGTCTCCTTGGATTCTCCTTCTGAAAGCATAATACCAACTTGTTAAAAAAAACCCCAAAAAACCTGAAAAACACAAAACCAAAACTAAATTAAAAGAAACTTCTTCCTTTAAAGTGCAGGTGTTAAGTGGCTGTGTCTATTAAAACTCCAGGTAGTCATGATTTTCTTCTTTTTCAATCTGCAGATCCCTTTTTGGAGAAGGGCTCTTCTGACATTGCAGGGGAGGTCCACCAGCTGTTTGACTGACAGGAGTAGTCTGCCTGCCCCTTGGTAGTTTAATTCCTGTCTATACTAGGATAGCTTGCACTTCACTGAGCAGCAGACAGGTCAGGACACTTGGCAGGAGAAGGTTGAGAGACAAAGGCAGCAGGCTGTGGGGAGCTGATTCACCAGTCTGAAACTTTAAAAAAAAAAACATGCAACTTTAAAGCAAAGTTTTTAGCAATGTTCTTGCAGTGTTAGTAGACTCGACAAAGTAAGAACGATAAAATGTCCAAACCTGGGAAAACTGCCATCAACCATGGCTTGGTTCCTGTTGATCTTAAAAGTGCCAAAGAACCTCTACCACACCAAACCGTGATGAAGATATTTAGCATCAGCATCATTGCACAGGGCTTGCCCTTCTGCCGTAGGCGGGTAAGTGTAAAAGTCTTTAAAACCTGGGTTTTCATCACTTGGCTTGTAGCTCAGTGCTTTGTCATGGTGCATTCATTCCATGAGGAAGTACTTATGTCTGTTATTATCTATTCACTCGGGGTGCCATAAAGGAGCTCTTTGGTAATTTATTTCATTAATTCTTGTGCTTTAATTTAATTAAAATCTGTACGTGTTGTCTTAGCTATTACTCATTTAAAGGAACATGCCAGGGATTCTCTTATAGCTGTAAACCATGTAGGTGAAAACAAATGCTGTACAAAATAGGTGCACTCATAAAAGTGTATTTTGCTGTTATTCAATCTTTTAGGTCATGAAGGTAGTTTGGTGTATAATTCATTGAACTCAGTTCTGAATTGTACTGGCATATGCGACTTGTTGGATAATAGAGAATTTTAAAATGTTAAACTAATTAATATTTAAACATTTTTAGTAAGAATTCTTGAAATATTATTTTAATTCTTTTGTAACTCAGTAAGGGAGATAACATTTTTTGCTGTTACATAAAATAAAAATAGCATGTTACTATGTGGAGGTTGCGATATAGTTTATATATAGACAATCCTAGCCTGACAAACTATCACGGGTCTTATACTACAGCTTCAGGAACTGTATGAATTAAGTGGCTCTTAAAATACATTATAGGAGTTTTCTCTTGCTGCTGAATAAGTACTGTTTCTTTTTATTGATGCAAGTTTAAAAATCTAGCTCACCTTTTGTAAATATGCTGGCTTTTTTTGAATGTCTATTTACTACTTTTTAGCAAACTTACGTAAGTTACAGACAAAATTTAAATTTTATAAGATCACCTTGGAGTGTTTGATTTTTTGGTACTAGAATGTTTCTTTTATGTAAAAGATACATGGCATACAATGAAAGACAGCAACATGTCAGTCTGCAACAATGCAAAATTTCGAATATATATATATACACACATGACTGTTTATTATTGCATCGTGTGCATTTCAGAAAATTGTTTTTCTGAAATTAGATATTATGCATATGTGTTTGCTGAACATGGAAAAGGGAACATTTTGTAATACTTAAAGTGATAAAGTAAGTGTCTGTATTTTAATAGAGTGATTTAAATTTTTTTAATGTGACTAGGGAACTGTTTACTTGAAAATAAACATTTGGAATATGTTTGGATAGTTTTAGTTCCTTTGTCTTGGATAAAGCATAGAATGCAGTGTAGAAGATAAGTTTAGTAGATATACTGCACAAGTTTTTTTGTGACTGCATTAATACGGTGTACTGTTGGAACTTTAATGCTGATGTCTTATGTGTGTATTTTCTGTAATGAGAAATACGATCAGACATTAACTTACAACACATACAAAAAAACCCAAAACAACCAAACCCCACCAGAATCTAAAGCAGTCTTCTCAAGATTTTACACTGTTCCAAAATGACGAGAATTATCTCATTTGTCCTGTCCTACCCCCTGTTCAATCAGTCAGTTTAATGTTTTAGTTCTAGGAGGGTTTAGAAAGCTGTTCAGTGTCTACTTTTCTTTTAGCATTAGGACTAAGGAGAAAATTTAGAAGTGCTGTAAATGTGTGTTTTACCAGCTAAGCAATCATCAATCTTTTTATCTTGTATTCTGAAGCGAACAATTCTCAGTATGATGATGGCTGCTGATAGTGGAAAATATGAGAGCTCCACCTTTAGTCCCATGCCTTGCAGCACTCAGAGCCCGCACGTAACTCCCAGCGATTGCCATATTGGGTTCCTTCCATGCTAACGCACGGAGGCTGCACACAAGGTCTGCATGTAAAAAAATCCAGTAGTAGATCCCAAACTAATTTCTCATATCAACAGATGAAAGAGTCAATACTTGTGTTTTCTAGATTTGTTCTTTTGTTAAACAAAACAACAACCAAAAAAGTCTTTCTGAGCAAAATAGGAGTTTTGACACAAAGTCTTCACCAGTATGCAATTTTTAGTTCTATTTTTTTTTAAATTCTACTTTTCATTTAATAAGTAATGCATTGAATTATTTAGTACTTTATGTTCAGAGCTAAGTTTGATGTGCTTTAGAACATGAGCTACCATTTTCTTCCAGGTTATTGACTTGACCATAATATATCAGTGCCAGCTTTTTTTGGGCAAGTGTATGATTGGGCCATTCAGACATTGACCTGACTTTAATATTGACCTTCTCCTTGTTTGAACTCATTTCTTCCCCTCCTTAATTGTACATTAGACCTAACAAAACATCTTTAAAATGTGTACTGTGATCCTTGAGAGTAAAAATACTTCCGTTGTGAGAGCTGACAGTTCATAGCTTCTGCATCCTCTGCATTGGTTATACTGGGCTTCTATCAAGAAGTGCACTATAAATGGTCACAGGACTTAGCAGTTTGCCCTTATGCATTTTGTCAGTTTGCTCAAGTAGTTAAAACACTTGTCTGCAATACCACTAATCTGAATCCAGTTAAAAATAGTATTACTTAGCACTCTTTGTGTAGCACTTAAGAACAACTTAAGTGCCTAGCTGTAAAAGTACTGTACTTACACAGTAAATGTGTGTATTCCCTCAGAGCTGTCAAGGAAAAAACTGATGCACTATGATCAAACGAAAACATAGCCATGGTCCTCTTTAGCCTTTAAATTATCTTTCTTAGGCACTGGAGCCAATTTTGCAGTATAAAGTGAAGAAGCAATGAATACCTTTTAGCTGGTACACACTTTGAGTATCAGATATCATTTAGCTCTGCAATGCAATGTAACTGCAGCTGAACATACTTACAGGATAGTCACGTATGTCACGCGTGTTCCAAAAGCAAGGGCCACAGTTGGTTTGCCATGGTAAATACTTTTAATTGACAAAAAATTGGTCTCTTTAATAACTATGTATGTTTTCCTTTATAATGCTCTTAAACCACTGACAGAAGTATTTTTCCTTCTGAACTCTTGTAATTCTCAACTATTTGAAAAGCTATGTTTAACAAATAGATGTCTTCCCTCTTTAGGTTTACAAGGTATTTTTCCCTGAAATTTCTCTTGAATTTTCTTGAAATAGCCTCTTCAAGTTTGCTGTATAACTGTTTTCTCACATTGAATATATCTTTTTAAGAAGTGCTAATAAGCTGGAGAATTTGTGAGAGTGACTTGTTCACTTGCAGCGTTCCTTCATTTCAAGTGGTTTAAAGTAGCACTGAATTGTTATAAAGCAGGGGTTTCAGTGTGCACCCTGTGGTATTCCAAGCTGGAAAAATCAAGGTCACATATGTATCCATTTTCAGTGCCTGTAATCTCAGAAACATCAAGGATTCCATTATACTCTTCCATTTTTTTGAGAATAGTTTTCCTGTATGTGTGTATGTTTCACCCTTAACATACATCCAACCAAATTTTGGCAATTCATCAGCTTGGTTCATCAAAGAAATTCTTCCATCTGTGGTATGTATTTGTATGTCAATTGAACACAAGAGAAAGCATTTGAAGCATTACTTTTTACCAGCCTGTGTTTGTCATATATAAGACCATCCATTGGTCTTACACATTTGTTACTAAAGTAGAGCACTTGGAATGAGACTCCAGTTCCTTTTCCTTAACCTCTGGTTGACAGGTATGCTAATAGTGTATTTAAAATACTGATGTGACTTATGCATGAACAGCTTCACTTATTTAGACTTGTTTCTTTATCCCTTAATTTCTGTGTTAAAACAGCCAAAGCACTCTTTTCATTGTCAGTCAAATCTATGTAAATGATTGTGCCAGCAGTTCAGTGAAGTAGTCCGTTCATTCAGTTTCTCAGACAAATGTAGTCCTGAACTTTTCTGCAATAAATCATATTTCTTGCTTGATTACAACACTTTATTTCATGAATGACAGTAACAAGTTACTTAATGGACAAAAAACCGTTTATCTTTCTCTGAAATGATATATTCTCCTGTTTTACACTTCCCTGTTTTGCAGCTGACTTTGGGTCATGTTCTGAATAATGTAAAAAAGCACTAATCTATTTGCCCCTTAAGCAAAAAATAAGTAATTTCCCTGGGAATTTCACACCCTTCCTTAAGAAGAGATGGACAGAAGAGGATTAAGAAAATATGTGAAAATGTGCTTGTGTGTGTGCATAGCTATGTATATGTGTACTGTTTTCTAATGTAAAACTAAGGGTAGTCTTCAGAATCTGTCACCGGACAAATCAGAGCATTCCCAAATGCTTGCGTCTTCTACAAGAGAATTTTTGTTTCTGTCTTTGTGGCAGGGAACTTGCATTATGGCCACTAGTGTTAAGGTATCTCTTTGAGTGGCTGTCAGAAATAGCTTTCTTTCAAAGCTGGTTGAGCCTTTACTTCAATTTTCCTTGATTTTGTTAGAGAATTTGTCAGAGAAGTACTGATCATGGACTGATCAGTTGATACTTTACAGGAACGGAAGTTTGTTCTTGCCCTATGTTTATTTTTCATAGAGGGGTGTATCCATTACTTTGGATTTTCAAATATTCACAATAAAGCCTATCTTCTAGATATTTTACTTTTCATTAGTGAATTCATAATTTGTAGTGGTTTTTTTTCTTGTTTTTATTTTATTATTTTTGATGTTTCCGTTTTGAAAAGTCTTTGGAAGGAAACAGAAGTACTTCAGAAGTTCAGCAGAAGGAAGTTAACTGCAAAGGCAGATGGTTTTGAGTGGAAGCAAAGGTATACTGAATAGTTACAGAAATGAGCAAGGCTAAGTCTTCTATAACATTCTGCCTAGAGGGTCATGCCTTTAGAAGATAAATAGTCTTGTATAATGAACTTTGTGTTCTTTATTTCTTTTTTTTTTTTACATATATGCAGTCTCTCCAATCTGAATCTGCTCTTCCCATGCCTTTTGTCTACTTGCACAAGGGAAATAAATGTTTTTCCTGTGTGAAGTGGTAGCCTTGAAGAAAAAGCGAGATGTTACTTATTTTCTCAATATGGAACAGAGAATGTCTAAAAATTATCTTCTACACCCTTTTTTCTTTTCTTTCTGCAATTCTCTCTTTCATTTTGCATGCAAACAAACTTATTCTGTACTGAACTTGCGAAGAAATAATATTGGTTTCACAGAAGTGGAAAGAAGTGTACAGATCCTCAATTTTCTGGTCAACTCAAGGTGGGGTGGTTCAGCCTGGCTCAGCTGAGTGTCCTGCAGTCTCCCAGGCAATGCTCACAATAATTCTGCCAAGCCTTACTGAAATCCATATTTTAAACTGTGAATACAGTCAGATGTAGCCAGTGTTTATGGCTTTGTAGAATGAGACACAGGCAGAAATAGGCTTCTCTCTACCCCTCCCCTTCTCTGGGGTGTTAGAGAATCTCTGGGCTTAAGGTAGCCATTTGTAGGAGGAAGTACTCACTTTGTTGTTCAACAGCTGCTCCTTGTATCCCCTGGAAAAAATAAAATTGGTAGCTAAACTGTGCATATCTAGTCCAGCCTGCTGTACTGTATCAGAAATTGTTGGACAACTTGCTTGACTTTATGTTGTTTTTTGGTTGGGTTGTGTGTGTATGTTTGTGTTTGCTTGTTTGTTTTCAGACCTGTACTGCAACACATCATAGTGCTCCCAAAAGAGTGCTCTTTCAGAATATTCAGGGATCCTCTGTCACCATGCTGAGTCTTTGAGAAACACTGTTATTTGAATTGTTCTACCTATTTCTGGCCAAGATAAAAGCAGCAATCAGAAACTCATTTATATTTAACACTAGCTAAAGTGTTTGTCTTTGTGGTTTTGATGCATTTAAAACATCCATTTCCTCCTGCAATGAGCAGTGCTGTCTGTTTCAGACTGCAGGAGTGCAGATGTTAAAAGCCTGTTATGATGATTCTGCAGTCAGTCACTTCCCTTCAGGAGGTATCAGAAGAAAGGTTTCCTGGGCGATTTTACTCCTTTGTGACCAATTGTTTAGATGTCTTTAGAAGCCTTTATTGTCATGCACTTTGAGCTATTCAAACATGCTGGACTGACTTTGTGAAAGGTCTTTACCTGCTTTAAGTCCATCTGTTTTGTTGTCTCAAACTGAGGAGGTTATAGCATCCAGCAGAAGAGGGAATGGGAGACAACGATGCCATAAACTGACCCAGCTGCCTCTTTGCTGATTGATCATGCCAGAGGGGAACTCATGAAATGTGTAATTAAATACTTAATGTGTTGCTTTGAAACCTAATTGCTTTAACTATGAATCTCCCTTTTCTCTTTTTGTGGTCCCTTCTATCACCAGGTAAACACTTTTTGTCCTTCTGCAAGAAGTGAAGGCACTTTAATTTCCTGAACAGATATTTTTCAGGTATGGGGGAAGAATGCTTTGTGAGGAAAATATTGTTCTGCTGTGCCACGACTATCCTTAGTTCAGAAACACAAAGAGGACAAATTAATTTTAACTGGCAATTTTTGTTCCAATGTTCCCCAGATTCTGAGTGGAAGTCAAACTGAACTAGAATGACACTCAGACAAGTCATAAGCAGGGTTGTAGCCTTAGCATCTTGCTCTTGGGTTTCTGCCACTTACCACAACTGATTGGCTGTCATTCCTTATGTGAGGAACCCTTTCTGTCAGTGATTGATGATTTTGCCAGTTTGAATAGCTCAGCTCCTCAGAGCAACAATCCCACCTCATTCCTAGACTCACTGCTTGACCTGTGTTTTTCTTTCAAACTCTGTCTGAGGCTCTGGTCTACTCTATCGCACTCTCCCTTCACCTAATTTGGGACTGGCAATTCTGCTTTCTCCCTACAGCTTCTCACTGATATTCATCTTCTGTTAAAAGTGGGCTTCTTTTCTGGAAAACTTATTTACCTTGTTTCATGATAATATTGTTTGAAAATACAGTTTTGCATAGGAACAAAAGCAGTGTCTTTCTAAATGCTGCTCAGGTAGTTTATAATGATTCTTATTTTTCTGAAAAAGCAAGACAAAAGCACTGGGATTGACATGACTTTTCCCTTACTTTATTTATTTTTAGTCAAGGAAGCCTGTACTTTTAATTTGTTCTGGTCCTTAAAATATGTTTTGAGTAACCAGTTTGATTACAATGTTTCTTGGTAAGAGATTTGAGATGGTTACAGATCATTTGTGTGTCATGTGTAGTTTGATTACATTTCAGAAAAACATCCCTAGTTACTTGCTCCTCACATGGACATGATTTTAATACTAAAATATACAATCTGTGAAACAGGTTAATGATTTTTCTTTAAAAATCAGATGATAGTTACAAACTGTACTGCATTTTTGATACACTGCAAATATATATGCTTGTGAAAGGGAAGTGCTGGTTATATATGTCATGAAAACATTGATACTGTGCAAGAAGGCAATACTGTAAAACTGTTTTTAATAATTCTGCTGCTACTGTAGCTCTTGGAAGTAGTAGGCAAGTAAGATTTGTTTGTGGTGTTTTTCATATTTTTTGTAGATCATATTATAATACATTTAAGGATGACCAAAATTCTGCTGACCCTAAACTAATGGATAAAGCGAGGAGAGAAGAAGAATAAGTTAAAATACATAAATTATGCTAGAAGTCTAAATACATTCTTCTGTATATGTTCTTCCCGTATGAATTATCTATGTTTAGCAGTACTTCCTTAACCCAGCTTAGTTTATGTGTTGTATCAAAGGCACTCATAAGACTTGGTAAATGCGAATGTATTCAACTTCTTAATGAGCTAAGGAAACTTTTATTTTTTCAGGAAACAGTATAATAATGTAGCAAAGATAGTAAAATTTTGTGTTGTATATGGTGAAACGTGCCTCTTTCTCTCCTGTCTGTTTTAGATGGCTCATTATTTCAGATAGTTTATTAAGGTTGTATGTAGTGTATGGCTTTGCATATGCAAGGTAGTAAATAGAATTTTATTTGTAAATTGTGAAAAAGAGGCAACTTGTGTGCCGCAGGTAGGTAAAAAGCTTATTTTAGGAATCTGTAATATGCAAGAACCAGGAAATTTGAGACCAGATATTTTAATATTCATAACTTCCTGTGGAATTTCTAAAATTGCATTTTTAAGTTTATAATGTAGCTGGTGTACAATGAAGGCAAGCAGTTGCAGCATGCTGATCCTAGATGGTATCATATGGGATCTTTCCTCGTGACTTAGATGCCCCCATTTATGGATGGAGACATGGGTTTAAATAGCATGGTTTTATTTGCAAACATTATTATTCGTATTTTATATATATATGCAAAATTGACCCTGTACAGAGGGTCCTTGTAGAGATGAAAGACAGAAGACAAAATGGAAATAGAAACATGATGTGTTGTTAGCTGCTGCAAACAGAAAACTATTCCTTGGCTCATAGGCTGGGAACCTGTCGGTGACACCATACTGGTCTCTTTCTAAGGAAATGCTCCCAACAGCATTTTACTTCTTGAAAACTGAAAAAGAACAGCAGAGAAAGTGCTACAAAGGTATTTTTGGTATATTTTTAGTGTCATATTTTTTCCTGCTTGTCCTGTGTTTAGGTACTCACTACTATATTTAAACAGCTAAGATTTTGTTGCCCTAAGACAATCTGCCTGGTGCAGTGTTCTGTAAGTACAAAAGGCAGTCTCTTCCAAAGCATGCTGCTATTAATAAACTCTAACACAAGATTACTTCTCATGATAACTGCAGCAGCTGGCAAGAATGCTTGCAATTTTAATGTATTTACAGCACTGCTACATTCCATCTTGCATTTCTCCTATGGTACGTTGTTAGTGAAATTTCAGACTGAATTCTTACCATGAATTTCTTCATGGTCTCACAGTCTTCCTTTCTTTTACCTTCCCTTCTCCATACATGTCTACATACTGAGCTGTCGAGCAGGTCCTCTACTGTATAGTGGCAGTTCTGTCCATGCAGTTTTTATAGAGCATCTCTCTTTTCTTTCCTGTCTTTTTACACCCACAGTGTTCCTGTCCTTTGTCTCTCTGCTTATCCTGCAAACAGTTCTTGGAAGTCCTTTCTGCCCACGCACCACCTTTAAGGAAACAAAGATTTATCTGTAACTGGCTGTATTTCCTAAGAGAACCAGATAAGCTATCATGCTGAACAGAAATTACCACTTCTTCAACATCTATCACTTGATTTTCCAAATACATGTATTTAGCTTTAAGTATAATAAATTCAGTATTAAAATACTACATGTCAATCAATTTCTACTTCCTACCCTTGCTTTATTATCTCCAGGCAGATGATAAACTCCCATAGTTGGTACTAATTCTCTTCCCTTGAATAGCATTCAGAATAGGTGTTTGTGCACCTTTCTCTTTCGGGAGGAATGTTTTTGTTTTTAACAATAATAAGCTTCTGTTCATTTAAAGTATTAAGCATGTACGCTTGCCACTTATTTGCAGTTTCCATTCACAGAGATGCAAGAAATTGGTAAGGTTATTTAAGAGACCAAAAAAAACTAATAATACAAATTATAGAAACGAGGCCGCATCATCCCTTTAATCTATGGCAGGATCTATGGTGCCTGTGCTATTTCTGACTGGGATTTATTTAATGGTATAAAATTGCTTCTCATAGAAATGGTTAGTTTTCTCATGTTTGAAATGTCATTATGTGTTGAGGTCACTTTGCACTGTGAAAATTTGACACTAATTGCAGTTAATATCCGGATTTATTAAGGACACATATATAGCAGTGCTTCTTCACTTTAGAAAGAAAATGGGTTAGAATAGCAGCAGATAATTTGGTCGGTGCCTAATTAGTATGAATATTACATGGATTAAAATTGCAAAAGTAGATTCATTTTGGGGGTTTGTTTCTTGATGTTTTTTTAAGACATACCATGTTCCTCCTCCATGGGTTAGAGAATGTTTGTTACAATTTTGTTGGAATTATTCAATTCAATTGTTAGATTAACTTGATGTATGTAAATTTCCTTTAGCTTCTTGTCCACTCCTCTTTTCTTGTTGCATAAAGACCTAATCATCGTGGGGGGAAAAAAAACTTCAGTGAGTTGTAGCCATTGCCTCCCAGAAGAAGAAGAGGAGGCAGCTTGAACTGTTTGGTTCCAAGCTGTGTGAGTGATTGTGGGTGTCCGTGAGATCTGTTGGCACGGCTCAAGCAGCTTTCCAAGTGGTCGGTGTCTTGTGCTGCCTTACTGAGAGGAATTTCTGTGGAGCATCTGGTTAGCACGGATCACTTTCTGGCACCACCTCCGTTAATTACATCTGTTCAACCTGTCTGCCTTGGTTTGTCTCGTGCATTCCCATGAAGGGTTGTATCCAGATGCAGCTGTCTTGCAGGCACAGCACTAAGCCTTTCGCCAGTCTTGAGATTTCTGGGAAGGCATCCAAACTTCTGAGTGGGTGAAGAGGAAATAGTTTCCTGTTCTGAAGTACTGGCCCATTTTAATTTGAGCACACAAGTGAATGTTTTAAATGTCCAGAAATACTGCATATTTGTCCCTTTATGGCCATGTTTAGCAAGTCCAGCCTTATTTTTCTTGATTTAGGAAAAGCTCACATCAGAAGTGACCTGTTCTTTCTGGTGTGTGGAGAAAGTAAATGCTTCGAGACATCCAAGACATCCTCAGGGAATTAATTAATTCCTGAAAACATGGCAGTGAGGAGAGGTGGGTGTGCAAACCTTCATGCCCCCTGCCCCAGTTTTTCTCTTTCTCTCTTCTTGATACAGAGGGAAACCTGCACTAAAAATTCTCACTCATCATTGAAGTGTAAAAATATTAAAACCCATAATTTGCACCTCTGAAGAGTCTTACTGACTTGTGGGACCTAATTTATAGAAACAAGTAGCATTGGCAGCCCCTTGCAGTGGACACATAGACCATATGAATTCATAACTGCTGAAAATTTTCAGCTAATTCTTTGGCCCTCAGTAGACAATTTATGTCCCCCTGAGGTTATACATACCTACCTAGTCATAATGGGTGCTGCAAGTCTAATAAAACTACTTGTCCAAGAGACATCTGTGTTTCTTTGCTCTCAGCATATTCTGTCTTTTGTGTATGTATGTTGGTAGAAAAATTGAAACATGTTATTAAATAATTGGCCCTAAGGCCTTGTATTTTCTTGGTGATTTTAAGATTTGTAATTCAAATTTGCACTACTTAAGCATGAGCAATGTTAGTGGGCAAAAAGCCTTTAAATTGAACTGTCTTCTCTCTGAAGTAACTAATCTTCATGATATAAACACAAAAATGTCTGATTTTCTTTTTCTTTACATAGTGTAACAACTGTGTGTGTAATGTGCAGTATTTGCATATTAATGTATTCGGAAGAAGGTAAATAGAATCCTTTCTACAAAGGTACTTATTGACACAAATTAAACCTCAGTCAGGTGAAACATGACAATTATTGAAAAATAGAGAAGTATGTTATGTAGTAGTTTTGAATGTCATTTAAACTATTTTCCACTTCAATTTTAATTTGAGATTGCCTGTATATTAGAGTTTTTCTTCTTTTTTGCTTATCCTTCAGAACCATAAAATTAGGACACCTATCTGTGCATTTTCATGCAAGAAATTCCTTGCTGTGAGGTAACATGGGACACATGCTTTTTTTTGTCCATCTTTTGATTTCTCTCTTGAGTGGAAGTTAGAAATTCTGTACAGAATTTTGAGAAATAGTTCATGTTTTGATGGTATGTGAATATATGGGGGATGAATTTGGAGTCTGGAGACTACACTGTTGAAAACTTCAAGAATTGCTTTTTTTTTTTTTTTTTAAGCTTACTAGGAGAGCATTCCAGTAGAGAAGACATAAAACATATATTGTCTTTGAAGAATCAGTGTGCCAGATATTGGATATGGCATTCCAAAGCATATAATAACATGGATCACAAAGATGATGCACAATTAAAAATCTAGTATTTGCAACCATCTTTGTATTTCTAAAAGAATGTCAGTTGCTACTGAGAAATATGCTAAAAACCTTTCTGAACTTCTGAATTCCTTTGACAGTGTTTGTGAACTTCATGGTCTATTTTTAAAATACGAAGTACAATATATAATTTTCATTCTGTAGCATACAATGTTATAGCTGGTAGTCAATTGTTTCCTTTCTTCCTCCTTTCAGAACTGAGGAGTCATAGCATCTCCTTGTCTAATACTGCTTAATAATAGTCCTCAGGATACATACAGAGATACAGATGCTCTTCTTTCAGGGAGAGTTTTAAGATACCTTCTAGCTTCTTGCCAGTAAGCAGCATCATTGCTGCTTTATAAGGCTCTTATAAACATGTCACAGACATGTCAGAAACCATATCAAACACAAAGGTTTTATCTGGCCTCTTTTAGGTGTGCCTTCATTAATGGTTTTCACAAATAGGCAAATTGGTAAATTTGCTACTATTATCCAGCAGGAAAAAAGATAAGGTATTTTTTAAAATTGTTTTTTCTTTCCATGTATATTATCTTATATTCTGACTTCAAAGTAATCAGGTATTTTTTCTGTGTAAACAAGTGCCCATTTTTAATAGGAAAAATATTAAATGGGAAAAGCCTTGCATGTTGTCTTATAATGTATTATAAATAAGGAAGCTTGATTTTCCTTCTTCAGTCCTTTGCCCCTCACGTCTTGAAAATAATGAAATAAAAAATTCTCCCAGCTTATCTTCTGTATGCATTTTCTGTTCTGTACACATAAGAGGGAAGACAAGAACCAAGACACAGTTGTAAGCATTAGCTTTATAAACAAATCTGAGAACTAAAATAATCTTGCCTTATGTCCTTCCTTTCTCTGTTTCTTTCACCTTTTGGATGGGTGCTGTCATAGTCTCCAAACTTGGAAACAGCTGCTGCTAAGAAACCCTGTCTCTCCTTGTTTGATTTGAAAGACAGGAGTGCTTTTTTCTATTAAACTGAAATGGAAAAAAATACATGTGTTGGATGCTGACCACATGTCTGGTTGCAGCAAGTTAGGAATTGGAGATCTCTGAAATAATACAGAATGTTTCAAGAACTGGACATGAGAGTGTTCAGGCTGGTCCCTGGTCCAGACTACATCTAGCATGAACACAAAAGCAGATGAGAAATCGCCACTACATTTAAAGTGTAAAATGTGTTTTCTTTCTTCATTTATGAACGAGAATGTTGGTGCTCCAATTTACAGCCATGTTTATTTTCATAAGAGTACAAAAAATCTGTAAATCTGATTCTCACCTGAAAGGAAAATTGAAAGTGATCAGAAGCATTTGATAGATTGTTCTAAATTAAAACTGGGGAGATTAGTCTTCTACAGATGCAACCTGAGCTGCACTTCTATGGTCTTGATGTAGTGATTTAGTTTCTTTACAGTGGTTCTTTGAAGGAAATTGCATTTTCTGCTTCTCTGGTAGATGGTTCAAATTTCAGAGGCTGTTCAGCAACATTGCAGTTATCACAGGGTGGAGGAAACCATGCAGTCTTGGCCCAGGCTTGTGTCGTAGATGCAGCATTGCTTTGTTGGCTACAAATTACATGAGAGATACAGAAAGTGAGACTGACAAAAGGTGGAACAGAAAAATGAGATGCTATCGTACCAAGCAGCCAGAGTTGTACTGCTAAAAATGTGGCTGGTTTTGTATATGCATGTCAGCAAAATAGAATATCTTCATAGTGGTAGAAGGTATTGAAGAATTTTTTTAGTACTCCCAGGGTGATAGTCCCAGTTGACAAGAACTTTACATCATTTTAAAAGTGACACTGTACATTATACAGTGAAGTCTCTCGAACAAGAATACGTTCTTGAGAAAGAATAATCATGACTTGAGAATCCATTCATTTCTTAAAAAGGAGACCTGACACCAAGTGTTGGACGGGCAAACTATGCCACAGTGACTTTTTAAAATCTTGTTTTATGCCTTGCTTGCAGAATCAAAGCTGGATTATTTTGCAGAGATCTGACCTCTAGGTGCAGTTAGTAGGATAGAAATACAACCCCTATTCTTAATCAAAAACCTTTCAATTCAGCACTGAAATTGTTTGTCACAGCCTCTCTCATAGAGGAGAAACCCCTGAAGAGGTCGTGGTGGTTCCCTTGAGTTCCAGCTTTACATCATAGCTCAAAATGTGTCTTAAGGGAAAGGTAGTGGGGTGATAGACACTTCTGCATAAAAAAACTGTAGCCAGAGGAGAAAATAAAATACACAATGGCCCAGATACTGTCACTAACTGTAATAACTACTTTTCAAGATTTATTATGAAACAACTTCAAACTTGTCTTTTAAGTCTCTTTGTTTCTACTTGGATGTAGTCAGAAGAGAAAGCTTGAATTTTGTCTTCCTGTTGTTAGTAGAGAATTCTTGGGATATTATCTCTATGGCTGTGGGAAAATATGTTTTTTTTTGCTATACCTAGCATGCCATTATTTATCATCCTTTTTTTAATTAGAAACTGCTTCTTGTAGTGGTTTGTTAGCAAGGGGATCCCCTATCCTGAACTTGGTTAAGAAGCTGTGTAAGAAGTTCCTGTAAAGCTGCATTCTGAAATACATAGTGTATGTGTAAATTCATAAAGACACAGTAATAATAATGTAGTAAAATCTGATGGGTAATGCTGTAAGTTCAAGAAACAGGAAATAGTCTTTAAGCATCCTTTTTACCATTATTGTGAAGCATGCAAATTGTACTGAAGTTTGAAGTTTCTCTGCATAAATTTCCAAAACGCATAACTCAGAGAAATGCTTTGCACCCTTTTTCATAACTGTTGATAGGCAAACTTAATTTTTCTCTTCCTCCTTGGAAAGGTTGTGCTTGTATGCAAGTGACTTGAATAGCCTGGTAGACATGGGTTTAGTCCATGAGGAAGTTAAATCATCTTCAGACTCTGTTAAGCTAGGTGGATTTTTTAGCCTCACCCAGAGAAACATTTGTGATGTTCTTGTGAACTATAGCATGTCTAAAATGTCCCATGGATTTAATAAAAAGAACCTGGAAGTAAGAACTCTGATATATTATTTAGTTATCATACCAGTGTAGTGCACAGAGTACATTTAGGATACTTTATAAGCAAAAGATGTTTCTAAGGCACATTTTCTTCTTTAAGACTATGCTGATCGTATGTAACATATGAATATTTGGAGCACACAAAGTAATTTGAGCCTGATTTTTAAAAAATTGCCAGTTTTACCATTCTACTTCTTTAAAAAATGTATTTGGCCTCCGAAATGTAATGGTTTGGTTCATGGTCTCATTGTGTACCCTTTTTCTTTAATAGTGAAAAGTATAATTTTGGATCACAGTGGTGTTGAGGAAGGTCCCTGTCATGTTGTACTTCAGTTACAATAATTTGTCATACTGTAGGAAGGGGTAGGAGGAACTGAAGTTCTTGTCTTGTCTTGAGAGAGGTTTCAGAATGCATGTGTTAATGATACACCAAGAGAATTGCCTCATGGAGATCTGGGACACCTTTTTTAGTCAATCAGAAGTTCCTGACTGACATTCTACTTAATGCTACCAAAAAATAAAAATCCATGTATCTATCAGAACAACACATTTAGCATTAAATAACAAGCAAAATAGCAATTGAATTTTAAATTAGAAGAAACAGGATGCTTGGGGGGGAAACTGTATTATTTAAAAAGTTGAGGGAATTTGTAAGAGGTATGATATAGCTTAGACATTCATTAATAATTTCTCATGCCATTAAGAGTTGATTCTCATAGAAGCTTTATTGTTCTATTCTTAGATAAAACTTTGTGTCATGGCTAAGTATATCCATTTTAGTAGCTTTTTTCTTCCCAGAGAAATGTTTTCTGAACTGGTTTTATTCATCAATTCTAATCCACTATGTAATCAAGGTGGAAAATTTATACCTTTTTTAAAAAGAAAAGGTCTAAGTATGCCTATCAAGGGGAAAAGAGGTGGTTTCCCACTAAAGTAAGAGTTTGCTTTTCCTCCATTGTATGTATGTTTTACTGGGGAAACAAGGGACCGTCCTATAGAAAAATTTAGGAAATTTGCAGTTTAACATGGTTGCTATGTTAATATTCAGTGATTTTTATTTTTTTTTTTTTTTTTTACATCATGCAGCTTGTGGTGTTGTTTCTGTAGTGGACGTGAAGGGGCAGTGTAGTGCTGTTGATAAATCTTCCTCTGTGTTCATCTTTTCAATCTTTTGTGGAATGTCATGTTTAAAATGTGATTATTTTATCAGTTGTGTATATATGCATTACTTACAAGAAAGTATGATAATTCTTTTAAGTTAAAAAAAATTTAGAAGTATCAGTACAGTTAAGATCATTGTTGTTTAAAATGAGTCACTGTTTTTTCCTTGATACTGTTTATACTCATGGATATAGATATTAATCAGTGGTTTTTTAAGGCTGTTAGTTTAAAGTTTTCCATATGCTAAAAGCACATGAAGATTATGGACAAATGCTGGCAAAATACAGCCAGACTTGAAATATAAAAGGGTATCAACAAGGCAACTTTGACGTGATTTTTGGTTGGTGTTGGTTGGTTTTGCCACTTTGAGTGAAAAGGTAGTGCTTACTCCTTGTGAATGGCAACCATTCTATAGGAATTAATTGACATCCTGCAGAACTGAATTATTGAGGATGCCTGATATATTTATATCCAGTAACATGAGTTGTTATCCGAAGGGGGCATTCTGTCAGTGTCTCCTGAAACCACCATTGCAAACAGAAGGGTCATCATCTTGGGATGTATTCTCTGGAGCAATGAGTTTAGGTATAATCCTCAGATATAAGGAAGCAAAGATAAAAAGAAGAAATTCTTCAGTGTGAGAGTGGTGGGACACTGGAGTAGGTTTTCCAAAGGAGTTTTGAATGCACCATCCTGAGAAGTGTTCCAGGCCAATCTGGAGGGGGCTTTGAGCAACCTGATCCAGTGGGTGGCATCCCTTCTTATGGCAAGTGTACTGGAACTAGATGGTCTGTGAAGCCTCTTCCACCTCAAACCATGCTATGATTCTGTGATAATTTCTCACATCACTGTTTTCTCTACAGAGGAAATATTCACTCCAGTCTTCTCTCATGACAGTGGTTTTGGTTGCTGTAGTTGGTGTTCTGGCCAAATGCTAGAATAATGAAAATTTTGAGGTTAAGCTTTAAAAATGACTGAGTGTAGCTGTGCCATTTTCAGTGACAAACTTTTTCTTGCATATTTTTTAATATTTTGGTTAGGTTGTTGGGTTTTTCTCATAGACAACTTTGGGGTTTTTTCTGTGAATGTTTGTTTCTAAGTCATAAAATACAGAGTGTTAGAATATTTAATATGGAACATACAAAAAGATCTTTCACCATTCAAGTTTAAATCTTCTAGAATAAGTGGGGCTTTCCTTGTTCATTGGTGCTGCTTTAGCAGCCCAGGACCATAGTCTGAAAAGCTAAATAAGGATACTGAGCAGCTCAGGCTCCTTTGAAGATATGAAGGCATATCTGGTTTAGTGGTACAGCAAATAGTCCTGCTGTAGTATCATATTACTTCCTCCTGGAGTGCTGATGAGCTGAAGAAATACAAGTTTCTGGAAAGAACAAAAGTAATGCTGGCAGTTAATTTTTGCACCGATTCAAGTATTGTACCTTCTTTCACAATAAACCACTTTAATTTGCTTAGCACTTTTAAACTGACAGCTTTCACCATGGTGCATATTAAACAATTCAGAGAACAGAATTAAAATAAGAACAGTGATATTTGTGCTAAGTTCTAAGTACAGAAAATTATGGGAATCACTGATAATTATAGTGCTAGTAATAAGAATATAGACTGAATATTAACACTTTTTTAGCCAGTAAGTAATTTATGATTAATTAATCATTAGCTAATATTTTGTGCATCTCTGTATGTTGAATAAGTCTGTTTCCTGTTTTTTTTTCTTTTGATAAAGTTTTCATTAGTTCTTTAAGGTGCGTAAAAGATGAAAAATATTTTTAATGTGTGCTGGAATTCTCCAGGAAAGATCAAAGTACATGTTCTTTAACCTAAATTCAATAGATTTGACTTACATTAAAATTTGAAATTAAGTAGAGACTTCCAGTGAAATGTCAATAGTGGGGGGTTTCTTTCTCTTTATTGGAAGGTTATGATAGACATGAGCAATAAAAATATCATCTGTGAATACTATTGTATAGCTGCATGACAATCTCTTTCATGCTCTGAGAAAATGGCTTTCTCTTTTTTGTTTTTGTTTGTTCTGTGATCACCAGTGAAAAGAAGCCAGTAACATAGATGATTTGTTCTGTTTAACTCTCTAAGTGTGATGTATAAAGGTTAGAAGATTGTTTGCTTTCTTAGGAGCTTCATTGTGATGACCTTAGAAGTAAATATACTTTTTTCCCCCGACAGTAGGATTCATTCTTCATTGCTTTTAGAAACAATATAGTATTTTTATTGCAGTATGTCTTAGTGGATGAACCTTTGAAAAACATCTTACTAGATTTACTTGTCACATAAGACAAATGTTAGGATGCTGAGGGATTGTAACAGTAAGGCTTTTTAATTAGGAATTTAAAACCCCCAAACGCTATGTATCAAACTTTTGACAGAGCACTTGCTTGGGCAGTGTCAATACACCATCTTTTCTCATGTTTTTCTTTGAAAGTGTTAGGCTCCAATTCTTCAAAAGCAGCAGTAACACTCTAGATGCCGTTGGGAAATTGCAAACAAGAAAAAAGTCCTGTATTTTCACATCAGCTTTATGTATCAAAACTACACGCATCTTTCACATCTGCCAGTAGACAGATGTATGCAATTTCAAGTGCAAAAGTGCATGTGCCATTTTTAGATTTTATGCAAACAGTGTATATCAAATTAGCTACTTGTATAAACAAATACTCAACTGCATGCCTTGTATGCATGTCAGCTGAATGCTGTTACGCACAAATTTTCTTAAAAGCAAGTGTCTTTTATGCTCGCTGCTTTAAAAGCTTGTTAGTGTCTGGGTGGTAGTGCAAATGTTGTCAGCATTTAAAAAAATGTCTTCAAAAAATGGATGGACTGAGAGGGCTATTATGCAGAAAGTTAATAGATAATATGGTGCTTGTTGGTCACACATGCTGAAAGTACCAGAGACTGAAGTAGGAGAGCGTGTTCCTGTTCTTAAAGGCTTCCCCCACCCCCAGCCAATGAAGGGATTTGTTAATGAATGGAAAACTTTCATTAACAAGTTGCCTCCTTTAAAAACTAACTGAACTTGCAAATGATCAGAATACCATTTGGCATATCATTAGTACAGGACGAGTAAGCCTTAGAAAAATTGAAGAATTGGTTCATGCAGTTCCAACAAAAGTACTTTAGAATCTGGGCTTTTCTTTGGTAGCCTGCGCCCCTTTGGTCTCTTTTCATTTTCTTGCTATCTGTGTAGACCCTTTACATTTTTTCCGAACCTCCCCCCACCCCTGTTCAATAGCTAATCTGCTAAATTCATGCTACAACTGCCTCATTGAGTGGATGCGTTGTTCTGCCCGCTTCGTACCAGCTTTGTTACTGTGCAGTATTTTTCAGCTGTTTGTGCTCATTACCATACAGCTGGTATTTAGAGGAGAGAGGGAAGCAGGCAGAAGCTTTACTGTCTGCAAGTATAAGAAGCTCTTTTGCAAATGGGGTACTGGCAGATGGGGCATGTGTTTAAACGGGTTTTGCTGATAACAGACTGCATTAAAAATCATTCTGAGAAAGTCTAAGGTCAGCCCCATGAATTCAGAACTTGAGAGGTATTCAGCTTTTGGAAGACCTTTATAGAATATTGATTAACCCAGGTCCATGAAAGTGACAAATGGATTGTTTGCAATAATGTTAGATACTATCCTGCTGCCCCCACTTCACGGTTCATTTCCTTCAGCATCTCCTGATTTGGTTTGTGGGTTTTTTAAAAAAACCCATAGGATTGTATATACTGTGTTCATTATCAGGGCTGTTGCCAAAACAAATGAGTGAACAAACAGTAAAATCCCAGACCTCATGAAAGGAAAAATGATTTTCCTTTTGATGTTGTGACTGAACTTTGCATTATATACAATTATATAAACTTTTGCCAGAAGCCAGCCATTTACATATACATGGAAATTGATTCTCTTGCTAGCAGAATGGGTAGCACTGCCGTGGCTGAGGTGATCTGAAGAGATAATTGAACAAAGTACATCTTCACTGGCTCTATTACCATAGCTGAGAAGGGGGAACAAGCTTTAGGCATTGGGACTGCTTTTCCAGGCCTGCAATGGAAGCAGGAAATTAGGAGGCTACGTGCAAGCTGAGAACAGGTGTTCTGCATTTAGACATATAAGTTAATCATTTACTGTCTGAAATACAAGGTAATTGGTATGTGCTAGCACAGCTCTATGTGGGTCTAGTGCATGGCCTTTGTAACAGGATCATCAAATTCCTGGCTTCCTTCTGGAATTCGGTGCATTTCGGCAGTGCTCTGAGCCCCTTGGGACACCCAGGGGTGACTAAGCAGTCGCCTCGCGCAGATGGAGGGCTCTGACAGCTGATGAAGGATGGAAACACTGGTGGGTTAATATTTCTCAGAGAGACCCACACAGTCTCTGACCCTCTCAGTCCTAATCCTCCAGGAAGAGCTACAGAATGCTTTCCAAAGCATTGAGCCTGGGACAATAAAACCATAGACTCAATAGAGCTATTGATTTCATGGGATGCTATAGTCTTGGGGTTCTTTCCCCTTGTTTTCTTGTCCCCTTCTTTCTTTCCCATTGGAGACAAACTCCTCCTTCTTTACTAGCTCTGCCCTTTCTGTTCAGTGGGAACCAGAAAGTCTCAGATGTATACCATACTGCATATACCTGGAACCTTATCAGCTCAACATTTTGGTTCCTCCCCTTCCCCCATCCCAGCTGTATTATTTGGGGTAGCGAAAGATAGTGCCACTATCTATAAACCTTCATTTACTGATAATAAGGAGGCATAGTTCATTCGTAGATGTTGGTCCTGCAGCACAGCAAATGGTTGTAGTGTGTAAAGCCAGTGCCTGGCAGTGAAAAGACAACCTCTTATTCCAGACCAGTTAACAGATGTACGTACAATTTAGGCCAGAGTTTTATGTTCTTGAGAGAAGAAATCAAGATCCTTTTTACCTACTTAACTATTGACCAGAGTTTTATTTCAAGAATAGTTGCAAAACATCAAGAGATTTTAAAGAACAGCACTGTTCAGCTGCAAAATACCATTGCTTCTTTGCAGTGTGAGCTAACACTTGGAAAATGTGATGCGAAGAGTTCTGCTTTGAATGAGTTAGTGATCACATTCTAAATTACATTGAGAACACTGAAGATTTAACCGTGGCTTTATATGTGTTTTGAGTTGCAAGTTAAATGCTGTACACTGGTTAGCTTCCACATCTGAAGCACATTCACTCTGTGTTTGTCAAGAGTGAAGTGGGGAATTCACTAACTGCAACTTATTCAAGCTCTTTAAATCAAATTTAATTTATTAGAATTTTTGATGTGTATTGAAGTACAGCAAAAAATAGTAATGGCCAAAAATAAGAGCCTGCTGTGATAGCTTCTGCAGCAGGGATAGGTCCCCTCCAGCCCCTGAGTTTATAAACTTTAGCACTTGGCTTTCACACATCTGTCTTCAAATGCAGTTACACCAAAGTACAAGACGAGATTATGAACAGCTGTCATTTTCTGAATCCAGCTGTGCTGCCTGGAGGCTTTATTTGCACACCTCTGCCTCCAGCCCACCTTCCTGCTTTCTCCCTCTTTTTGCAGCGCTGTCTATTAGTCTGCCAGAAGTTATTTCCTTCCTTCAGCTTTGCTGGCAAATGGATCCTATAAATGATCTAACTTGCTTTAGGCAAAGTTAGTTAAGTTTAAAAGGCTATCAAAAGTGATTTAAGCTACCTGGAAAATGTTTTGCATGAAGGAGATGAAAGAGCAGCAGAGCTCTAAGGTTAGTAACCTCTTGCAGAAAGGTGGTGGAATACCCAGGGGTTAAATGTCTTTAACTGGCCAAGTGAACGTGTGTCTGTGGTGCATGAAGAGCAGATGTAAGAGCTGCTGTCACTGTAAAGGCCCTCCTGCAACAGCCTGTGCTCGTATCACTACTTTGATTAAAAATCACATGCTGGAGGTTGTAGACAGACGTTTGCTTGGCTAAAATCCATGCCACTGGAAACCTTCATCTCCCCCAAGCAGGTTCCTATTGCCCCTTTGGTGGTAATTATGGCCTCACTGGAGCCAGCAGAGCTCCCACACTGGCTGTGGAGCAATCAGCCAGAAAAGCTTAGCCAATTTAAATGGGTGATTTGCACTAACCCAGCTAATTTCACGTAAAGTGGATTTATTGTTCCTTTGGTTCTGCAGTGGGGACAGTAGCATCTTCTGTTGGCACAGTTAAACACAGGGGAGCCATGGTACAAATGCTGCATGGTGTCCACGTGTGACAAATGGGCAGCTCCTAGAGTAAGGACCCTACTCAGCACTGTGCCTGACCTTGTCGCTTCAGTTTAGGTTTCCTGTGAGGTGGCTTGATGAGTAGAGATGAACAAAAGGCTCTATGAGTACATTTCAGAAGTCCTTTTAGCTAAATTAAGGACAACTGTAAATTAATGTGGCTCTTTGTTCTTCCACAGCAGGGAGTACTAGGCACTTTTCAGGCTGTGGATAGGTGGTAACAGGGAACTTTATCATCCAAGTCTGGATGTTTTTAAGCATCATGTAACTTCAAAGTTAATTTGAATTAAGTTGTGTAAAACTAATTCAGTGGGAGTGTTTGCATGGTAAATAATTTAAGCTTTTGCTGTAAAAGAAGTCAGAGTGAATAGATAAGTTTTTTGTACTAAATACAAAATTATTAAATTCACGGTACAAGTTAGAATCTTGATGTCTCTATGATGTCATCTTTGTATTTGTGGTAGGAAATCTCAAATGACTGAGATTTTTGAAAAGCAAATTACATCTTTAAAGTCTGAGAATTGCCGCCGAAAACCTTTTGTATGTTCCTACCTTAAATATATTGAAAAATGTACAGAATTCCTTTGCACTGTAATTTTTGTAGGTGTATTGTTTGTATTTTCCATATTATTTAAAAAACAATGCATGCAGCAACTAATGTTTACCTAATGGCTAATAAACATTTGGTGCTTAGAACAGATGTACAGGTTTGAATGGACTCAGAGATCTCCAGCTATCTATCTTTGGCTGTTACACTGTCTACACATGAGTTTTGTGATAAAGTTTGTGCTAGGATTTAAAGTGCCCATAAGGCATTACAATCTACAAGAAATTTTCCTAATAAGCAGATGGACAGCAGGCACCACTGTGGACAAAACAGAATTAAGCTTCATCCAAAACCTCACCCCATTAAAGATATTTTATACTGATTTGTTTCAAAGAAGTTCATAATAAAACCTTCAGTGAACTGAAAACAGTGGAGAAATCAATGTAATGAGCAATCAACATGTGAAGCAACTGACTGGCAATCAGAGCACATCAAAGACAGTTTTCAGGGAAAGGGTGGAAATTACTGAAACTTCACAGTGTTTAGAGACATTGTGGTTCTGTCTTCATCATGATGGGGTCCTGGATCTCCTGTACTGGATGCTTCATTGTGTTTGCCGTCTGTGGGCAAAACCTAATTGTCGGTTGCTGACAACAAAGAATGTCCTCTTGAAGCTTTTGGCTTTTGTGAAAAGATTTTATGCTAGTAAAAGACAGACTTTTAGCTCAGTTTTACTGTTGGGAATATTTCTGCTTTGGAGAGCTTTGCTGATGAGCATTCAGTACTGGGGTTTGGACAAATCATCCAAACCAGTAAAGTTATACAGTTTAAAAAAAAAAAAATCACTCCTGTGTCCCTGGAACCTGTTTTAACAGCTGTACTTTAAACTCAAGAGCTCAGTGAAACTTCTAGAGGAGTAATTTTTGATGCTTAATATTAATTAGGAAACCTTCTCCAAAAAATGAGGCAAATTAAAATAATTAGGAAATTGTTGTGGTGTTGGCCCTTCATGTGTATTGTTGAAACACAAGCCTAACAAGGTGTATGGCAGGTGGAAATACCATAAGGCAAGACCTGCAACAGCATAAAAGACCTGCAGGAAGGTGGTTAGTAGCTTTATTCACCAACCTTGCAGTAATCCACTTTGCTGACATATGCCCTTCTCTAGTTTTACATTGGTGCCACTCTCTTCAGTTTTACTCCTTGAGTCACCAAGTAGCTGTCCATAAGTTTGTTTAAATAAAGTTCTTGGATGTTATCCTGTAAACATATTATGTAAAGCAGTGCAGAAGTCACAGGTGCTATATTTTTATCTTTCTTCTGGTCTTGAGCGATCCCTGGAAGTATGTTCAGGTTACAAAGGATCTTACATGAAAATTCAGAATGGAATAATACAACATGATGCTATAAAGTCTCTTCAGGAAGGATTTTAGCATAATCCCAGCCCATCTCTTGTTCTCTTACTGTGTGTATGACTAGTGACTGTTAAAGTCACTTCTGTTGCTGCATCCTACATTTGGGTTTGGGAGGGAAACAAGTCCTAATTCATATTAGTTTTGGACATGTATGAATGGAAAACTGAATTAAATTGTGCATTTTTTCAGCCTATCATGGTTTCCAGTAAGTCGGGTGGATATACAGTCAAAGAAGTCAGCCTGAAGGCCTGCACTGAAAAAGATAACCACGGGGAGTAAGTTATTCTCTGAGAATAATGTCGATAAAAGAATTGAAAATGGCCTTAATTCAAGATAGGAATTGCAAAGAAACAAATACCCTATCCCCTGTGAGGACAATATGAGAAATACAAAGATACCCCCATTTGTGAAACAGACAGACAAATTATTATGACAGATGTCAGCTGCAAATAAAGGAAAGCACTTATTCTGGTCCACGTGAGTTTAGGCAGTGTGTACCAGGACGAGTGAGAGTACAGCCTCCATTGGCTGCAATGCAGGGAGACACTGTGGTCTTGAAACTATGGTTAATAGATTTATTCTGGTTAGCTGAAAACATCATCTGATGAGGAATTTGTAAGTAATAGCTATCATGGGTTCAGCTATTTCCAAGGCAGGAAGATAGTCACCTTCCTCTAGGTGACAGAAATTTCCTATTGCAGAGTGCACTCTAAATCAGATGAGAAATGTACATCAGACAGCATGGTTTACCAGGCAGAAATTGAATTTTGGGGTGACACCTGGTCTGTGGGTACCCATCCTCCCTGGTAATTCACTCAATAGGCTGCTGGTTGACCTTTTTACGTCTGGGGAATGGGCAAGGGGCAGCAATAAGATTATTATTACTATTATTTGGCTTCCCTAGTTGTCAGGATTTAAGAGAGAGCTGTCTCACAAAGCTGGCAATAATCTAGGTGCAGTATGTCATTTTTCAGAGCAGAACTAACACAGACAACTGCTATTCAGGCTGATGAAGATGATGGTGAACTAGCTTCATGTTTCTGCCTTACCGGTCAGAGCTGTTATTTCAAGGTTCTTTTCTGTGCCATCAGATTCAAAATGGTGATTAACATTTGGACCTGCCAATGTTCTTTTACCTACACTTGGGGAATACAAAAGAATGCTCAATTTAATTGCAGTAAGTTCTTTCAGAAGGAATGTAAGAAGTCAAAGTTCTTCACTCATGTATTTCTCAACAAAAATCAAGATGGACACTTTTGGAGATCTTAACTGTTTTCCTTTTTCCCTCTGTGAGGACCAGTGCAATGGCAGGACTGCGTTTTCAGTCCTTCCAGCACAGCACCAGTTGATTCTCTGTGGGAGTTGTCATGTTTCTTATCCATTAAAGCAGACCCCTTAATAGCTCCTATCACAGCCAGGCAAGCTTTAAAAGTTCGGAGTGAATCTTATGAGACTTGGTATTATACATCTAATTCACACAAGCATGTCTTGCAATCACTATTGCATTGTTTCCAAAGAAAATACAAGAATTATCCTTTCCTCTCTGACGCATCAAAGCCCAGCTCACAGGAGAGCTAAATCTCCTGGCAAGAAAGTTGTGGTAAGATTTGCTATTCAGCTCTGCAACAGCCAGTGTGCAAAAGCTGACTAAATACCATTGGGTTGGCTGTCAACATTTAGCTGTGCATTCTTGACAGACTTTTTCTCTTTGATGTGTTCCCTCTACAAGGGGAACTGCATAGGTTGTATACAATCTTTATGATGATTTTGGTTATTTAATCTCAAAAAGTGATTCTTTTTTCTATAGTAGGTAGGAAGAGCTACTGTTGTCACCATCTGTAGACAGTAGGATGAGTAAAAAGAGAATTTCTTTTTGAGTAACAAGTTTTCAGATGTGGTCTCATTGTAAAAAGAGGGTCTGTCCAAAATACACAAGAAATCAATATGAAAAGTTTGGTTCTGTTTTGTCTGAAGATTTTATCTGTGCTGTGAAAAATAAGTGGGGGGATTTTAGCCTGCAGGTTAGGATATAGTTAACCTTGACTGCAGCAACAGTCACATGGTGGGAGTTCCAGAGAGCAGGACAAACGTGTCTTTGATGCTGGGTCTGGTTTGCCTGTAGTTTCCATCTTGCATCTGGCATTGCTAGCACCACCTAAGGCAGGAAGGTGGAAGCAGGACCACCCCAGTCGGCTCTGGCTGTTTTTAACATCAATATTGGACAGACCTCAGAGTTTGGAGGCATGAGCTTTGGCCTGTAAAGGGGAGAAGCTTTGAGGCCAAAACAGAGATTTTGCAGCTTCTTTTCCCAAAAGGGAGGTCTTTTTCCCCACTAAGCAGAGTTGAAACTACAGGGGAGAACCTAGTCTGCTGTCTTCTGTCCCTCTTGTAGTGGTGACACATGATGTTGGCCATGGATTTGTTTCATGGTGAGAGCCACTGAATTTTTTAAAATTTTCATTCTCTAGAAGCATGTTCAAGATCTGAAGCTGTATTTTAAGAGAAAAAAAAGTCTTTTTAATTAAAAAATGAGGTTATAATAATGACTTTCTGCCTGGCAAATAAGTGATTTACATCAAGCCCCAACTTAAAACATAGTGCTTGGAGCATCATGAATACAAAATTCTATCCTTTCTTATCCCATGTGTAGGAGGAATCCATCACAATTGCAGATACAATGAAGCAGTGGATTTTGACATTTTATTAAAGTTTGGACATGTAATCACTCTTCAGTGTTCTGTTCAAAGGAGCCTCAGCAGAAATAGCATAAAATTACCATGCACTGATAATGGAGAGAAGCACTAAACTCCAGATTTACACTCTCATTACTTGTTCCATCACATTCTCAGTTCTTTGTTGTGTTGTCTTTATGGCTTCTGGTGTTCTGAGAATAAGGTTCCCATTCATTTTTGGAACTCTAAAAGGACATAAATTATAATGGTTGAATTCCAATATGACATGGGTTAACAAAAATATGGAAGTTCTTTACTCTCAACTTTCAAAAGCAAAGCTGATATATTTTCCTACTGTTTTCTCTTGATTTCTTTTCAAACACAGAAGAAAAGTTAACTCTGTCTGACAGTTGAGGTAGATGTTGTGTTTTATTTCCCTGTGGTAAAGTTCCTGTATATATTTTAAATACTAACATCAAATTCTGGACTCTGATTATAAACAAAGTCACTTTCTTTTGTAAAGTTACTTTTGTAATTACTATCATGAGGATTTTACATATTAATATTTGCATAAGTTGCGTTTTTCAAACATCTTGATGTGAGAAACTCAGCTAAAATGGAAGGAAAATTGTTTATGGAGAGAGAGAAACTTTCACACTACCATGTTTAAAGAAAAACATATTTTTACTGATAGAAGAATTATTAAATAAATCCAATAAGTTCACGTAAGTAATAACTTTTCACCTCTTGCAACTGCTGCAACAATTAAAAAAATAGTTTACTGTTATGACTTATCTAAAATAGGTGGGAAAGGAATTGCCTGGTCTGTTTATTTACCAGTAAGCAAAAAAAAAAAAAAGGGAAAAAAACCAGGTATTCAAACAGAAGCTAAAAAAAAAAAAAAAGACACAGAGAGAGAGAGAAGGTTGTAAACTCTTTCTACTGTCTTTGACTTTGTACTTTTTTGTACACATTTGAACTTTCCCTCTCAAGATTCTTTCATATTTCTGATGTCTGTGTGTGAATGGATGTCTTAAAGAGCTGGCAGATACAGCCCTTAAAGATGTCCTTCAGGTCAGTTAGTAGATGGTCTCAACTTCTGTAGATAGATTAGGCTTTGTCAAAAGTTTTTTGGTGTTTGAGGGCTTTTTTGAGGGAGGGTATTGTCATCTATGAATTTTTCACAGGCTTACAGGCAAATCACATGGATGATGACTATGCTTTCATGATAGCACACAGATGTCTTCTGGCTAGACAAAAAAGTGAGCATGGTTGCTTCTGCCAGAGTAGTTTTCACAGAAGTGATGATCTCTTGTGTGGTAGCTTTGCTGATGTAACCATGAAGTCCTGTGGCTTGGAAAGTTCTAATTTTACCTGCTCTTTCTCCACTAACCAAACCCTTCACTTGGTTACAGCTAAGGTGGGCAAAGAGCACTTTTGTGTGCAAAGAGTTCAGTTTTAGCAAGAAGCTGTCACAAGATACCATTTTATCCAGCTGTCTCTGGGTACTCTGCTCCCACGGCACGACTGGTAGAAGGAATATGCTAGGGATCCACAGCCACATGTCTGCAAAATCCAGGAGTTTAGTTTACACCACTGCAATAACTGATAAACACGTGTTGAATTCTTACCGATTGTTTGCCTAGGTAAGCTCAGGTAAACAACCCCTCTGTTTAAAGGAAGTGCCCTCTCAAATCTGATGGCAGTGCTGTTTATCTAAATGATATATTTTAGATAGTAAGGCTCTGCCAGCCTGGCATGTTTGATTGGTTTTGTCGAAGAGGTGATTTGCTGTTGGGTACAGGGGGCTGCAGAGGAAAGGATGAGTGAAAGGTGACAGGCAAAGCTGGGGCACGGTAGGCACTGCTTCCACTGGTGCCGCAGAACTAAGTGTCAGCCTGGAGGGTAGTCACAGTCCTAGGAAGGCTCTGTTGTCATCAGTACAGCAGGAGCAAGGGCTCTGTAATAAAACTGTGTTGTGAATTGGTGTGGCAGTACAAGGTCTGTGGAAAATGGTTAAAAAAAATTGTGATTTGAAGGTACTGTAGATACGTCATCAGTGGGTTTGGAGAACACACTCTCATTAATAAAAGTCAGTTGGTTTTGAAGTTGAAACTTATGTGAGTACAAATGCATGTTATGAATAATGTGTGAGAATTATTTCACCGGGAGACCATCCATCTGGTGAAACCCAAACCACTTCCAAAATACCTCAATAAAAAGTAACTAGGGTTTGTTTCTCTGATATATCATTTTATGCCTGCAGAATAAAAGTGCAGTTTCATTTAATTGTCCTGACTGATAGTAAGGGAATCACTGTGGAGTGGGCTTCAGAGCATGTACTCAAGGGTTTCTGGAAAGTTTATGCTTTATCTGCTAGTAGTATTAAACCTCCTGGTGCTGTTTCTCACTGCTTCTCCAACCTGTCTCATACACTGGGAAAGCAAGGGGCCATGAATCCAAGCCTTCACTTCGACCAGCTGCTGTTAGCTGTGTGCAAGCTGACCCCATGTAGATTTACCAACATGTAATTTGTAGCAGAACTTAGACCTCTGGCATATCTATCCTCTAGTTAGGTTACTCCAGTTTTCCCTTCACAGGGCTAAGATGTTGCAGTAAGGCACATGTAGCAACACTAGAAACAAACTATGACTCCTTTTAAAAAAAGAAAAAGATAAATTAAGGATTATTTATTTAACTAACTTGTCTTTTGAACTGAGTAATGAAAATGTGTTTTAGCAATGCTGTTTGTGTAGCTATCTATTGAAAACACATATGGAACAGATGACTTGGCATGTCCCATCTCACAATAGGGGATTTTAGTGTGTGTATGTGTGAATGAACTGGGACTGCCAGTACAGGAGAAGCTCCCATAACTGCAAAAGTGGATAGTAAACACAGCTGAATTTCTTGACAGGTATCTCGGATTAAGTCATTTGCCTCTAGAATTTCTCAAAGAAAGCCGCTCTTGAAGTCAGGTATGCAACTCTTCCCAGGTATTAGATTTGGGAGGTTTTAATGGTTAAAGCAGCAGTAATATGGGATTATAAAATGTTGGGCCAAATCCTGGCAGTACCGTGAGGCCCCAGTGAATTCAGATCACTTATCCTGCCAATAGGGAATCTGATGTATTTTGGCTTCTGTGATTCTGACCATTTGGTACTGTGAACATGTCATCTTCCAGCTCAGCTAAGTTGGCTGGGTAAACTGCCACCCTTTGGGCTACTTGCAGGTATTTGTCATGCATCCTGCCAGCAGACTTCTGCTGTTTCAGATCTGCCACTTAAGCTGCTCGTGTCATCACTTCTTAGCCTGTTTAAGGGGAAAAACGTGCATTTATTGCCAAAGATGTACTACTATATATAGTTGTATAAGCCAATTTAGCTCACTGACTGAAATCTGTTAAGGAGAGGAGAGTAATCTCTTCTGGTAAAGCTATATCCAGCAGAGAATATGCCCCTGGCTTGCCATTTCAAGAGCTGGTTTAGACGAGTTTGTTTCAGAAAAGCTTATGAAAGGTTTGCTGTCTTACAATGAAGAATATCTGTAGAGAGGTGTGGGAATTTGCTTCTGGAGCAGATGGGCCTCTGATCTAGAATTGTTCCTGATGTAAAGCATGTTTGGTTGTCAGTGGTCTTCTCCACATAGATTTGAAGATGGGATTTGAACTGGTAAAAGCATGCTATCCCACTTTTCTGAAAGATTTATTTCCATGTCAACTGTGGTTTTTTACTGATGTTGTCTAAAGTCATCATCTCTGCTCCGTGTAGAGGCATTGATGTGGAGAGTGTGCGCTTGGTGTTCCTGGCCCCCGAGTTTGTTTGCAACCAAAAGGTGGGAATGGCAACAGGAAGAAGGACTGTTGATTCCTAGCCAAGTTTTTAGTCTGTTTCACTCTAGGTTAAGCCTTCAGCTTGTGAGCCCCTGGCTGCATTTGTTCCCTTTGAGCTGGGGTCTTCACCATATCTCTGAGTAGCTCTTACTTTGAAAGGGCAATCTTATTATGAGGAATATTGATGTTATTTGACAAACCTTTGTTGCACACATTGAACTGTCTGTTCTCTTCCTTTCCAGCTCCAAGATCACTCTGAAAAGTGCTAACAAATTAGGAGCTTCTTGAAATTAGCTTAGCATGAAGAAGCAAATATACTCAATTCAGTTACTGGTTTAATGCAGATCAAGATAATATTCTCACCTCATTCCCAAAGGCCCCTAAAGGAATAGTGCAATTCCATGCTGGCATCCATACTGATAAAAGGAAGTATAACTGCATTATTTGGAATCTACTGCAAGCTACTCCTCTTTTCCCTTTCATTTAAAAACATTTTGAAGACACTAATGCTGCGGGGAGGGAGGCTTAACATCTGAGCACTGGGAAATATTTTCTTAGTTGTCTGTTCTTCCAGAATATTTCTGAGAACTGTGTTTTTGTTTTGGGGAAATTAAAAGAACTGGTAGAAGGTTTAGAAAGACCTGTCAGGGGCATAAAATGATTAATTTACATTCCTGAAATTCTTGTGTTGCCTGGAAGAAATCTGTTGATAATTTCTTTTAGACTGAGGTTTTTGTTGGGCAGGACCGGATTTGTTCAGATGCAGATGTTATTGCTCAGACTTCTGTTAGAGAGTGTAAGCCCAAGAGTGTAAGTGATAGTGGCCCAGCTGGATGAAACTGCAGCAGCCTTTGACTCGCTTGTTGGCACTGCCAGCTGGCTGGTTGCATGGTGGGGTCTTGTTTGGAGACCAGTTACACATTCTGTTTCATCAAGGGCTAAGTCAGTACCTCAGTAGTGAGAAAAGATGAAGGGTATATGAACCACTCCTTGGGATCTTTTTAGGTGTCACATACCCTTGAGCACAAACTCTCCTCAAGAGCTGAAGACACTTTGATTGCTTATTTGTATATTTAGGTAGCTATAAAACAAGGCAAATATGAACTGCCAGTTGCAGATATAGAAAATACCCTTGCAAATGATTGAGTGGGTTGGATTTGGTATGCTGATTGTTCTCACCGCCTTTATGACTGCTCCTTAGCCTGGTATCCCCATTCTCATACTTGGGCATCTGCTAAATTTTCAAGTTAAGAGTTCCAATTTCTATTGCAACAAAAAAAGTATAGATTTTTGGAGGTGAAGGGGGCATTATGATTGTTTTTCACACCATTTTTTTTAATTCTGAGATGAGATTTCTTTTGGTACAGCCATCTCTTTAACCTCAGTGTACACTGCCTCTGCTTAGAAAACAGTGTTAGTATCATGCTCTTCAAAGCAGTTACCTTTTAGATTGTAATAGATGTCCCCTGGAAACTGGAAATGGGAAATGAATTGGATTTTCTGTGTCTTGGAACTGTTGACCCATGCTTTAGGTCAATGCAGACTCTGGCTGAGTCTTCCTCTTTTTTCTTTTCCACGTTTAGCCTGTAGTACTGAACAGCGAACCCAGCATAGTAGTCATGTTTCTGTAGCTGCTTTCAGAGAGCTACGCAGAACTGCCAGCTGCCTACCTGCTGTAAAAGCAAAAGCCCACTGTCCCTAAACTAGATGCCCATAATATGGTAACATAACCAGCTGTCGTGAACGTGAAAGTGAACAAATCCCAGGTAGTGTTAATGTTCTTGCTTCCCAGTGTGTACACCTGCTGAGTCACCTTTCCTCTGTGACATGGCAAATTAAGTACTTAACATTTTTTCCCTAGGTATTTTGCATAAAGAAGCACAAAGCTTATTCAGGATTTCTGGTTAATGGGATACTACCCTGAGAGCACCTATTGTGTTCTTCAAGACTGAGTAGCCCACACACCTTGCCAAGGATGTGAGGCTTGTCTGTCTCAAACGAAGAGAATTTCAGAGGGCTCTTTGAAGGACTGTGCTGATAAGAAGACTGACATCCCTATCTTAAGTTGAATTGTACCTTATTGTTTTATCTTTTAGTCTGCACTACCTAAAATGCCTGAATCACAGGGAAGGTTAGTATCTTCTGCTGTCTTTTCCGTGACAGGTTGATTGCTCAGGCTAAACTTGAGGCTTTTGGATTTGATTCTTAAACTAGCTATCCACCAGACTTTCTTTGTATTAATCAGAATTGGTAAGTATTAGCATACTTTGTGTAAGGCTCATGAAAAGACTGTTTCTGTGGTTATTTTAAAAACCCCAGAGCTTTGCCATATGACTTGTGACCAGGTAGCGTTCTCATGCGTTCTCACTTAGGGTGAACACCTTCAGTTTTTCAGTCCTGCATACCAGAGAATGAGAGTTGCTCAGTGCGAAGTTGCATATGAATCCAGAGACCACCCGTTGTTCCTAAACACGGGGAATTGAAATAATTTGTAACCAGGAGAGACTTTGGATGAAGTTTGCCAGAAATCTAGTAGGAACCAAAATAAAGGAGTCCCTAGTATGGGTCAACCAATTCAGCATTTGGAATCAGCATAGCCTAGGAGTTCCTAATCCCTCTGGTGATAGTGGTCTGCCTTCTAATTTTAGTCTCTTTCAGTTTACTTGTAAAGCACAATAGACCAGTGGAAAAAAAATCTGCATTTTAAAAAAGTTTTTGAAGAGCAGGCATGAGTCATACCTGTCCCTGCAGGCTGTTAAAAAGCTGCCAACAGTTAGCTGGGAAGAAGTGTATTTAAACTGTGTTCATGCCAATTTAAATCACTTTATTCAAAAGCATGAATGAGGTTGTAGTATTCCATTAAGACTGTTGTTATCAAATTTTAATGGGGAACTATATTTACACAAGCAGCAAATGAGTTCTTCCCAGAGTTTTCTTTTAATCAAATATTCCTAAACATTGTCTATGATTTTACCAGGAACAAAAGTGAACATTTTACAATCTTGTCCCAGTGGGGAAATTCAGCTAACAACTGGGATGGGTTTAAATAACTGCACAGAAATTGAAATTTAGATTCGTCAGCAAATGATCTGGTCAGTGGCTCATGGTGTGTTTTGTTGAAGGTAGGTCGTAAAATGGGGATTATTCAGATCTGGCCAGTTTTCAAGGCACGGGTTTGTTCTGCGTCTGAATTCAGCCTAAAGGGAGGAGTCCACGCAATGTGCGAAGCTTGTGTCAGAGGTTAAATTACAAGGGACCTAACTAATGCTAGTCTGCACTTTGATTTTCTGCCAACTTTCTGATCAAAAAAATGAGACTTCACTAAATACCAGACTGCAGGCTGGTGCTCTCATCCTCCTCCCTCCTGCTTCCCTTTCCCACTTCCATTCAGTCTCTCCCTGTCACATCAGCAGGCCTATGACATACAGCAGGGTATTTTTCCATTTCTGTGAGAAAGATTGGCATAAATAAACCAGTTTGGCAATGATTGAATATTAGAGATGGAGTATGATAATAAAAAGAAAGTGGGTAAAAAAATCCCTAGAGATTTGTCAGAACATTGCTGGCATTGCTTAAGCAATGTTATAGCTAATAACAAGCTTTAGTAGTGGCTTTCAGCAAAAAAAAAGGAATAGGAACTAGGACATATATTTGCACAGGCTTTATTACAGATTCTTAAATCCCTCTTCTCGTGCACTAATTTCAAATAATAGTTTGTAATATTCTGCATTTTTTCCTTCTTAATTTTAAAATAGTCTTTAGATACTTCCCTATACAACCAACCATGTCAGTGATTTGGGCTATTCCTAGACATTTTACTTTGTAGTATTTCTTTGGTAAATCAGTAACTTTAGGTAGACTACATTTCCTTAAGTAATTGGATTTGTGATATACTGAATTCCAGACGTTAAAACTTTAAAACCACGGTTGCTATCTAATTTTGTGGTTACAAGTGAATGGAACAGCCAACCAAAAAATTTTGAAATCTTTAATTTTCTCCATCCTGTCTATAAATAAAGAAATTGTAAACTTCAAAACCCAGGAGTTTAGCTAACTGTCTTGCTATTTAACCCACAGTGAATGGATTGGTTTAGGGAGTACATCAGTTCCATTACACTGATCTGTCAAATTGACAGAAATTTTTAAATATGTGATGTCTGAGGTTATGTAAAGGTTGCAAGATGAAGTTTTCCTTGAGGGTAGAAACAAGAGGTTTTGACTTGTAGTTTTTCTAATTCAAGTAGAAATATTATAGCTTTATAAAGGGACCATAAGCTTTTATTGAACAAAATGCTTTCCCAAAAGAAGCTTAGACATAACAGTGGACAGGTATTGTCATTTTCTTTTTTTATGCTGTAGTTCTTAGGTGTTGTACAGGTAGCACTGTTTGAAAATATCTTCTAAACACTGTGAAATGTGCCACCTGTTTCATACTTTGCTCATTCTATGAAACATCTCTTACAAAGAGCTGAGCTGGTAAAGCTAGAATCCGTGTAAAAAAAACCAATTATTAGCATTATTAGCAATTGTCATCCGTCTCATCTAGATGAGGGACTAGTTACCCTAAATTATGCAGTGCTGTGTTCCTCGTGGAGGCAGGCAAGCATGCTGTATCGTTTCTAGACTGGAAGCACCTGTTCAGGGAAGTGTTTTTAGATGGGGCAGGTTTGCTGGCCTGCCTGCTCTCCCTGCAGCCCATTTTGACACGGAATTGCACAGTGTAAGGTTAATGACAGTGGGTTAGCAAGCCTTCAAAGCATCTGGTGTGACCCCAGCGTGCCTGGCATTCCTTTCTGCTCTGCAAAGGTTTGGCATCCATCCTCCACTGCAGGAAGAATGTACTCAGGAGAAACCAGCTCACATGGCTCCCCCAGGCCTCTAGACAGGGGAGAGTTGTCATGGCAATAAATCATGAGGGTTCATGGAAGAGGAGTAAATCCCCTTCTCTGTGCTCTACCATAGGCATGGGTTGGGTGAGAAAAGGAAGCTGGATCAAGTAGGTATAATGTGCAATTTTCCCTTTTATAGCCACCACTTCCACTTAATGGTAGGGCAGAGTGTGTGTCATGGGAAAATGACCATTTCTAGAGACACTCTGAGCTGCAAGGAGTCTGTGTACTACCAGATCATAGTGCTGAAGGGGGCTGAAGCACTTCTCCTGTAAAGACAGGCTGTGAGAGCTGGGGTTGTTCAGCCTGGACATGAGAAGGCTCCAGGGAGGCTTCACTGTGGCCTTTCAATTCCTCAAGAAGGCTTATAAAAAAAGAGGGAGAGTCACTTTTTATACAGGCAGGTAGTGACAGGACAAGGGGGAACAGTTTTAAACTGAAAGAGGAGAGATTTTAGGTCAGATGTTTGGAAGAAATTATTTACCCAGGGGGTAGGGGGGCACTGGAGTAGGTTACTCAGAGAAGTTATGGATGCCCCATCCCTGGAATTGTTCAAGGCCAGGTTGGATGAGGCCCTGAGCAACCTGATCTAGTGGGTGGCATTGAAACCCATGGTGGGAGAGATTGGAACTAAATGATCTTGAAGGTCCCATCCAACCCAGGCTGATACAATTCTGTGACTCTGTGTCCTGCAGTCCAGATGTCCCCTGCCTTGTAGATGCTTGAACACTGTATGGAAAAATGCTTGCCTTGAATTCCAGGGAGGGAGAAAACATGGCTGAGGATGGGAAAGGAAAGGAGTTATAAGTTGAGACAGTAAGTCTGGTTAGACTGTGATGCTGTGGAGAGGGCAGGAGGGACGAAACTACTGGGCCAGAAGATTGATAGAAGGAAATACAGGGCAGGGAAATGGAGGACCTCGGGGATGGTGCTTTCAGAGAAACAAGGAGGAGGAAAAGATGGAGACAGCCTGGGAAATCCATGCACATTCAGCAGAACAATCTTCTCTCCAAAGCTGAGACTCAAGGGTCCTGCACTTCTGTAACCAGCAAACTGCCCTGGCACATCATGGTTCATCCTCCTCTGGTGCTTTTGCATCCTGCTGTGTTCCTCACCGCTGGTTACCCACAGTGGTGGGGCATCCCAGGGGGGCTCAGGCTGTTCCATGCCACTGGCTCACCACACAGGGAGTCAGTGCATTGCCTGATGGTGGGGTGAATTCCCTGATGCCATGAGATGGATGCCAGGATGCCGTGCCTGAAACTTTGGAATGTTTGCCTGTGCAAACCTGATGCACGTGCACGGGTGGATAACAATGTAGAATGAATCACAGCTTCAGACACTGTTTGTTTCCACAGAATCTGTGTCTTATTTAGTATGTACCATGCACAGGGCTGTCTTGGTAAGCAGCTTTTTTGGAGTAAAAGCATCTTATTCCTGTAGTTTCAAATTCTTTTGAATGCTTGGTTTTGTAACCTTTATACCCCCTTTAGGTAAAACAAGTAGAAAAAGAGTTTTGACATTTTTAATAGTTTTTTTCTTTACATTCTTCCTAAATCCTTCTGGTTTAATCTGTGATTCCAGGAATTCTTCTGTCTGTAGCCTAAAGACTCACCACTAACCCCTTATCATTCTCATGTACCACAAATGATGACAGAAACTATTTTGTAAATAAATTTGTATAGATTATGCCAGATAAACAAGCATTTCTCTTGGCAATTAAAATTAAGCTATCTCTAAAAAAAAAGGAAAACTTAACAGAAAACAGCAGTAGATAGCAGTCCTCTATTTGTATTCAGTGCAAAGGACAGACATTTTTGGTAAGCCTTCCAAGTCCAAACACACATTTCTTTTTCTGTACAAAGGTGATTTGTCAACCTGCTTATATTTGAGTGAAAACAGTTTGAACATTGGCATTCAAAGGCAGAAATGCACACTTCTCCATTTTGGAAACATCCCTGTCAAAATAAACAAAACAACTCAGCTCTCATGTTGAAATATTGAAAAAAGGAACTGATCCCTAATTTTTTGTGTGTGTGTTTGTCATCTCTTGATCAAGCAAGAAGGACTTGTGCTTTGTGTGCCTAAGAAGAGTCTCTAGTGCATGGTTTTCTAACTTTATGGACTGTTGGCACATGCAGAATCTGTGATATTACTATAATAGGAATATAAGGTAAAATTATTTAAAAAGGAGCCCAGGTAGGGACTGCTGCATTGATATTGTGCCAGCTGAACGCCCTGTGCCCAGGTGGGCTCTGGCTGCTGGCGTGGTGTGTAAGGATATCCGGGAGAAGAGTGGGCCAAGGCAGGAAAGTGAAGGGGATGCCTGGTGCCAGCTTCCTCCGCAGTGCAAGTGTGGGAGCCAGCGGCTTGCAGGGGCTGCTCTGCAGGGCCACTCAGGCTTGTCCAGTGTGGAACAAGCAAGGGCATCTCTTCAGGAAATTTAGGAATGTCCTTTGGTCTCTGAAGCAACTGCTGCTGTGGCTCAGAAGCACAGCCTGGTTCAATGTGAACTTGAGTGATTAGCGCAGCTATAAATAGAATTCATCCTACAATATATTAAGTTTAATGATATAATAAATAGATTACAGTTAACTTTAATAGGAGCACAATGAATGGAGACGCAGTTCTTATGAAGATCTGCTGCCATTAGGGAATGTTTTGCAAGATGTATTATATGCAATACCTTCTTCTTCCTTTGAAAAATGAACACTGTGTAAAAACAAACCTCAGAAAAGTAACTCATAATGTTCCTGTTGCACAGAAAGCAGTGAAGGATGTGAAAGTGCAGGTTGCATTATCAACCTTAACTCTGTTCCTTATGAATGTGCACTATGAAAAAAAATGTTTATTATATGATAATTTTGCTAGATTTAAAACAAACCATATATTTCTGTGTAGGAAACTTGCATGTGCTTACTGTCACAGGGAATTAAAAGCAACAGGAAGCTTAGCTGCACTGATATTTTGTTTTAATTTCTCTTTTTCTTTAACAAGAAGAAAAATTCTTTGGGAAGAAAAATGTTCTGTTCTCATTGGTTTTATTCAGTGAAATAATACAGAGTTCTAATGAGACAAGCTTCCTGGAGGTACAACATGACATGTTTAAAGAAGGTTTGCATTATACTCCCTGCCTGTTGTTCGCCTTGTTGTGCTTGTTTTGTGGTAAATCTTTGAGCGTCCTTTTCCATTTATCACAGATTGAAGTACATTTTTCAATGGGGATAAGTTGTTCTGATCATAATACAGTCCTCTGGGTTGGGAGGACAGAGCCCAAACCCCCCAGCTCCTTGTCTTTTCACCTAAGGCTGAAAGTAGTAGTAGTAGTAGTTCTGCAAGTGTTCCAGGTAACGTAGCTCTGCTGGGCGCTTGGGGAGGTTAAAAGGGAGAAAGCAGGCTGTACCTCTTGCTGAGCAGGCACAGACCTGTGTGTGGCTGGTCAGTGAGGGAGATGAGGAATCTGACCTGGCTGGACAATATCCTCAAGAAACTGACCTAAGGTCAGTTGCCACCATAGTTGACCACGGAGCCTTACAACAAAGGCTGTGGTGGCACCTGAGAAGGTGATGCAAGCGTAGAAATGAATGGCCAAGGGCAGCCACAAGTGCAGGAACTGTTTGGTTTTTTTTCTTCTTCCCAGTGACTGTGCTGGCTTAAATGCACATGAAACTGTAGCTGAGAGAGCGATGCCTCTGGGTGTAAATAATAGGCTTATCCTCTCTGCGTGGGACACTCGGGTCATAGTTTCTCATACCTTTTTCTCAGTGGTGTAGCTGGCTCAAGGAGTTTGTGCCCTGCCTGTGAATTGCTCATTTGCTTCTGCTGGCTCAGTTGTTTATGCGAGCATGGCAGAAATTTAAACTAGTAGCTAGTTCTAAAAGAAAGAAAAAAGAAAACCCCAAGGGTAAAATCTTTAATCCATCTCTCTTTACCCTGCCTCAGTTAATGAATCTGGTTCTCAGGGTGTTTCTACAGATGTTTGTTCCTGCAGAAATAAGGGCAAGAGCCATTTGGGGACGAGAATGAGCAGGTGAGATTGGGACATCTTTAAGCTGGTGTTATCACCAAGGAAGAGTGCATGGTTCTGTTCCCTTCATTAATGGGCATATGACAGCTTTGGCTGTCCTCTTTTAAAATAACCTAAGCATCGAAGCATATGCTGCAAGTTCTGTGCCCAGCTACAGGGAACCAGCAAAGAGGACAGGATGTATGACCTTCAGAGGGGAGTTCTGCTCTGCTGGAGACACAGTGATGCTGTATTACATTAAGCCTGTCTATGAAATCTCCTTGCTCTTAAAACATAATATGAAGTTTATTATAAGTATCTAGTGCTGAAGTCTGTTATATACACTTCATGTTTAAACCCTTTTCAAAGCTATTTTTTACAGCCATTAACTAGCACACCTTTTGAATTCTATCACAATGTATTTAGAACTCTATTTTTTTAAGGGCAAGTGTTTGAATAAAGTGGTTTATAGGAAATCTCTTCTACAGATATATACCTTTAAAATGGTATTTGCAAACAAAGTTCATACTATTCTAATAGGATCAGGATTTATAAATAAATATTAATTTATTTTTTTCAGTTGCTTTCAATGCTATTTCCTTCCCTGCAGAAACGAAGCTTAAAGTCTCTTTACAATTTTGTTTGACTACAGTACCTTACTTTGCATGGAAATCACGGATAATCATGTGTGGGGAATTTCATTTTGAAAGCAGTCTTCAAAATGCTTTGCCAAGAAACATTATACAGTTAGTGAAACAGTTTGGTATTACCTATCATACTTCATAATATGTATTCTCCACTCCACTTAAGTAAGCTTTGGAAGACTTCATGCAACTTAATGTAATGCCTCTCTGTGTCCTTCCTCCCATAATAGAGTTACTCGTGCTTTCACTGCTTCCTCCCAAACCTTAAGTTCATCAATACTACAAAAAGATGTCATTTATCATTAAGCTGCTGATCAGTGCACATTGCAGTGTCCAGAATTGCTTGTACTCCACTTGAACTGCACAAGATCATAAGTGTAAATTTATTCCTGTAACTGTGTTGAGGCAAACATGCAGGAGTGAACCTTTCAGAGCTTGCTGCGGGCATTATAAATAAATTGAGCAGAAATTCCTCTATCTGAACTGCTTTTGTGCTTCCCTTATAGTTGGAATGTAGCAGCTGTTGGTCACAAACTGGTGCACCTAAATTCATTTCTTCAGGACTTTTCTGCTGCATTGATGCTAATGGTATATTCTGCACAGTTACACCTGTGTGGCAGGTGCATCGTACACAGTGCCCTTGAACTTCGTTAGCCAAATAGCAGTGTTCCTTAACTGGGGAATGTGCTAAACCTTTGTCTCACCCTGCCCACAGATCTGGACTTCACCCATAGAATAGTTCCAGCTCAGCCCCTGGGATGCACACTAATAACTCTCAAATCTATAGCTTGTAAGGCTGCTACCTGGCCCAAACTGAACTGGGAGAAACCATGAGAACATGGGACTTCTATGGTCCCAGTGGGTCACTTGTTTAATTTCGTAATAGTTCAAAAGGAAAAAGATCTGACAGTAATTGCAGTGCCATGTTTTAGTGGAAAGGCCCACCCTGAATTACTTTGGAACATGTTAAACACTTGCTATCGTAGGAAATATTTTCTCCTTTTCTGAAACCTTATACATGTTGGATGTAGCATGTGCCTTTATCATTGACTGAATGGGAACTTAGGCTTTTAAATGTGGGTGTCCTAAGCTAAGCTGTAGTTAAATGTCTAAAGCAGATGGCAGAAGTACCTCTCTGTGGGGCCAGATTCTTGCCTGAATGGGAGCATTTGGCAAATTAAATGAAGTATGTAGTTGGATGAATAGGTCGAATATAGAAGACAAAGTGCTGGCTGCTGCAGCTGCCCAAACTAGATTACCAAGCAGAAGGGGAGTGTTTAAAGCCTAAGTGGATCCAAATTTGAGAAAGGGAAAATCAACTAAGCATGACCGTTCTTTGCAGGTCATCTTCACTGTGTCCAGGGTAAATCTTGCCCAGCTAAGGGTTTGGCCCCTCCCGATGAGGATGTTTGGTTTCCTGGATAGAAAAACCCCGCAATCCTATTAGACAACACACAAAAATCCCTCCGAAATGTTTCTAAAGGAGGCAGTCTGCTAAGCGTCTGCTAAATGTGCAGAGTACACAGAATCCCTTCTGGCACTGTCTTGAATGATGCATTTACCAATATTAATGGAGATACCAAACCATATTGCTCCACAGTTCCTCCTGCACACATTATGCTCCCGACACACATATGTGTGTATGTGAAATGCCAATTATGGTTTTTGCGTTCCCTAGTTTGAGCACCAATGTTTTTTCAAAATGCTGACTAGCTATTACCACAGCCAGACCATCCTGTGGTCTCCTCACTCAAAAATGTTTCTCCAACTAAAAAAAAAAAAAAAAAACCAAACAAAAAATGTTGTTTCTTTGGTCTGTTGCGCTGTAATCTCCGTTCTTCTGGGGATTACATAGCTCTGCGGGTGATTTCTGTAATTCATTCTAGTCTTTCATTAGAAGTAATAGACGGTCTTAATTACAGCATGCCACATGACAAACTGGTAAAGGTGCTAGAAATGTTGCCAACAGGAAAAGAATTGGATGCTGTGAATTTTTTTTAATTAAGAGTTGGCAGTACTGATGGGAAATAAGATTGGACTTGTGTCCACTGAAAACTGTGCAATTTTGGTGTAGACATTTTTCTAAATGTCAAGAATTGTATGTTGTTTGTGGTTTTAAGAACTTGAAAAATTATCTTCAGCTTAAACAAAATAAGACCAACCTTTGAAATTAAATATATACCAAATAGGGAAAGAAACGTGGCAATGTTTGATTTTTCTCTTAACATTGCTTTAAACTGTAGTCTTCCTCAGTGTACCTTAATTTGTGATGAATGTTTACTTTATACCATTAAGTATTCTTGGGGCATTTAGTTACTTATTTAGTTACTTATTTTAGTAGCAAATATTATTTCACATGTTGGTAGAGATGTAAATTAATGCATCATCTTTGCTACTTGCTGTCAGGCTCCTAAAAGCATCTGCAGGTTTGGGGTCTTATTCCTCTGCCCTTGTATTTTCCCAGAAGGCGCGAAGTGAAGCTGTGTGATCTGAGTCTTCCCAGGTTAGGCGGTTCCACATTACTTTTGCAAAACCTTAATTAATTTCCTACAAGGAAGAGTGTGGTGCATTCATTACACTTAATTCTTCTGAGAACAGGGTGGTTCTCAAAGTCAAGGGAAAGAGAGAAAGTCCTTTCTAGACAGGAATTTAGAGTGGGAGTCTAACAGTAGTTGCCCTCAGCATTTGGTGGAGCATATTCTTCTCCAATAACTAGGGAGAACCCATGCTGTGGTCAGGTATTTTGGGGGAAGAGCAGACACCCAACTAGAGTCATCTTGCAATTTCCCGGAGACTATAAAACTTAGTTTGAGATAGAGGTAATGTTTCTTTATTTGTGGAGAATCAAAAGTGGGACCACCATAGAGAAAAATACTAAAAAAGTAAGAGTCAGAGCCATAACCATGTGCAATTTTGTTTTTTGCTCTGAAAAAGGCAGGCTGCTAGATGGAGGGATGGTCACTGTTCAAATGTCAAATCTGTCTGTGATATCTGTATCTAAAATTAGGAAAAAACCCAAACCTTTCATGCAGAATAAATACCTGACATACCAAGTTTTCTACCATTAGCAAATGATTTGTTGGGGTTATTACATGGGTCCTGACTGTGGCAAAGTGATTAGCAGTTAAGTCAGTGGTTTTTTTTACCATGAGAGAATATCTGCCAATCACGATCAAAAGAGAAGTAATCTGCAATAGTAGTACTCCAAAAGAGAGGAAAATAGTAATTTCTAATTATTATTCAACTCATTGACTGCTTAATTCCAAAGCACATTTTGTTCAAAAGATACATCTAGCCATGCTGTCAGATTACACTTGCCTTTGGGCTGGGGGAGAGGCTAATCCCTGGGGATTTCCTGCCCGTTCCTGCTGCTGTGCTGGAGCAAGAGTAGCCATCATCCCCCCTCTGCAGCAAGTGCATTCACTGATGGGAGAAGGGGAAGAGATAGCTGTAAGCATCACAGGGCATAAGGCAAGCACATATATAAAGTACTCCTAAGTCCTCACAGCGATGATGTTCAAATTCTTTCTTACTCTGATGATTTGAGTATTAATTTGCTTCCTGTGATTATTTAGTGTGTATATGCAGCCTGTGGGTTTTTTTCCATTCCCCTTTGCATGTGATGTGCTAGCAAAGGAAAGCAGTAATAGTCTCCTGGGATATGTACAGCTCTGTTCATGTCTGAGGTATGAAGTCAACTCAAGACCATTTTGTTCTCATAAAATATACAGCACTGCAGTTTAATGGATAATGGCATAAATGCCAAGATTTGATGGGCAGAGCCATTTTCACTGGGAGATGAAAAAGACTGTGAGGGCTCAGTGCTGGATGGGAGATACATAAAACCACATAGAGGCAGAATCTCGTGTGCTATGGGGGTAGTGATTTCACCTTATCTGGGTGTGCTAACACCTGGCACACGTAGCTATTGCTAAGTAATAGTACATAGGAGTTTTTTAAGTACTAATGGGGAAGGTAGTGGGTTTTACAGAAAGTACTTCCACTCATTTAGATGTGTGTTTTTAAAGGTAGAACCTTTTTTGTACTGGTTAGGGTGATAAAGAAGAGGATGGTTTCCCCTCAGGTCAGCAGGAATTGGACTACATGCTTGCTTCTGTTTCCTTCTGCATCGGTCTGGAGGGATGCTGAGCATCTCCTGTTTTCCACTGCACCTGGGGAAAATTATAGGGGAATGTTGCAGCTTCAGATCATGTTCAGGGTATGCTCTGTTCTGAACTTGGGCAGAAAACTTTGCAGGAGAAAGAAAAAAAAATTCTGAAGTCTCCTGAGTTGTCTGTATAGAAACTAAAAAAATCAAGCTGCCTAGCTGCTGTGCGGCTTCCAAGTGTCTGTCTGAGAGCCCAGCCATATGTCAGGAACTTCAATGCCCTTGAATCGAACCGTAAGGGTGAACTGGACAGAATTGTTGATGTGAACAATGACCAAAAAAGGAGCGTTCTTTATCAAGTAATTACCAGGGGCTTCCCTTGTGCTTTCACTGAAATACAGGTGAGAATCCTGCGTAGGATTTGAAGCCCGAACTAAGATGGCTTGGTGCCGCCCAAGAGCTGCCTGGTACGGGCGAGGGGAGCGTGTGTGCGTCCAGGCTGTTCCAGGTGCGCGGGGAAGGCTGCCTGCCTCCCTGCTGGGGAAACCCCGCTCCTGCCTCAGACAGCTCCGCCGCGGCTCTGCGCCGGATTAGTATTTTAATGTATATTACATAATTGCTGGATTCGGGTCTTTCAACTCCTAAATCTTCAAAAACCGTTTATTCTATTGTTTAGCCAATAGAGGGTATTTCAGCATCTTTTTCCCTGGCAAAACTGTAGTGCATTTCAAATTATTCTAAAATTACCCGCACTTTTGAAGGACTAATTTGCGTCTGTCTACGGAATGCAGTCATGGACGAGTCCAGCCAGGCCCGCCGAGGGCGATGGTATAATTATAATTAGTGGAAATGAGCTTGTTTTGCACTCGCTTGGAAAACCGTGGAGAGTGTGGCACTGAGGGAACAGAGCGAGGGCTGGGGGCAGCCCCTGCCTCGGAGGCGGTGCGGGAGAAGGAGAGGGGGGAAAAGGGTGAAAGGGGGAAATAGCCCCAAAGCCACGCAGCGCTGGGATTTTTT
>VXAC01000337.1:1874981-1925842 GCA_013399225.1 Rhipidura dahli | reverse complement strand
GGTCCGCGGGCGGAGACGTGCCGGCGGCGGGGGGCTGCCGCCCGGCCGTAGCTGCAGTCAGTGCGCTGCCGGGGAGCGCTGCCAGCGCTTGGTGGCGGGCGGTGATGCGGAATGCAGTTTGCTGCCCCTTCTTTTCATTTTTAAAATTTTTTCTATTTTTATTTTTTTACATACTGCAGTTTCGGTTATTTTGATAAATAAACGTTGTCGGAAGGAGTTGTGTTTTCCTAGCGACAAATTAAATGTTTAGAGGGATGTTTGCTCTACGGTTTCTGTTTTTTGGTTACACAGAGAGCTTACTGATGTCTGAATCTTGTCACTAGACCTCTCTGCTTTAGAGAAAGTTTTATCATCTTCATATGATAAACGGCATTTTTGACCGTGTATTTACTTAGCACCTCCGGAGATACTGAAAGTCAGTCTGCGTGGTAGACCCCATGTGAAAGTTGCCTAAAATACCTGAAAAAACCCCAGCCAAAAGAAACAGGTGAAATCATTATTGGGCAACATACTGCATATTGGTTTCTTTGCTAAGGCAAAAGAATAAATCACCAGAGCTGATTATTCTACTGTAGGCTTCCTACTTTTTATTTTTAAGGTGTGCTTTTGCAAAACTGCATCTCCCTCTTATGAGAAGCAGAAGAGGAATGCAATGATGGTAACGTCTCAGAAAGGCAAGCTGGAAATAAAAATATTCCCTGAACAAGAAAAATCCTTTCTGAAAAGTCTGTCATCAAATACTGAAAATCATTCTCAAACATCTTATGCTTCTGGTAATTTTAATGGCTCACCCATCTAGCACAGCAATAAAAGATGGTATCCATTATTTTTCAGCGATCGTTGCAACTGGTTTTATTGGGGGGAGCACGGGGGGCTGCTCCTCCTGGGGCGTGGGGAAGCAGCGAGGGTGAGGCTGGTGATTCGGCAGCATTCAGGGCGGTTCTGGCTCAGTGCTTGTCTGGTGAAATGCTGTGGAGTGTCCCATGTGAGGCATGGGCAAGAAAACACAGCTGCGAGGCAAGCTCTTCTGGTTGTGTTGTAGCTGTTCCCGTAAAAAGGAGCCTTAGCTTTCCTGTGTAACCATTGATGAAGCAGAACACAAGATCTTCAGTGTCTGGTTTTAGGTAAAGCCATAAGGGTATTTTAAAAGTACAAAAACCATGATCACAACACAAGTATGTGGACTGTAAGCTTTAGAGAATCCTGTTGGGCTTGGGGTGTTTTGTTTTAGGTAGATAGGCAGGCTGATACAATAAATGGTTAAATAACTGTATTATAATACAACATTAAAAAAGATCAAAGCAGTTGTGTAACAAAGATGCCAACTTTTAAACAATATCTTAAACGCAAAATTTTGGAAAAAGGAAGCAAATGGCTATAATAAAGTCTGAAAGGTAATACAAGTAGTTTATGTATTTTGCAGCTCACAGCTGTAAACAGCAGTAAACATTCTTCAGCTGGCTAAACTGTTGTGGTGTATCACATCTCAAAAAAAAAAGGAAAACCAACAAAAACTCAGAAGTTGCATTTGGCACATGTATGTCTCATTTAGTCCAAAAGTCTGTGGTTAAAGATTACCCAAATATGTAGAAAGTAATCTCTATTTGTCTGCCTGGATAAATACGGCTTTCACTGGTTTCCATCTCTTTGGTAATTTTTGCAGTCTGGCTTCCCCTTTTAGCAGCTGCCCTGCTCATTATTTGGTTTTGATCATACCTAATTGCAGATGACATTTGAGACTGGGGTGTAGCATTTTTCATCCTTACCCTTCTTGAAAAAATACTGGTTAATCTGTCAGTTTTACTGCAGTTTTATAAATGTTTTCAATGGACAAATTTAAAACAAATATATAGATAAAAGAAAAGATACAGTTGATTTTTCTTTTTTTTAAGGCCCTAAGATAAATACAGTTTAATGCAGACAGGCTACCTAAAATTTAACCATTTCAATGAGAGACTTAGCAATGAACGTGAACACAAAAAAATCAAGGGCTTTGGTTTAGTTCCTTCCCTCCTCTCCCAGGAGGACAGAGAAAGAGCAGTTTAGTAAATAAACTAACACAGTTCTGCACACTTTTTCAGATTTGAAATCTGGGAATTAAAAGAATGTAATTCCATTAGATTTTGGGCCTGAAAAGAGCAATAATATGTACATGCACCCTATAAAACATGTATCAAATTTTGTTGAATTTAGAAACTAAAATGTTACTTTAAGTCATTTTATGAGTGTCAACTTTTTGAAATTTGGTATAAAAGTAGAAGGTAAAAATGTGTTAATTTTACAGAAGTACACATAAGTAAGGTTGGTCATGTAACTAAATCCGTGTTGTTACTCTTTTTCCCTCACCTTGCAGATGAAGAGAAAGTTGGACCATGGCTCCGAGGTCCGTTCTTTCTCTCTGGGAAAGAAACCCTGCAAAGTCTCAGAATACACAAGGTAATTAAATGCAATGACAGATCACTGGATCCTGATTCCTGTGTATATCCTCTATTTCCAATTGCTGAGCCTGATTAATTAAGCTCCTCTTAACGTTAAAGCACTGTAAAGCAAAGAAGAGGTGGTATCAGCATTTGTATATTGCTTTGCTAATTTAAATTATGTGAACTGTAGATGAGTTTTAATGAAGTAGCCAGACTTGCATTTCTTTGGTTGAGGTTTGTGTTTCGTTCTAAATATAGCATGCCCATTTACTTAAGAGACTTTTTGAGGGCTGGAGCATTCTTGAGAATAAAATCAATCAGACTTTAAAAAGGGACTTAACAATAAACCCTAAGACTATTAAAATTGTGATCAAATGTATCACTTTGCTATGGTAACAGGAATGAGAGAATGGAAATTCATGTAGGCAGAGTAGACCATCTGATCTTTACAGAAGCATACATGTACTTGTTATCCACAGTGTGGAAGTATTACGGGGTCTGGTCCCTTTCCTTGCTACTCCTGTAGGGTACCAGGAGGCACAAATACCTGCTGCCGTTCCCATCAGGTGCTGAGTGGGGTAGAGCACTCCTAACCACAAGCAGCAGTAGTGGAGCAGGGCCGTGGATGCACATCTTACAACTGCATTCTTACTATGTAGTTGCCATAACAATTGTGCTTGAATGTCTTACTGCTTCCCATCCTGTTTGAATTTAAACTACTTTACGTTTTTTCCCCACTATAAGCATCGTCCCTCCCATAAGCACTGCATTTGCCTCCCAAGGCTCTCTGGAAATGGTGCTTCTTTTGAGCATGCTGCAGTAGCGTTCAGTCACTGATGGCTCTTTCAAAGTAGTTTATATTTTATTTCTCTTCCTTTAAGAGGTTTATCAGGTGATGAGTGAAAAGTTAGGCAATAGGTTCTAGGGTTGCTTTTCAGATGTGTAAATGCTGCAGCAGGGTAAAGGAGGTGATGTGTTGTTGCTGAGAGGCACTTGTTGCAGCTTCCATGTCCCCCACAAGCCTCAAGGTGATATCTTCTGATTTCTGAGTCAGTCTAATGGAAGGACTCTCCTGTTGGCTACCAGTTTTTCAGGTGGCACACTCTTGTCTGCACTCCCAGAAGGGCAAGCAGCTCAGCAACAAAGTATGCTTTTTTTGTCAGCTGTAACTGTCAGATTCAGAGGAGCTGCTGGGCTTGTCCAGCTTCCACAGAGACCTGACTCGTTTCAGGGGAGTGAAAACACAGAGGAAAACTGAAGCACAAACAAGTATCTCGTGGTTTAATCTCAGGTCAAAGGAAAGAAGCTTTTAGATCCTGTTTTGAATAACTGTTTTTGACTGAAAGCCAGTTTACAGCTGAAGAAAGTAAAGTGTAACTGTTCTGCTGGGGCGAGTTCAAGGCTACATACTGCTCAGAACCAATAAAAGATAATTTCAAGTACCTTATTTTGGACCTTGAATGATAGGCCTTGTGCTGGATCTCTGTGCAGGTGATTAGAATGAGTAAGCTGTAAAATCACATTTTATTGTAAAAATACCTTTAACCGACATTGTTTGGATTTTGAGTAGTTATTGGCATAAAAGACTCCTTAAATAACATCTGATCCTCCTCTCTTAAACTCTTTGGTTTTATCTAAACAAATGTAGGCAAATGATGCAGTTCTTGTGCCTGCTTGTTTCCAGTTTCCCTAGGATCAGGCACTCTTAAATTGACCAGCTGATGAACTTATTTTGCATATAACAAGTAAAGCCAGTAAACAAATGCCATTCAGAGGATCCTTCATCTCTGAAACAGTATTTTTATACCAGCTTCTGTTTCTGTTATTACTCAGCGAAATGAACAGTTAAAAATAGGCCTGCTCAAACCAATCTTTACTTTTCTTGACCAGTTTGGGTAAATGTTAGGACATGGCTATGATTGTCCTTCAGAACAAGGAAGAGTAGAGTGAAATATTTGTAGAACATAATGAGGTAAATATTAAAATGAACTTGCCTTGCATCATTTAAAGCTATTCCTGTAGCCACTGAAAAATCAGTAAACCCCCTAAGCTCATGCCTACTAAAAAGCTGGGTTTATCCTACAAAAAAGCAGAGGGTTTTTTGGAGTCTCACGCTTTATTTAAAGTGTTCATGCTTGTGCAAATACTACTTGTATTCCATATTTCCTGCTAGGGAATACAGCTTTGATATTCTGTGAACGAAGTACTTTACATTATGTAAGAAAAAAAACAAAACCCAAAACCGAAAAAACAACCAACCAAACCAAACAAAAAACCCCAAACCAGAAAACACAGTCAGCTGTATTTCTTTAGACTCCCACAATAGTAGCCTAATCCCAGCTCTTTTAAAAGCTCCATTCCATATGAATGAGCTGGTTTTTAACATGTCAGAGTGAAAAAAATCAAACTGTGATTCAGAGAGCACCTTTGGCTCCTTTTCCCTTTTCACTTCACACTCCCCCCCTTAATTCCTGTGTCATTCCATCAACACACAAACTTTAAAAGACTCTATAGAGTATTTCAAAGCCCAGTTCCAGACCACTAAGCCACTAGAACTGCTTGATATTACTAGCTCTTTGTCAACAAAATATATTACAACCTAAAAATATATACTTTTTTTCCTTTCTGTTTGGAGATGAAGCAGCACTAGCACATTTCACATACAGGTGGAACTCTGAGATGTGGCTTCTTCATCCCCAGTCAGAAGGCACCAGTGTGGCCCAGAAGAAAAGGAAGTACTCTGACAAGGAAAGGAATATGTAAATCTGGATCTTTACACACAGCTTGCTGGCCAGTTAAGAGAGTGCTAATTTTTCAGCCTTGAAATGTGATTCCTATTTCTCCCATCGTTGGAGGGCTGTCACTGCAGTGGTAGAAGCAGGCAGGTTTATCCAAGTGAGGGACCAACCTCTTGAGTGACCAGCAGAACAATTCTTCATGTTAATGCTTTTACACGAACCTGAAGAGTTTAAGTGATACTTGCAAATTATGCACTAGATTTTTTGTTCTGCAACAGACTCGTGTATTTTCCTTGATGTTTTACCCATGGCTGTCACTTTCCGTTTGTATGGCAGTACCACGGGGCTGGTGCCATGTTCCGCCACGCCTACGACGTTTGGGGACCTGCGGGCAGCCAATGGCCAGGGACAGCAGCGGCGCCGCATCACATCCGTGCAGCCACCATCAGGCCTTCAGGAATGGCTGAAAATGTTCCAGGTAACCCTGCTTGCACAAATAAACATCTGAAGCAGCTCTGCCTCCATGGTTTACCTAAGGGAGTACTTCCGTAGAGTTGGTCCTCCTTATACATCCCAGAACGTCTCTGCCGTTGAGTTCTGGTTCTCTTGCAATAACAAATGGGCATCAACTTTAAGGAATACTTGTTCCCTATTTCAGCAAGTTACTGCAGAGATTGATAAAAAACAACAGCTTTCTCTGGTTTCTTAATGATATAACCCTTCCTGTTTAATGCTTTCACATTTTCTGCAAAGTCTGTCCAACATGTAATGGCTTCCTCCGTAGCCTCAAGCCATTTTCACTTGAGACTAACAAATTTTGGTGCATGGTTTGCTTCAGTGCAGTTGTAGCACTGATTTGTCACAAGTCTGGTGTCTTCTAAGAATAGAAAGAAAAGTTTATCAAAAATAGATTAAAAGGAAACTCAATGTGTATTTTTACTGATCTCTGTGTACTGAACATGTCAGCCAGCACATGTGTACACAGTTGAAGAGAGGGAGGGAAGAGGCTTTTTGTATCTTTTAAACTGCCTTCAGCAGTGCCTAAAAATAACTTAAGTAGACAAAAGAAAATATGTGAAGGACAATGCTATGGACCACGTGCACAGGTCAAAACTGAAATCTGCCTGGACACCAGTCAAGGAGCACCTGAGTCAATTTTGTGTATGTTAATACAAGCACAGTTTGGGGCAGGCCTCTGTTTCTGGTCCACAGCCTGTACCATGGGGATCTTAACTGTACGTTTTGCTCTCTAATTTTAAGAAGCAAATGAGTCTTAATCATTGATTTGAAAAATGGAAATATTATGTCTTCCTGTCTTGATTAATAAAACATTCCTTCTAAAAGCATTTTCAAAAGGAATAACTAACAAATGTGGGCATTGTTTCAGTTACTGTAATGGGCAAAGATAGAAGAGCAATATTGTAGATACAGGTAGCTAGCATACAATTTTGCAGGCAGAAGTGTGCTTTTGGCTTGATTCATGCTGCCACATAATACCATTGATCTCAATCACTGTCAGTTCTGAACATTAAAATAATAATGTAGAACCTCTTTCCTCCTTATTTTACACATTTATGATCTGCTTAAACCAGTGGAAGCTTGAAATTAAGGTTCTTGTACACATCATTCAATTTCTTAAAAATATTCACATTTAATTACTGTGGTGTATCTTTTTTGAGACTGTTCATAGAAATATGTCTTTTTAACCCCTAAGAATCATATTTGAATGGTACTATGTGTATATATATGGTAATGTACTACTGCACTGTATTTTAACATTTTGTATTGTTAAAACATTTGTACTAACAAAAGCTATTTTGTTACTGACAATGTGTAACATGTATTTTTACGTAAGATTGATAGTTAGTGATAGTTACATGTTTTTAAAGAAGATTATGAAAGTCTGAGACGTTTGAGTGGTGCAGACACCCATGACAGTAAGAGCAATGCTATCAGCTGCTTGGTTAGGATTAGTAGTCTGCAAGCCCATGAAAATTTTGCCTATGTAGACAAATGTGTGCAGTGTGTAATGCAGGGAACATGTTTTAATACTTATATATTTAGATACTTTCAACTTGTCAGAATACTTAGTTGCAGCACTAAATGCCTAAATGCTGATCTATACTACTGAGAGAGAGGGAGGCCTCTCTCTACTAACAGGAGATCACTGAGCAGCACTTATTGATCACATCTGTCACTGGTAGTTTTTATTGTGTTCACAAAAGGGCGTCCCTTACTTTAGAATGAAAAGCTTTCACAGTCATGTGGTTCTATCTCAGTGTTACATCTGCTTGCCTCCTCATTTTATATGTGCTTATTTTTCACATGAGTTTCATGAAAGGGGCAAGTCTTAAACAGCCAAGTGATAAAAGCACATTCATAGGGGAAGTAGCTCTGCCCAAAGGGCAGGATTTAAATGGCACATGCAGCATCATTCTTGCAATACAAAGTTTTTCCTGTAGAGAAATAGGAACGAGAGAGCTTTCTTCTTGTACTGTGTACTTGCTAGGCCAGCTTAATAACACTCTTATTTTACATAAAAATATACTTCCAATTAATTTTAAAGCTGAATCTCTAAAGGCATGTTAGGGAGACATGTCCTGTTTCTGGTTGGCACTGTTCTTTGGCACAGAAGCTGGCAGTGACCAGTGATACTCAGTTGTTTTGAGGGCTTTCACCTGTACGTTGGCCTTCAGTCCTTCTCCTGTGTTATCTTTTCAGATAAAAACAAGACCACTCTGCAAATATTAAGAAAACTCAAGAAGATCTATAAGGGTTTTTTTTAAATTTACTTTTTATGTGTACTTCCCATTGTTAGGTTTTATAGTTGATCTAAGCCTTTTATTTTGAAAGTAACAAAATAATGCAGAAGGGAGAAACAATTGTGTAGTTGCACTTTCCCTTTAAAAATAAAGTAGTATGTGGATTTCAATGAAGTCTGGAAAAAGGAATGGAAAGGCATTTTATTAGATTCAAACCAGTTAATTTCTTAAAGTCCTGTCTGTTTCATCTGGTTTGCAGTGGCTCTTGACTTCAGGTCTTTTTAAAATCCACTCTAAGAGTTTTTAAAACCCAGTGCCCAAGGGTATCTTTACAAAATTTCTTCCATTACAGGAAGTTTTAAGTCACCAAATTGCTTGCCATAAGGAAAAAAAAGTCAACTGGATCCTGAGTTCAGTCAGAGTTGGTATTTGCTTTAAAAATTACTAATTCTTCCTAGTTCATATACTTAAGGTATTGTTTTTTTTAATGTAAGTAATTTATTAAAAAATGGCATTTTCATGGAAAATTGATTTTGAAAAGTTGTTCCATACACACTAATATCAGCAATCACTTTGAATAACTAGTGAATGCTATCATTTTACACAAAATTGGAAGCATTTTTTTTCACTGCAGTTTAGTGTCCAAAATGCTTTTGCCATATCTGGGTGGCAAGAGCACTGTTCCTTTTTTTTTTTTTTTTTAACATAAATAATTGGCTTGGCCACCAAAATTCAAATTACTTACCATTCTCCATTTTTAATTCTTCCAGAGATGCTCAGAAATGAATACATGTACAACTGGGTAGTCCAACTCTTCTGTGAAGCAGGCAGTGAAGATTTTATCATAACCAGCACTGCAGTGTTTTCTGCTCTGCATCCAATGGTGGGACTAGGTCAGGGGTTGGTGTTTCTGTAGAGCCCCTACGTGCAGCTTTAGAGAGATCTGCACTCCAGCTTCATGCCCCTCTTGGCTGTGTCACCATTTACTGGTTTGTTTCAGGGAAGTAGTGCAGACTTGCTGCAGGTCTCCTGCCCCTCCCTGCTTATTTCCCAGTGGTTTGGCTCTCATGGCAGTTCTGTTACACACAAATTCAACTGGTTTCAGGAGAAACTGCATTGTCTGACCTCTAGCAGGGAGGGTCTGAACCAGTCACAGCTCCTCTGGACAAGGTCCATCACATGTGCTGCAAATGTTCAGCCCAGGGGACCACCCTGGGGACTGGGACTCTGATATGGGTTAATGAGGGGACTTCAGCACCAGCTGCTCCTGAATCCCTCCTGGTGTGACAAACTACTTGCTGATGTAGATGGTGTTTCTTTCAGTGCTTATGTGCTATTTTTGTCCAGACTGAGATACCCTCGAGGTGGGGGATGGCAGGGTTTTTGATAACTGACCTAAGAGCTGGGCAGAAGCAGGCTCCAAGAAGAGCCCTTCTGCAGGTCTCAGTAATGACAGACCTCCATTAACAGAACTTAGTAATGGAGACCAGCACCCTGAAGTTAAACCCTTTAAAACAGATTGTCCTTAATATAGCTATTATAGCAAAAGGATGTAATTGCTACAAGCTGTAATTGTACAAATTGAAGGTAGCAGATGAGAGCTGAGCAATAGAAAAGTTCAGGTCATGGAAGAGGAGGGGTGCAGAAACAGATGATGATAAAAAAACAGGTGGCAGGTTAGACAGAAGGTGTGAGGTGGAAGTTGTAGAAGCAGCAAAGATGTTTATATTGATTGTAGGAAAGGGAAGACATTTGCACGCATTAGCGAAGGGGGAAAAGAAGGGATAGTTTTCAGGTGGGAAGTGCCATCTTTGCAGCTGCTGCTTTACTGGATGAGGAAATGGTATGAAAAGCCAAAAGGCCCTGGCTGACGAATCAACACCTCCCTGAGGAATGGGAGGAAAGAGGGGGGTATGTTTCTTTAGGATTCTGAAATCATTCCAAGAGCACTGTCAGTCAGCCCTGCTGGCTTCCCAAGGGCTATGTGAATGAATCCTGTAGTTACCTTTTCTAGGGGAACCTCTGTCCATAATAAAAGCTTTAGTTTAATTTTACATTAAAATTAAATTTTGGTTTTGAAGACAAGGAAAGCAAAGGAAGACAATTAAGTAAAAACATTTTAGAAGATAAGGTATCTTCTTTCCAAGGATCTTCAATCTGAAAGAGAGTTGCCTGGTAGAAATCCAAGGCGTCTGGTCACAGTGCCACCTGTCTCAAAAGTTTGAGACAGTGTCAAGGTTTGAAACTTTGCGAAATGTTTGCCACACAGTTACTTTTTCTTTCTCTTCTGCAACATTTGTTCACTGTTGTTTCTCATCAAAGCCAAAAAGTTACTCCTTATCCTTTCTGCCTAATGAGCTACATGCGGTTTTCTTGCAAATGGATCAAGCTACAGGGCCCAGAAACAGAATTTACTAGCCTTGTCTTCATTAATGCGATCAGTTGTGTTCATCTGGCAAAGCTTCTTCCCAATTTTCCATGCCAGACATTTCCCTCAGAGACCCCTTACCAACTGTAGCTGGAGGTTTGTTTGCTTAAGTGAAAGACTGAGGGGACAATGTCCTAGAGACAACATTTTGTAGCAGTTGATTGCTTAAAAAGATCTGTAGGAAGCTGCCTGTACCCATCCCCTAATGATGATGGACAGATAAAAGAGGGTGCTGCTTTTAGTTATTAGCAACTCTTTCCCATTCTTAAATCTTTACCCTTTTCTGTCCAGATTTGTATTAAGTTTTAAAACCCAACTAAGTGTAAGAGAATTACAGATTAAGATTGCATACAGTGACATTATTAATCAATAACACGTTGGTAACTGCTAGCAACATTTGCCACAGCAGCAAACAATGCTCTTCAGGTACAGTTGTTCTAATTTAGTAAATGTAGCTGCTCATAAATTAAGAGTAGACTGACCTTGGAAGTTTATATTATGAGGAAGTAGCACAGGTATTACTTTCCCTCTTTTTAATTCTCCTGAATTCAAACACAGCTGACAGATGAGATTAAAGACTCAAATGACTCAAGATTAAAGACTTAAATGTTTGCACCTAACACCAGCTAAGCTGTGGGTTAATGAAACAAACAGCAGTTGGAAAGTTGGTGAGATAAACAGTTCTTCAGTGCATGATTTATGAAGAACTGCTCTGTGATGCAAATGTTTCTATTGAAAGAAATTTATACTAGAAGCTGTTTACAACAGCACTGCTGCAACTTTGACTGAGACATTTTTGTTTCTTTTTAATATTCTGAGGTATCGGGTATGAGACATGGAAACCCTCATCTTCCATGTGACACTCTGCATACACACGGGTGGATGGGGAATGTTTTCTTGCCAGCTTAAGCCATTTTACCAATTGCCCACAGTGTGTGGAAAGGTTCAGGTCAGGAACTTGCTCCTCCATTAGGGCAGGCTGTCCAGTTCCCGGCACACATGTGCTGCAGGGGTGAGGTAGCTGCTGTGCACGGCTGCTCCCGCGGCAGTCCCAGAGGGTGCTCACTGTTTAAATGCGGCAGCTCGGAGCTGCCTCCGCTGCCCTGAGGGACTCGGGTCACCTGAAAGTCCCCTGGGCCATTATCTGGGTGAATGATACTTCTACTGACATTTTGAGTATTTTGATGTTTTAATTAGGGAGAAATGATGCAGCACAGTGATCCTTCTACCTTGAGTAAAGCTGGGTGTTTTATCTGCTTTGCATTCACTTTCAGAAATACCACCTTCTTTGCTTGCCTCATTGTTCTGCAGAAACTGCACAGTACACAAACATTAGAGTATTGTGGAGACTGGAGTGAGTTGTCAGAGTCAAATCCAGGGAACAGAAATTCTGAGCATGAGTAGTAAAGGTCCTGAGATATCTTACAGTTAAGATTTCTGTATTAATCTGCCATGTATCTTGCCTTTTTTTTTTTTTTAAATTCCAGTTAGCCTCTTGCTGTAACTGTAATATCATTTGTATGTGCTAATTTACTTGTAAATGTCACTGTAGAAGACATTCGAGAATAGGAATGTGAATCTGCTCTCAAAAACTGTGATGTGTCATTTTCTCTCTAAGGCTTTATTTGTGCTCTAATTCTGTTGCTAAATCAGCTAGCAGTGGCTGTTGTTTTTTCCTGTAATTTTATTTTTCTTTAAATTGTTTTCACATAACAAATCAAAGCTCTTTGATGAGCACAGATGAGTTTAAGACATGATTTTCGGATCTGCAGTATATTAAGTTATTATATTTTTTTTCTACAAATGATGCTCCTAATCTGCTATGCTTCCAATTGAGTGCCTTATTAAAATCTTCAAATTTTATAGTGCCCATTAGTAAAAATGTGGAGTAAGAAAATTACCAATCAAAATTCCCTGTTTATTCAAGAGTAAATTGATACTTACAAAATCTGCATTGGTTTATAGCCAGGATTCTGAAATTACAATGTTGTCACTTAGGGGCATACTGTAGTAATAAGCAGACAGTAAGCTAATGTACTTTTAGAGAAAGTTTTTTACTTTCCTTTCCTCTCATTTCAAGATTTTCGTCTACCAGATGAAACATGAAGATTAAAAGCTATCCTCTCACTTGAATGCACAATAGAGAAAGGGAGCTCATTCTACTGCAACCCCTCCGTTGTCTGTAACGTGTGTGTAGATTTCATCAGCTTCAAAAGAAGCTTAATTAATTTAATTATTATTACTAAATATTATTATCTATTTAATTGCCAATCTGTATGTGTGCATATAACAAATCCTTTCTTAGCTTATGAATTAGTGTAGTAATTTTGAATATTTTGTGTTGATTAACTCCTCATTTTTGTGTCATTAGCATGAGCATTTATCTCCTGGCTTTTTATATGCTTGTATATAGCTTGATGAGGAAACTTAAATTGCCTTATTGGCACAGTGATGGCACTTACTGAGATAAACCAAACCAGTTTGTTAAACTAAACTCACTGTTTCTTTCTTCTTCTTCTTCCCTTGCAGAGCTGGAGCGGACCAGAGAAGTTACTTGCTTTAGATGAACTCATTGATAGTTGTGAGCCAACACAAGTAAAACACATGATGCAAGTGATAGAGCCCCAGTTTCAAAGAGACTTCATTTCCTTGCTCCCAAAAGAGGTGAGAATTTTGGGATAATACTGGATCATTGGCTACCATCTTTAGGAAACTTCTGTGCTAATTTTGCCAACATAGTGATGCAAACTTGTGTTAGAGGTTCACTGTTTGGAACACTGCCATAACATGGCTACTGTAATTTCAGATTGACATACCTCTGTCTCTTGATAGCATTGAGATACTTGGAAATACAGATGGCCCCTTTAAACAAAATCCCAATAGCTCTAAAAATATCTCTGTATCTTAATTGGGCCAATTGTGCTCTTTTTTTTTTTTTTTTTTGAGAATTAATTCTGTTAGGGCACACACACAAAGATTTCCTCAGGATGTAACACCTCACTACGCATTATTCTGTAAGTGTAAGCATTATTTTTAATGCCCTACATGGTGAGTGTTTTGTTAATGTTATTTTTGAATTTATTTTAGACCAACAGAACCTTACCAAATAAACCAAAAGTAAACCCAGAAAAGCACTTCTTACTAAGGGTAAAGCCAAACTGTAATTAAGCAGCCACCTTACAGTAAATCCTTTACTGAAAATCAGATCATGTTTTATTCAGTTAAAGAGAAACTGAGATTTAGATTTCGGTGTATGTAGCTAAATGCTGTCCACACAAGAGTAATTTGTGATGTCATCACAACTAGAATGTGAGGGTGGATATGCAAGGTTATAAACCCAGTTTGCTGCAGTTTTTGAATAAATGTATTTTATTGAATTATAAATAGTAGTTCTGATCTTGATAGATTTTAAGGAGTTAAGTCTTAGTTCCTAACACTTTGCAAAGCAAGTTCTTTTAGGTTATTCTGGTGTTAGTATTTGGTTGCTATCTTTGACATGGTTTTATTACCTGAAGACTGTTTCATGTCTGTGTTCTTTGACAGTCTTTTCTGGCATATATCCTGTTTTTGAATACTTGGATGTACAAAACCCTTCTTTCCTTTAATACACTGTCATATCTTCACAACTCTGGAAGTGTCACAGCCTTCCCTTGCTGGCTGGCATTTGTAGGGGCTGGAATCAATTTATGCAGCAAGTATTAACTTAGTACACAGGACATGAGATTAGAATTTAGAGAAGCACTTTCTGCAGCAACCTTCTCAGGGAATGGGAAGGACACTGCGGGATGAGAGGAGTTCAGCAGCACCTCTGTATGGTTGCCATGTTTCTAGAGAAGCTGCCCAAAGCATCAGAGGCAGAGGAAGGCAAAAAGACTTTGTATTTTGAAGAGACAGAAGATACTTTGCCACTTCTGCATCTATTCAGTCTGTAAATTTAATAGAAAATTGATAACAGTAACTCAAAGATAATTTCTCTTTGCGTGGTTTCATGGCAATACTCATTCAATTACAACCAGTGATCTAGTTACACTGTAACTAAAAATCATGTTATAATTTCAGTTATCACAACTTCTTCACAGAAGAGGTACAGTACTGAGCAGTAAAACGTCCTCACTTAGGTTTCTTGACTCCATTGTAAACTACTAATGTTTAATTTGTTTATTTCTAGTGGGTTTCCTACCTCTTGAAACCAGAATATTGTAATGTTTAGCTTCATGACAGGCTGACTTCACCAGTGAAGTTGGCTTGAATAATTTTTGCTTCCTAACCCCAAGTCACTGTCACCAAAATTACCCGAGTTAACAAAAGCCACTGAGCTGCCTCCACCATCTCCTCTGCTCTTCCCTCAGCCAGCTCTCCCCAGCAGTGCTGTTCCCAGCTGTTCCCATGGCTGCATGGGGGGTGACGCACTGAGCTCTGGGGGCACGAGTGAGTTCTCGGGGTCAGTAATTCCACGGAGAGGCTTCCCTAGCGGAGCCAGCACGCTGTGCAAACACGCTCCCTTGGGTTGTCGCTCCTCGTTAGCATCTGTGCTTATCTCCAGTGCTGCTGGATGCAGTGCACTGATTCTGTTACCAAACCAGAACAAGATGACGTGGACAGGAGGGCTTTGCTTCAAAACCGTTTTCAAAGACAGTAACACAATAATAAAAGGAAAAAACAAGGAAATGTTTGCTTTCCTCCCGAGAAAACATGCAGTCAAACGATTAATATGAAATAAATACTCCTGTTTTCTTGCTGGGACTATGGAAATAATTATTCAAATTACTTATTTATGAAAATCGGGTTGAGAAACCGATAGATAAAGTGTTTTGCTGAAATCAGCTATAGAAATTTTGTTCGTTCTGTGTGTGCAAGTGAAGAAAAAGGCAAGAGACCACTTACTATTTGGTATTATTAACACTTCAAGAGAGTAGTCCTAAATCCAGTTCAGGCAAAGGTCAGATCTTTGCTACCTGAAATTTTCTTATAACTAGATCCGTGAGCTGAGACAAAGGGATGTCATCTTTTAGTCACTGCTAATCTTAAAGTCAGCTGCAGGCTGTGTTGACCATTGATGACTATTTAGATAAATGTAGTCTAAAATAAATGTTACCCATATTTAACCTGGTTTAGAATCAGTTGGCTCATAGGTTTAAGTAACACCAGCTTAGCAAATGTCTGTGTCTGCATAGACAGGACAAGTAATACTTAAACAAACAGCTGTCAGCTGAGGAACATTCAGCAAAAAATGGAAAGGGTTTGTGTCATGTTTGAGTTTTGCCACACACAGGTCTATGTGATGTGTGTTAGGAAACAGCACTTCAGTAATTTCACATGCCAGGAATTAAGACAAAAGGTCTAAGAGGACTTGTTGCTCCTGTAATAGAGAGCCTTACACCAGATCCCAAATGCTGACTCCCCGAGTGAGGACAGAACAGAATTCTTCATGTTTGTGGCCTGGGGTGCTTGTGGGATCTAACACATAATTTAAGGCACAGGTCCCTCAGATGTGGAGTCCTGTGTGCTCCCTGTGAGCTGCAGGTGATGACTTGCAAACAAGGTGTGTGTGCAACCAAAATGCAAACAGTTGTGATGCACTGAATTTTTATTTCCTGCTCAGTCACTGGCTTGTCTAGATGGATTAAAAAAAAATAAGTAAATATTTCTCACAAAATAAAGTCAGAAATCTGCTGAGGTCAACAGCCTACAGTTATGACTTCCTCAGTAAATTTCAGTATTTGCTGCTTTGAAGGGCAGATTCTGTTTATGTTTATCTATCTATCTATTTCATAACTTCAGCTAAAAATTAAATTGAAAGTTCTAAACAAAATACATGCAAGCAGAAGTAAAAGTGGATGATCTGACTTCCTTGACAGCTTCTGCATCCTGTTACTGACAAAGACCCCACTGTGTGAGCTTGTTAGTAGTTCTCTGCATCCCTGTTTATCAATATTGTTCTTTCTGCAGAGTTTTTCTGTGCGTTTCCTGTGACTTCCCTGCACCTTACACTTATTTTCCATGACTAGGCAGTTGCATTGCTGCTAGCAAGTAGAAACCCTTAATGATAGCTGTCCTTGTGTTTTGGATTGTGCCTCCACATGCCTCCATTTAAAGCTTCAGTACATCTGAAGATATAGGTGGAGATTTTGGGGACTGTACTGAGGTCAGTATATGGCTTAGCTCAGTCAGACAAGGTCTGAATTTTCCCAGCTTTAGTTTTGTCATGTGGAAAAGCTCATCTTATATTTACTTGCTGGTGCTCATTAGGATTTGCCATGTGGTTTTGGTAGCACATTGTACTCAAGTTACATATCTTGATCCTACTGCATCCCAATCCATAAAGCTCCTTGTAACTCCACCCAGGAGTGTGTTTGCATTGTGAATAGAAAATGAGCAATACCTGTACTGCCTTCCCTACGGCTGCAGAGTGGTTTTGAGCCCTGGTGCATGTAGCATTTACTTGTTCTACATTTGGGCTTTCTGAGTGACGTTACCCATCACAATGCACATCCCTATTTGCTCACATGGGGAGTGCTGTACTTTTGAGTGCGACTCTCAAAATAACTTTTGGTGTAATTGTTAGCTAAAATAACAGACATAATTACTTGGGTAATAATTCTTCTAATGATTCAAAGTAATGTGGATTACATTTTTTTTTCAATGTAATAATTATTTCAGCTGACATCTATTTTCTTGCAAATGCAAGAATCATTTTGTGATATGATCTGTAAAGATTTAGTTACTTAAGATAACTGTTATATTTCCACATGCCCACAGGAATAAACTGGAGTCTGTTAAGTTTCAGAGATTGTTTAATAATTTATCGTTCCAATTTTCTGTATTTCAGCCCCTGATGTGTGATAGTAAATGGAGTTATTTCACTTTTCTTTTCAAAAGCAGTGCAGAAAATACACTTCCTTCTTATTTTTTACAGCTGGCACTGTATGTGCTGTCATTCCTGGAACCCAGGGACCTTCTGCAGGCAGCCCAGACATGTCGTTATTGGAGAATTCTGGCTGAAGATAATCTTCTCTGGAGAGAGAAATGCAAAGAGGAGGGTAAGGCTGAGCAAAATGATGGACGTAATGGTCGAAGCGTTGCTGTCATAAAAAGTGCAGTTCATTTACATAATAAGCTTAAAGTTTTACGAAGGCAATTTGTGTGACTTTAGATTTAGTGCTAGTTATGCTTTGGGCTACATGGTGTGTATCTCTGTTGAAAGCAAGAAATGGGAATAATCCATGGAGTACTAGAGTTTAGGCTTGAATATCTTATTTATAAAGTATACCAGTTGCATGGGTTTAGAATACAGTTGGGTTTGCTTTTTGAGGATTATGTTTATTCAAAATGCAACCAAAAGTAATAACAGCTGAGATGTAAAAATGATAGAAGTACAGTCTGGCAGTTTGTAACATAGAGGAAAAACTGTTTCGGTGGTTGGTAGAAGGGCTGCTGTTATTTCACATCACTTGTGGGATAATTAACACAGAGATGGCACACGGTAGTGGGAGAAGGTGCAAAAAAGGATTGCTTGGAGAGGGACACACAGGCCATTAGCCACATGGGTATTGTCCTGCTCGTGCCAATTCAAGAAGTTATGGTGGTCAAGCACTGATATGAATGGGCAGAAAAGGGCTCCCATGAAAGTAGCCATGTATTTGTGCACATGGAGAATGTAAGCTTTAATTTTTAAGGAGAATTATAGTAATGAGGAGTCTGTTTGGGGGGTAAGAGCGCATACATGTGATCCCAGAGCAGTACTGTCTTGGACACAGGACCCTGTCCAGACTGCCTTGGAGTATGGAGACAAGGACTTGTGAGAGGTTGATGCAAAGGCTTCAAAAAACATGACAATGTCAGTTGTAGCTGGCTATTTGTAAGGGCACCTAAACTAATTTGTTTTCTTTTGTGATGGGAAGCAGGTTTCTAGCCTCCCCAATCTTCTCTTAAAAAATTCTTCTCTTAAAAATTTCCCTGAAAATGCATTAAAAGGACAGAGTGAGAAAAAAGGAGAAGGTTGAGAGGGAAATGAGCTTATGTTTGTGAGCTTATAAGTAAGAATAAATACATCCAGGCAAGAGAGCACAGGCAAGCAGGCCAGTATTGCAGCCTGCTTAGCCTCAGTGAGCTGCTCAGTAACATGAAGGAGCCCTTAATTCAAGACTTTGAAGGCAGAGATGGGGCTAAAGGCAGAAGAGTGAAATCCACGTACTGGCAAGAGACAAGACTCCTGCCAGTAATGAAATGCAGTGGAGAGAGGAGCTGCATAGAAAAGAGAGCAGAGTGAGAGAATTGTAAAAAAAGCTGTATCTGTAGTAGCAAGGCTAAAACAAAGCACTACTGCTTAAGTGTCAAGTCAGAAAGGGCATATAGCTATACTTAAATTCCAGCCAAGAAAGGACAAAACTCAAAGATCTGAGCCTTTCAGATCAAGAAAGTAATTAAAAGCTCTCTAATACCAGGAGTCACAGTGAACTTAAAGGTAATGAAGATGAGTGACCAGAGTGGAGAACCACAGAGAGAAAGGTTGACTTCTTGAACTGTTCCAGAATAAGCATAGGAGTGGTTAAGGAGGTTTTTGGACAAAACCCATTTGTAAAAGGCAATATTCTGCTGCATCACCTCAGAAAGGGGGATCCAAACCCAAGCTAGGAGGTTGCCAGGAAGGTAAAATGAGCTAGAGCATTTTCAGTCATGATTATGGAAATGATTATGCTGAACTGACAAGGAGAGAGTATAAATCTCGGAGGAGCAGGGTGGTGTCACTGACACACAGATGTTGGCATGCAGGTGGTTGTTATGTTTGTGCCATATTTTAATGTCAGGGGTCACAGTAAAGGTTTGGGAGGGAAGGTGTTGTTTGTGGGGTGGCCTCATCTCTTCCCCTCCCCCCCCTTTTTAAAATTCCATTTTAGGGATCGATGAACCATTACATATCAAGAGGAGGAAAGTAATAAAACCAGGCTTTATACACAGTCCGTGGAAAAGCGCCTACATCAGACAGCACAGGATTGATACCAACTGGCGGCGAGGAGAGCTGAAATCGCCCAAGGTGAGGTTCTGAGCTCTGTGCACGGGGCCGTGAACAAAGCAGGATCAGCTCGTGGCTCGGGTTCTTTCCTTTGGACAAATAAGACTATCCATGCACAAGAAGCAGTGAATTGCTACAGAAAAAATGATTTGTATTTTAGCTGTAAATTATAATCTGACCACCATATTGGGAATGTGTTATGATCCACACTGCAGAATTCTTTCATTGCTCTTCTAATAATTTCTGTACGATTTCATGAATTCTTGTAAATATGCCAGTCTCTTTGAGACAGGTAATTGCAGAGACTTGATTAGAAATACTTATATTTAAACATACAGACACATATATTGTATATCTATAAATGTATATGTATGTATTGGTAGAGCTGGGTCATGTTGCAACATAAAAATACTCCACGACTGTTCTGTTATCAATTCATGCTTTATTTTTAAGTATATTCTTCTAAATTGAGCAGCACAAGACAATAACTTCATTCTGCATTGCGATTTTAGTGCAGTTTTCTAAATATTAAAATTATTTTAATGACATTGATATTTATCATTACATCCTTTCCAATATGAAGATATGAAGCAATATTTCAAACCTTTCATAAATAAAAATAGCAACTCTCTAATCAAACCTGATAATGAACAAGCAGTGAGAAATGTGAAGAAAACCCATACTCATGGCTTTTAAAGGTTTTAAGGCAATTTACCTGCTTTCTTAATTAAAAACAACAAAATAAAATAAGAACAAAAGAATCCCCATGGAAAACCTATGGCTATATCCTGCTGTTTATTTGGCCGTGACTTATGTACATCTCTGGCAACGGTTCTCTATTTCTTGCCTTGATATGCCACATCAAGTTATCTCGGAATTATTATTAAAATTACAGCCTCTGGCATTATCCAAATGCCATTTCATTTCAGTGAACATCTTGAAAAGTGTTCGGATATCCTAAATAAAAAATTCTTCATCCAATGTATTCTGCAAAGGATTTTTTTGCTGTATTGCAATAAGGTCTACAGAATTACAGTTTTTCCAAAATCAAGCATTGAGAATCCCACCTCTATAAAGCAACATTCCAGTCCACATTCCCAGTGAAATTGTTGCTTTTATTTGTATTTAATTGAGTTAATGGTTTTCTTGTTTTTGACTTCAGTGCTGCCTAGCATTTAACACAATTCAATGATTGGCTGGTAAGGGAAAAAAAATAGATGTAGTCAGCCTTGACCACTGAAATACAAATACTCAGCAAACAATCAGCCCATCCTTTTTATTCAAGATTGAAACAAAAGGTAACAGTAACTCAGCTGAAAAATAAAGAGATGGAATAACTGCAGAGGGATTGAGCAATGTGCAGTTACTAATTCAGCCCACTTTTGTTAGTGATTTTTCCTGGTGCTGTTAGCGGGCTTGCAGTAACTGTAGTGTTCCTGCTAAGCAATGCAGCATCACTCCATGGAAGGAGGAAAACACCTTCTTTGGTCCCAGCTGGCGGTAAATTAGACTTGACACATGGGATTAAGGGGCCTTATTATTACTGAAGCAACTCTAGCATTTTTTAATTTATGAATCAGAAGAGCACTTTGAATCTCCTGCATTCAATTGTGGCTGTTGCTTTGTGTTCTTGGTTGCCAGGTGCTCAAGGGCCACGATGACCACGTGATCACGTGCCTGCAGTTCTGCGGGAACCGCATTGTGAGCGGCTCCGATGACAACACGCTCAAGGTGTGGTCAGCGGTGACAGGCAAGGTGAGGTGGCTGCTCTGCTGGAGTCCTTGGGAAAGGAGCCTCAGGTAGAGCCCTGGCACAGCAAAAATGCTGCTGTGCCATCAGACTGCGCTGCAGGGTGGCCTTCGGTGCCTCTGGGGCGGGACTCAGAAGATGTACAGGATAAACACGTGGGTTGCCTTTTCCCACACAGCAACTCCTCCAGTTCAAAAAAGTCACCTTGATGTGAAATTGCAATGCTGCTCATGTTACCACTGGCATATATCCTTGTTCTCTTGGCAATTCTGCTATTCTTGTGGAGTCGTTTGTGACATGGATTTTAAAGAATTTGGACAGAAACATTACTTTATCTTCCTTAAAGCTTAACTTAGGCTGCTTTTACCCCTCCGGATCTCTCTTTCTCAGTTGTCTTCTAGCATTCTTTCTATTGTTTTCAAGTTTTTGAAATGGAGTGTTCATTTTACTGGCTCAGATTTCAAATACAGAGTTTGTTTTTCTTTCCAAGCTACTACGTTGCTGAGCCACAAAAAAAAAAAAATTAACTTGCTTTAGGTTTAAATATTTCCTATTAAATTAGATCCAGCTCAGGCAGGAATTTAATAAGCTCCAATAATTTAATTCTGGCTTAGAGAAGCAAAACAATATGCGCAATCAAAAAGACAGTACTGAACATTTCAGTCATGTTAGAACATCACAGCTACTCAGCCCACAGGTTTGTTTGGTTTTTTTTGAGGTGACTGACTGACCAAGGATGTAGAAAAGGCCTTGGGGAAACAGTACTTTTTCCTTTTGGACTGGTATTGCATGCACTTAGCTTGGTTATAATGGTATAGATAACAACAGGACAGCTGCTGAGGGTAACATGTTTAAGATGCAAAAGGTATCCACTTCATAATGTTGAAGCTGGATGTATTCAGCATTTGTCACTGCATGCCCAGAAGATCCTTGAAGGGATTGTTAATCCTACTGTGGGTAAGAATAAAATTAAGAGCCACAGGCACCCTCACCCTGCTGCTGTTGGCTTCTCTACAACAAACTGTCTAATAAAAGATCCCATAATGAAATTTACATCTATTTTAATTGAAAAGAACAACCTAAACATAAATGAGAAATACTTTCTTTGTACATACCACACTCCCAAAAGCAAAACGTTTCCTTAAATATATAAAATTGAGCACAGTGGCATGACTTAACAATTACTACTTAGTAATTTTTTGAAAGTAATTACAAAACTTAGTGTGACCATTTACCCCAAACCTTTAAGAGAGCCAGAAATTGTGTCTGAAAGATGGAAGCATGCTGTATCAACCCTCATGCTTACTGATGCTGAAGAATTAATAAAATAAAGAAACCCTAAAGGTTGGTTTGTGCAAATGAACATGACTAAGTAATTCCCTTGACAGATGTAAAGCCCAAAATAAGGATACTGTGTTCTTACTGCTTTAGCAGGATGATTTCTTAAAATATGAGCACACTGAATTAAATAAGAAAAAAGATAACTGTAGAAGTGAACATCAGCTGTGAACTGAAAAAGATGGATTTGATAGCAGTGAATTAAGCTAGGAGCCAGTAATTGCAGAAGATTGGTTTAAAAATTGTTAAAGAACAGGAAATCTATGTACAACAAAAAAGCAAGCCATTTTCAAGGATGCTAGGAAGAACAGGATATTAACAACAGGAATTACTATACTGTCACTGATGCAGAAAAAATACTTTGGAAGAAAATTCATGTGATGGAAATACAGCATGCAGTGATAATAAAACATTTCAGCAGAAACTCACATGTTAACAATGACCAAAGTTATGGTTTCTCTTATTAGAGTTGATCCAGATAATGTGTATTTGATGGTTTGTTTGGTTTTGGTTTTTTTTTAAGTAACCTTTGGCTTAAAATCAGGGCATTTTCAAAAGGTATGATCACAAGGAGAAGAGCCAGGACAGGGCAGTTCCAAAGTTAAAGTGCATCAATGTTTAAATGGAGTAAACTGAAAGACTGGCTATTTAGGATACATTATCTCAGATAAAAAATATTGGACTGCGTCAAGAGGAGTCAACTAACAGTTAAAGGAAGGCCACGGCAATTAATGCCACTTAGCATTAGATTACAGAAAAAGAGATCCTCAAACTGCTTTGACCTCTTTTCTCTTGCAGTTGCAGGTTTGGTTGATAAAAATAATAGTGCAGAAGTAGATGGCTGTGTGTACTGAAATACTGTATCCCCACTACGGGACTGAAGAAAATAGAATAATGCAAAAATCAACATGACACATATTTAAATGGGTTAGGAAATGGGTAATTATAGAGATCATGTTGTTAAAGTAAATGCAGAATCTTCCTGGAGTATGCTTCTAGAGGAGTCTTGCAAGGATCTTTCCTTGTCTCTGCTAATTAGCATTTATTGCTGCCTGGTGGGAAAGCACATATAGTCATTACAAATGACTATGTATATGTATATACAGAAAAATACAACAACAACAAAAAAAATGGTTTATAGATTGGTGGTAAAGCTACCAAGTGTGTGCTCTCTCCACTTCTAATATACTTCAAAAAGCTATTGGAAATCCTGCAGTGACTCAGGAAAATGCCAGGGAAATGACTCAAGGCTGCAAAACATGTCCTTGTATTGAGAAATTTGGAAAGACAGCTTAGTTTGTCAAGGGGAAGATTACAAGAAAAATTCCTTGTAGTTGCAGTACTGACAATTGAGAGAAAAATTTGATGAGTATCTTTTAAAAAGGGGAAATTTTTTTGTTCAATCAGAAAGAAGTCTTCAGGGGTCTTCTGGCTCTTGCTATGAGAGCTGGCTGTTACCTCCAAGACTGCTTTTTCTTTAAGTTTCCATTCCCCTCTGTCAAAAGGGTAACTAAGGAAAATGTTTCTTTTCAGTGTTTGAGAACGCTGGTTGGGCACACGGGTGGAGTGTGGTCATCACAGATGAGGGACAATATCATCATCAGTGGCTCCACAGACAGAACGTTGAAAGTCTGGAACGCTGAGACCGGGGAGTGCATCCACACCTTGTATGGACACACCTCCACCGTGCGCTGCATGCATCTCCATGAGAAAAGGTGAGGCTTTGGCAGAGCTGCAGCCACAGCCTGGCTGCCTTTTACACCTCTGTGCTCACACAAAGTGCTCCTGAAACCCAGGGACCTCAGCCAGCACCGAGTGAAACACAAACCAGGCAAAACATAAATCAACACAAGGGAGGAGATGATTAATAGAAGCAGAAGCATAAGAATACTAAAGGAAGAACTGAAAATTGAGTCATGTACTTCAAAAAGTCACAGTCTGCGTTATTTCAAAGCTAATTCTTTGTTACATCGTGATCCAGTCTCCCACACTGAATAATTTCTTCTTTTGTCAGTGCTACAAACTTTTACTCATTTTACCAAAAGACCTTTTAAGTATTTTCACTGCACTATTTTATTTAAATTTTAACTGATTATAACATAATTTTTGTAACAGTAAACCATGTCTTGATTCAACAAACATTGGCAGAGCTCTGTTACTTGGCTGCGGTATGGAGCTGTTGACAGAGATTGTTGGTTGCATTTCTTCTTTTTTGAAGAATGATGAGGTTTTTCTATATTATTTCCATTAATGTTCATTCCATCTCATTTCTGTTATTGCCCGAAAAAGCTTATAGAAATATAAACTGGAAAAAAAATCAAGCAGAATAACTGTTACTCTACTAGAAGTGAAATTTCTAAAGATCTTTGTTTATTTGTTATAATTAGTTAGCTCAGTTATTAAAACAGAAAGCCCATAGCACTGGCTGGAGCTTGCCATGTTCCTAAGCTTTCACAGGTAGATACAACAGTCCACAGAATTTCTAATGGCATTGTTTTGCTGGTCAGGAATGAAGTGGCTTTTTAAATACTGGTTGCTAATTGTATCAAATAGACTCACCTGAGGAGGTGAGTAGAGCAAGGAAGAATACCCCGGTCATTTGAGACCCTAACAGAAGGCTGTACCAAGCCAGAACTTTGGCAAGCTGGTGCACCAGTGCTATCTAATGTCCCAAACTGAAACTCAGAACCTGTTTGTACCCAAGTTGAATTGTTGCAGTACTTTTATGTCCAATGCTGAGTACAGGAGGGGTTTTCTCGTTGCTGCAGAGTGGTCAGTGGGTCTCGAGACGCTACGCTGAGAGTCTGGGACATAGAGACGGGCCAGTGTTTACACGTTCTGATGGGCCACGTCGCTGCAGTTCGGTGCGTTCAATATGATGGCAGAAGGGTTGTAAGTGGTGCATATGATTTTATGGTCAAAGTGTGGGATCCAGAGACAGAGACCTGTCTGCACACACTCCAAGGGCATACTAACAGAGTCTACTCGTTACAGGTATGTGGTTTTTATCTGCTGCTTTAGTTTCCTTAAGTAACATTTAAAGTCAGTTTATTTCACCTTGTTTATTAAGTTGTGGGTACCTACTACAGAATTATACAGACCACAGGAATAGAGGCATCTGTGATAAACCCCTTTTTCATTTTGTGACACTAGTTCATGTTGTCTTAATTTAGAAACTGAAATTTTTTTTAGATTAGCATTTTTTATAAAGGACCCAGTACAATAAAGCACAAATCTCTACACCAGCAAGTTACATTGTTTTGTGGATTAATGGGTTGTTTGGTTGAGGTGTTTTTTTTAAATCCTGCATGTATTTTGGAGCTATGTTTTTGCTTTCCCCAAGAAATTTCAAACTTATTGTTTTAAATAAATCAGGGGATATAGCAATTGACAATGTGCCAAAAACCCTATTGGATTAATGTTCTGATTTATGGAGATCTGTTTATCCTCATTTTCTAGTCCCATCTTCCAATTCCAAACTATAATTCACAGTAAGGCTGAACCTAAAATTTTAATGATCGTATGTAAATCTCTAGCCTTCTACTTCCTCTTCTCTGAGTACAGGCCAGATATACAACTGTGAGGCTTTTTCAAGAGCAACACGTAGGTGCAGGTTATTATGGTGCTACTTTGTGGCATCTCTCTATTGCCCACCAGTCACTCACAAAGCTGGCAGAGATACACACAGACCTCATGTCTTGGGTCTTCTTACCTTTACTAACCCAAAACATCATCTTGTTCATTCATAGAGTCAAAGCATCACTTCCAGGCATTGAAAAGCGAAAGAAATTAATTTCATGCTTGTGCCTGTTCACACCACAATCTGGCAGGACTTGAAAAAGAAATCAACAAAGACAGTTCAAAATTGGGAAATGGCATTCAGCATGTAACTGCTCTGGTTTGTGGCTCAGAAAGTGAAGCTCAGTGCTAGAGACATTTTTCATAAAGTATTTCATATCTCACCATAATATATTAAATATGAACAAAGTTTCTAATTGGTTTCCTTTCCCCAAAATATGTAGCAAAATTTATCAAAAACTCCAGCCCTTCTCTTACATTCACATGCTGAGGAGTGTTCTCTAGACAAGCAGCAAGCAAGTTAAAAATGCTGTACTACGTAGTGCTCTCTCAAAAATATTCTGAGGATTGTATTTCATGTGGGGCAGTTTGGGAACAGATGTTCTACCTTATCTTCACCAGTGGTTCTTGTTTTGGCTTGTGAATATTTATGTCTTGCTCTGATACTGTAGTAATAATGGATCAAAGAATTGGGTGATGTTACACATTGTTATGTTCTGAAACAAATGGGAAGGGGATCGGGGAGGGCAAGCCAGAGGCTACAGGTGTTTACAGGTTTGGAACAGAAGGATTCTTTAAAATTGCATGGTGGGTCCTGCCCTTCAGCCTGAAGTAGCCCCAAACAGCAGAACTTCCACAAATAAAATAAGCCAGATGGAATAAGCCAGTCCTTCCTATCCCTGCTCCTTGGCAGATATTATATCTCTATATTTCCCCATGTGTAGACCTAATATTTTCCAGAGATCCTGATGTGCAGCAGTTGAAGACCACTGCAAGTGTTGCATTTTCTTACTCTCTTACCTGCCTTTGAAGTAATCCACGGATTCTCAAGGTTCATGGATAACTCACTGATCCAAATCATTGTCTCTTTCACTGCAGCAGCATCAATTTGTCTTGATCCCAGCCTTAAAGCTCTCTTTCTGAATACCTTATGAACGTGGAATATGATTCATTTGTGGGAAAGGGGGAAAGGAATTCAAAATTTGTTACATCAGACAGGTTTAGTTCTTTTTAGTATAGAAAGATTCTCTAGTGTTCCCAAGTCTTTCGGGCTACTTGGCATTCCTTGTCTTTTTATCTGAAGACAGATTATTTCCCATCCTCTTTTGGAAACAGGGAACCCAAACCAGGGTCCAGTCACAGTCTTATCAATGCTTGCTAGAAGTGAAAAGTTATTTTTTATGCCTTCCATGCAGATACCAGAGGGTCTTTTTTAGTGTACCAGGTGTGCAGTGCATACAGCAGATAAGCAGTCTGTGTGCCAGTCACTCTCCATTCTTTTGAATCTGGGTGCCATGCTCAGCCATGTCTGACTGCAGAGATCTCAGATACTAATTTTCTGTGGGTCTTATAAAAAGCAGCAGCCCCAGATAGTAGAGTTCCCTTAACTGGGTTTGTTCCTTGCCTTATCTGGTCCCAGTCAGTCCACATGGACAAGGAGTGTCAGACTGCCTTAAATATAACCAAGATTCTTGCCCAGCCTTCCTTCTCCCAGGCTGCAGCTGTACCTTCATTCATTCCCTGCCAAGTTCAGATCTTCACACTTTTCACTTGACTTCTACACTCTTTGCCTTTGGTCAGTTCTACTGTTTCAAATGTCACTCAAATCCTAATGAAAATAGTAAATGCCAGGCCTCTCTGAAACTCCTGGTATCTCTAATAGTACTATGCACAAAGTTCTTAATATTAATGGTGTCCCTGCCTCAGGTTTGTCTCTCTCTTTGTAAAAATACAACCAAGACATTTTGTTTCACATGGCTTTTTACTCCATTACAGAAAAAAAAATCATATTGGTTAAGATAATTTTCCCACAAATCTGTGTTTGCTGCTACTTACTGCATTACTCAGGGCTTAAAAGTTCCTTGTGGAAATTGAAGCTAGACTGGTTGATCCATAATTCGCTTATCCTACCATCTCCTTCAGTAAAGAAAGGAACTGTATTTGCCATCTGAAACTTGTCTGTCTTCCACGGGTTCTCAAAGATAGCAGCAGATGTCTCTGAGATTGTCTTAAAACAAGTTGCCTTATGTGATTTTGTTCCCCCATTTCAGCAAAAGCTTGTTCTCATTTGTCATCGGCCTTAGTGCTGTGAGCCTACACTCGGGTGGCTGAGGACTGAAACAGAAAAGTTAAATAGCTGGCCTCAATCAGTGTTTCCTTCCCACTAAGGATAAATGAGGTTTTTTTGGCCCTCCTCTTGGTGTGGTTCTTTTGTTTTGTTTTTGGTTGGGACTTTTTTACACAATAGTGAAATGGCTCTTGCTAGTTTTATCTTGTGTTGTGCCCTGCCTTTCTGGTTTTGTCCCAGTGTGCTCTTTTATACACATCTATTGATCTAGTTTCTACTTTTTGTACAATTCCTTGTGGTTTAGCCAAGTGGGTCTCAGTAATTTACAATACTTTCTATCTTTCTTTCACACAGGATAGTTTGTGTCTTTAAGAAAGTGCCAACTGTCCTGAACTCTTCTTCCCCTAAGAGAACAGATACATAAAATCCTCATGGGAAGGAAGTCTCGGGTTTTTTAAGTATTCCTTCTTGAAGCCCACTGGTTTTATTCCATTACTTTTTTCCTTTTTTGACCTTATGTCATTGTTACTATAGCTCAAATTGTTTTCCACCTTACTCTTCTCTACATAGTCAAAAGAATCTTGTATCTTAGCCTGTATACTTTCTCTACAAGGACTGGAAAGTTATTCTTACTGTATACAATTAGGGTAACAAAATAGCTGAACCCCACTTTTTTCAATTACATTTCCTTCTATTTTCCTATATTGTGACTTTTGTGTAGATGATTCTGGAATAATGTTGTCATTCTCCTGCTTAAAGTCCCTCTGACTTGTAAAAAGCAAGGTTAGCTTGTTAATATCTTTTTTAGGAAAAGTACTTTTTCTTACTGTTGCATGCTGCAGGATAGTCAGGATCTGCTGCGTTTAAAGGAGATGGATTACATTTCAAAGATCAGGAGCTCAGAGTCTCTTTTCAAACCATGTCCCCTCAAGAGCCCACATGTTTACAACAGAGAATTGCACTGACCATGAATCACCTGTTTGAGTATCAAACGTGGCCATCTCTACTGAGTTCTTACTTTGTACTGCAATTCCTGAAAATGTAACCTTGCATTTAGTGAATTAAATGCTTACTAGCCTTCTTTGTAAGATGCTAATATAATTGTTTGTAATAGATTTACCTTTCTTGTAGTTTGATGGTATCCATGTGGTGAGCGGATCTCTTGACACTTCCATCCGAGTTTGGGATGTGGAGACAGGCAACTGCATTCACACTCTAACAGGCCACCAGTCACTCACAAGTGGAATGGAACTCAAGGACAATATACTTGTGTCTGGGAATGCTGATTCTACAGTCAAAATCTGGGACATTAAAACAGGACAATGTTTACAGACATTGCAAGGTAAGCTTAAACTACCTTCATGTAAATCAAGCGGCCTACAGTGATCTGTGCTGCAGGTTCTGCATAAAAAAATAATTACATGCAGAGAAACAAGTGCCGACCACTTACAACTTAAATATTCTTCTGATAACAGCTGTATGATCTTTTTCTGAGCTAGAAGAACAAAATGTATTTCATCTAATCTATTCAAATCATTTGCCTATTATGAAAGGCAGATGGTCTGGACTGATAGCAATTTGCTATGGGTATATTAGCCTAATAAGCCACAGAAATATGTAGGAAATTACATCTCAAAATAGACAGTCAATGTATTTATTTAGGGGTCACTTGAATGTTTCAAAGCCTACAGATTAATTGGATCAGGAGGCAAAGTACACTGTCTGTTGCAATAAATCAAGAGATGCAAGTGGAAGATGTTGTCTTTATTTCAGTAAGAAGAAAGTTGTTTTTTTTTTTTCCTTCATGTTGACAGTTGCCACTCAGGCCTCGAGCACACAAACACATGGTTGTGTTTCTCCCCACAAAAAAGGTCTTATATCATTCTCAAATATCATATGCAGCAGTGCTGGCTGGAGCAGAAAATTAAATTTCCCTGTAAAGCAAATTCTGCTGTTTTAACATATATATTTATATGTCTGCATATAACTGTCATTTACTGATGGACTAATCTCATAATAACACTTCAAAGGGACTTGGTGATGAACTCCTACAGCGGTCACCTCATTGTGGATGGTTAAATTAATTTTCATGGATGCCCAAGTGCATGTTTGCCCTTCTGCAGATACACAGCAGAATGAGATCCCTGAGACCAAGAAAATAGTGGGGAATTTTTTATATCTGCCTTCGCTTTTTGAAAGCCTGGCAAGGCTTCTGTGCCTTTTAATGCACAAAGCCAGGACTTATAACAGATAGTTCTCTAATAGTTCTGATAGCTAGGAAGAACTGTATGCAAATAGCAAGATGTTTCTTCTAGACGCAGCACTGTCTGACATTGCTTTCTAATTAATTACAAATAGAAATGTTTTTGTTTACTCTTACAGGTCCCAACAAGCATCAGAGTGCTGTGACCTGTTTACAGTTCAACAAGAACTTTGTAATTACCAGCTCAGATGATGGGACTGTAAAACTTTGGGACTTGAAAACGGGTGAATTTATCCGAAATCTAGTCACATTGGAGAGCGGGGGAAGCGGAGGCGTCGTGTGGCGAATCAGAGCTTCCAACACAAAGCTGGTGTGTGCAGTTGGGAGCCGCAACGGGACTGAGGAAACAAAGCTGCTGGTGTTGGACTTTGACGTCGATATGAAGTGAAGGGCAGAAAGATGAATTTGTCCAAACGTGTAGACTATGTTCTCCTTTCCCTCCCCCCTGAAAAAAAAGAAAAAAGAAAAAAAAGAAAAAGGAAAAAAATCCCTTGTCCTTGGTGGTGCAGGATGTTGCCTTGGGGCAACAGATCCTAAAGACCTACAGACTACGAAGGAGAAGACAAAGATGACAAACTATAACTGACAAGAGAGCCTTTTGCTGTCTCGTCACATAAAAAGGCTACACTTTTGACCGGGGCAGCTTTGCAAAAATCCAACTTTTGAAATGAAACCAGGTGCAATTAATTTCCTTACTTTCCTCCAAAGGCTCCTTGAGCAATTTGGAGTGAAAAAAAAAAAAAAAAGTTACAGTTCTTGTTAACAAGTTATTTTACCACAAAGATCTCGAAATAAGCTGCACAGGCGAGCCTGCTCGTGCACCCCTGGGTCACCCTGGGTCCCGGCAGCCCCTCCGAGCAACGTGCTGTCCCTTAGCCCCACTCCGAGCAGGGGGTTGGACCGGACTCCCTCCAAGGTCCCTTCCAACCTCCACGAGCAGTCACTGGTTGACTTTCAATAACTAGAGAGCATCTGCAATGAGAAAAACAAACAAAAACAAAGAGTCCATTCCTGGTGTGGAAAAGCTAAAATATTACTGTGAATTGTTTTGTACAGTTTTATCAGAGCTTTTTCTTTTTTTTCTTTATTCCTCTTTTTTTTTTTTTGCCAACCATTGCCAATGTCAATCACAGTATTAGCCTCTGTTTAATCTATTTACTGTTGCTTCCATCTACACTCTTCAACGCATAAGTTGCTCTGAGGTGGCAAGTTGTCCTGGGTTTTGAGAGTCCTCTGATGGATTTAATTCGCAATGCTGGTGCTAGAAGTAGGTCTTCAATTATGGGATTGTTGTCCCACCCCTGTACTGTATTCCCAGTGGCCAAACTTATTTATGCTGCTAAATGAAAGAAAGAAAAGCAAATTATTTTTTTTTATTTTTTTTTCTGCTGTGACGTTTTAGTCCCAGACTGAATTCCAAATTTGCTCTAGTTTGGTTACAGAAAAAGACTTTTTGCCACTGAAACTTGAGCCAACTGTGCCTCTAAGAGGCTGAGAGTGGAAGAGTTTCAGACAATTAAGAGTGAAGTTTGCCTGCAAATAAAGAATTGAGTGTGTGTGCAAAGCTTATTTTCTTTTTTCTGGGCAAAAATTAAAACACATTCCTTGGAACAAAGCTATTGCAGCCTGTTCTGTGGGGAAATTTTTCTTTGTGAGGGCTGTGGTGAATGGAATGAACATACATTAAAAAAAAAACCTGACGAAATTTTTTAAAAATATTATAAAATACAAAAATTAAAATAAAGTTGCTGGTCAGTCTTAGTGTTTTACAGTATTTGAGAAAAAAACAACTGTTACAGTTATTGCTGGGAGGAACTGACAGAGCAAAAACTTAAGTTTTTGTAAAGATGTCACATGCAAACAAAATGAGAAAGGAAAGAGTCAAATGGTTTGCCTCATTCTCCAAGAGCCACAACTCAAGCTGAACTGTGAAAGTGGTTTAACACTGTATCCTAGGCGATCTTTTTTTCCTCCTTTTTTGTTTTTGTTTTTGTTTTATTTATAGTCTGATTTAAAACAATCAGATTCCAGTTGGTTAATTTTAGTTATGTAACAACCTGACATGATGGAGGAAAACAACCTTTAAAGGGATTGTGTCTATGGTTTGATTCACTTAGAAATTTTATTTTCTTATAACTTAAGTGCAATAAAATGTGTTTTTTCATGTTAGTATGTCTTTTTTAATTTTTTTTTTTTATTTTCTACCTGTTAATTTAATATTATATGTCCTATGAGGGGTAAAGCAGGTTGAGTTGCTCATCTTACTGGCAAGATGCTAAAATATGGCTTGGGACTTTTTATGTGAACAGGTGTGTGAGTGTCCTCTCCTTCAGTTGCCAGGTAGGATTTGTCACGTGGGTCTGGGCAAACATGCAGGAAAGACACTTGCTCCCTCTCATGAGGGATGTGTCAGGACCTTGCTCTGGGGGAAGTCAGCTATAAAAAGCTGCTCAAGTGCGTAAAACTTCTTCCGATAGCATCTCGTTACTGCATCTTAAATTGAAACCTGATGTTTATTATTTATGGATTTCAATCAGTTGATTGCAGTTGACAGCAAAGAATAAATCCATAAGTACAACTAAAATCAAAGTTAGGATTGTAGGAGAGCTTGAAATAAAGCTTCAGAAGAAATAATTAAAAAAACCCCATCATTCCACATCAGTACAACAGCAGTTTTATCACTGCCCTGAAACCAAGGTAAGTCATCATCTTTCTTAGAAACATAGCACTTGAGTGTCAGGTTCTGTCTCAAATCTCTTTGACCAAAATTGTTGTTTTCTTCTGTGTAAGCTTTTCTGTCAGGGCATAGCACTTGCTTGTTTGTGACAGTTTTCCCCTGTAGAAAGCTGTCATTAAAAAAAAAAAACCAAACCAAAACACTAGAAGAGAAAATGCATAGATGGAAAAGAAAAGCATTTATATACTTTACACATCTATGACTATGTGCAAACAAAATTTAATTCCAATCCCTACATTATGCAAAACATGCAATGGGGAAGGATCATGCTTCCATCTGGCCTCTCGAGATTAAAAAGCCATCCGAACTGACTGAGCAGCTCCACATTGTAAAAGTCTGTTCCTTGGGTTGGTGCTTAAGGGAAAAAAAGCTTGCAGCAAGCAATGACAATATAAAAGGTCTAAATGTGTCTTATTTATGTAAAAACAATTAAAGAGTTAATCCTTTCCTAAAATGTCAGTGACAGATTGCCAAGACTTAGCATGGTTCTGCTGAGTGCAGGCCAGGAGTCCGAACTCCCCAGTTGCAGAAGGTGCCCCAGTGTGGGCTGAAGTACTTGTGAGAGGGGATGGAAATAGAAGGGTAGAAATATGAATATTTAATGCAGTGAGCAGAGCAATAGCTTTTAAGATTATGTAATTTTCCTCCATGATTTGTAGAAATTGCAACTACATGTTTTCAAAAAGAGCAAAGGCGTTGGCCTGATGGTGCAGGAGGATGAGAGGTTTCTGAGTAATGTTGTGCTGGAGGGCAGGGATACAAATCTGGATGGAAGAAGGAAATGGCAGAAGAAGGAAACTAAGAAATCCAAATCAGTTCAAGGTGTACAGTCAGTTCATTTTAGGCAGCCAATAGACCAGGAGGAAAATGTGCTTAACCAGAAGTGAGAAGTTTTCCTGTTGATGGTGCAGTTCCAGCAGCATCTAAGCATTCAAATTAATGTAGAATAACTGGAACTTGTTAGCAAACCATATTTTCAGATTTCTTCATCACAGACTTGGGTTCAAATAAACTATTGGCTGCAAAGTCAATATATGATTGACTGTCACATTAAATACAAAAAACAACACAGTACTTAAAAATATTATTAGAAAAGTTTTCCCATTCAATAAAAAAACTTTACAAAGTTAATTGTGTTAGCCCTTTAAAGACTTCTAATTTTGTGAAATCTGTTTAGGTTTGTAGGAGTTGCTTCTGAGGTATCTGAACGACACAGCTCAATAAGCAGAAATTTTGTGATTAAAGTGACAGGATTTCAAAGATGGGCTTGTAGTAAACGTGTTACGTTTGAGCAGTTTCTCTTTACACTGCTCTTATTGCCCCCCTTTTGCTGACTTACCATAATATAGCTCACTTAATACGAACTCTTCTTATTTGGCAGCACCAAAGGGAGACTGCTCAGGAGACATCTTCATTCTGTGTAATTAGATTTTGATTTTAAGGTGGGTGGAGTGTTTGGGGTTTTTTTTCAATAAAAACATTTAAGAATACCTGTATAATACTATAGCATCTTTATGCTCCCAATACACAGGCTCTCTTTGAATCCAGTGGCTCAGTCATCATAGGCTATGTCAAAATACCACAGCTATTCTAGAGACATAACTGCAGTGGTGTTCCTGGCACTTCTACTCTCTTCTTTTCATGCTGCTTCCCATTTTAGTTTTAGCTCTAGAAAGAGCTTCCTTATTTTCTCCTGTATATGAAACGAAATCAACAATATTAAGATTTTTTTAAAGCAGTAATTCTTAGCAGACCTTGATTTTAGCCAACAGTAAGTTGGAACTAGTATTGCCACTTCCTTCAAGAGCCTGTTCCTGTAGTCTCAATCTACTTACCCAGGAGATAGGACCAGACATTTAACAGCTATGTCTACACCAATTTGCAGTTCGTATCAGCAGCTTTCCCAATAGAACACAGTGCTGCCTTGGAGACCACTAACAGGGTTCCTTCAGGGTGTAACTAAATCTGGAGCAGCTCTCCAGGAGCACACTCCAGGCACTCAAGCCACTGGAGGAGCATGTGGGACCAAACCAGAATTAGTCCAACACCTCAAAAATACATTCACGTGGATGGTAGGTTTTTCAGGACCAGCATTTTGTAATTAGCATTATAGTTCTGCTCCTCCTGCACAGCACTAATTAGTGATGTGGACATAACCATCAACAGATCCTCTCCCACAGCACTCCTGGGTCCTCACTCGTAATCAGCAACCAGCTCCCATCCCAACAGAATCCACCTGAAACCACTTACAAGATTTTGCCAAAGCAAAAAGCTCAGCTGCCTTCAACTCTTTCAGCCTTCCTACAGAGAGGTCCTTCTGATCAGCTTATGGAATCCAGTTAAAAAGAAATGCAAATCTCTTACAATCAGTCTGGTCAAAATTTTCTACCAGTAAGTGAACACCTGATCATTCAGAAAAAGAAACAATGAAGTTGTGCAATTGAACAGAAGAACCAAATAATAGTAATAATAATAAAGAAAAACCTGCCAGTAATTACTTCCATCACTCTGACAAACTGTTTATTACTTAAAGGGTAATAGCCAAGCCATACTGACCACTGAATCTTTAATAACAGTGGGAATATTATTTTCTCTCCATTTCCTGCCATTCTGTCTATAGCCTTGATCCTTGTCACTGTGCAAAGATACACATGCCTGTGGAATGATGTTCAGCATTTTATGACGATACATGGTGTTTATGATTACTCATGAAGTATCTGATCTATATGATATCCACCAGGATTTTCAAACTTCATCTAAAAATGGCATATACAATTTTTCAAACATCTCTTCAAGCATCAGTGCAGGTTTATAAATACAACAGATATTTTAACATAAAAGCTGTTCCAAGTTCCTTCTGGGAGAGATAGTCTGACAAACCAGGTGTCACCAAAAAGTCAGCAGTCCAGGCTCTTCCCTGTTCAAGTTGCCCACTGGGCCAGCAGCTGCAGTGGTACTTCAGGGCAAAGAAATGGCGCCTTGTGCTACCAGGAGCACGAGCTGCTGAGGGGAAATGCTACTGCACTCTGTGAAGCTGCAGCTGCCTAAGGACCAATGGCTTTATGCCCATGTTAACTGCACTGCTCTAGCCCAGCTGGGACAGGAGAGTCCTATAAAATCATTAACTAAGCTAGGACAGAATCTCCCCAAGAACTAGAGATGGCAGAAATCATTAATCACAGTGGCTGCCAATTCAGCAGTGGTTCTAAATTACAGACTGTGCAAGACAACTGAGACTTGGCCAAAGGCATCCTTCAGCTCTTCAGTCCTCACCTCTGCCTTGCTTAGATACAGCTTCAACTCCCTGATCCCTACTGACAAGATGATCTTGTCCAGCCTTACTTGGTAGCAGTGGTGTTGGTGAAAGAGAAGCTGAGCTTTTTGTCCTCTCTGCTGCTGGAATCTACCCCGTACATTTTGCCACTTAATGCACAGGGACAGCACAGCCTCGAGTCTAACACCGAGTGCTCCAAGGTGTAGTTCATGAAGATGAGAAGACATCCTTCATCCCAGAGTGAGAGATTCATCATGAATCTCATGAACCATCCCCAGCCTGAGACCAGACTGAAAAAAGTGTTCTAGACCTGGTGCTTTAAGCAGGATCATAAGTGTTGTCTCCTGAAAGCTGGGAGAGGCCATGGTCTAAGGACAGTGAAAAACCTTGGAAGGTCTATGTAAGCTGCATGAGAAGCGACCTATGGAATTCAGAGAAGGGCAGATGACAACAACTTGGGGCTTTTGGGGGGCAGGGCAGGCTGGGGAGGGGAGGCTTTCCAAGAGATATAATTTTACATCCTACAATGGCTACTGTGGGGTATTTCATCATTGTCTACAACACAGTGCAGGAGTAAGATTTTTAATGAAGCCGTTAGTTGGGCTGCCCTGTAATTGAGGATACAACCAACCCTGTTAGCTCTGACTCACCTGAACTGCTCTTACCTGCAGTTGTTTGATGGGAAGATGAATGAAATGCCCCCAGACCTTCTCCTTCTGTCTGGTTCCTCATGTCTGAGATGCAGGTTTCGCAGGGTGCTTGCAGTGCATTATTTGAGAGCGCTTTGTTCTTTTAATTTAAAACAGGAAATGTGGAATGTAGAAGATCCAAAAACTTCAAAGGCAGTTTCCACTGCCAAAGGAGTCGCATTTAAACTCAAGTTCTCTAGATTAAATATTCAAATCTGACAGAGTGAGAAGATGCTCACACCTTCGAGAGGATTGATGGTTTCTAAGGGACAGAAGGATTCAGATTATGGCTGTAAATATCAGTGCAGTAAACTGAGCAGTACAGCTCTCCCTAAACTGCAGTTTTATTTTGAGCTCCTCAGTTTGAAATTAATTTCTAGCAACCACTAGCTTTACAGATACAGAAAGAGCATAAAGCATGTTTCCTTTACCCTGATATACAGATCTGAGTACTACATTCCCCTCTCTTTTCAAAATACCATTTTCTTTGAAGTTCCCTGATACATTTCAGAGCTGATTTTAAATGTTCACATTAAAATATGGAAAAAGGAAGAATTCAAAAGCTGTAAACTAGATAGGGCTCCAAGAAAGTGCCTGTTGCCACTCTTTATCTGCTTTGGTGTTCCTCCTGTCAGTTCTGAGTGGAGCAAAGAAGTGAGCGTTTCAATTAACTATCATACACATTTTCTCAAATAAACAAGTTTTATAGAAACATTTTTCTCTTGGTGTTTCTATTGCCCACTCAGCACACACTTTAGGCATGCACTGGATGCTCTTTACCATTCTGCTGACTACTGCAACAATTCAAACACTCCAATTTAATGCAAAACAGCACAGTAACATGATGTTCTTTGCGTCCACTCTTCAGTCTCACACACACTTTTAGATTTCAAACCCAGAAATGTGTGGATTCACCTGTTTATCAGGGCAGTCATTTCTGAGCAGAATCAGCTCTTGAGACCTCACTGTTTATCACTGTTGGCCATATGGCACAATAGGGACAAGCCAGGGCAGAGGAGCTATAAGAAGGAGGAATGCTCTGTGTGAAATACCACTAATGTGTTCATCTTGTACTAGAATTAAATGGGATATGGCTCCACTAGGTCTCCAATTTGATTTGAAAAATTCAAGAACACAGCCTAAATTTAAAAAGGCTCAAACTACATATTCATTTCTATACATACACATTCTCATCTTGGAATACTTAGAGCTTTACATATTTAAAAAAAAACTTGACAACTATATAATTTTCTGTTTTCCTCTATTTACTCCTCTTATTTTCCCGTTTCTTTGACAATCTCACTTCAATTTCCTTATGTTTCCTTTCCTCCTTTGTCCTGTTCCCTCTGTTTTTCTTTTCACGTTTTACCATTCATGTCCCTATTTCCAGATTTTTAATCTTCCTCATTTTTCTCCGTTCATGAACATCTCTGCTTTGAATAGTCAGAGCCAGCTCTCCTCTCTTCCCTCATTCCAAGATCTGAGTTGGCAAGCTGGAGTCTTTTTCACACCCCTCTGTACATATGAGATATACAGGAGATACATAAGCCAGATGAGAAGCAAATATAGACCACTCAGAAAAATTCATTTATTTGCCTGCATCTAATGTTTGTCTATCCATGGTCCACAAATAACTCAAATGGTCCAACAGCAATAGGATCATGCCCTCTTAAGCACAGACTGGTCTACCACTAATTTCACAAACAACTGAGCAACAAGCACTGCCTAATTCAATACTCATCAAGTATTCTCTCTTCTGCTTTCTGACAAAATAAAATATTTTAAAATTACATTTTATTGCTCCTAAGGAAATCTAGTGTGTAAAGGCAATTTTGAAAACATTCCTCATTATGAAACATAGGCAACACATTATTTTCTAAATCTGTGCAGTACTCGGAAGTTACTTTTGTTAACAAACTTTTAGAAGATTCACCTCTGGACAGAAACTGGTCATCACCATAGACGCCCATTTTATAAAGCTCTGTATAATAAATAAGAATTTGAGGCCGTAAATGAACCTATATTCCAAACTCAGCAACTGAGTGGCTGCTATTCCTTCCAGTGCTACCAACACAGCACAGCTGGGATAGCATGGTCTGTCAGGGCATGTTAGGAATAGTATATAACCCATGTCTAAAACAATCCAGTGCACGTTGCTCACTAATTCTTAATGTGCACTGACAGCATAAACAGCAAAAGCTCCCGAGCCAGGGTAGGATGTGACTGTGGACCAGGTACACTGTGCTGGTGCTGCTGAGATTTTACTGTTCTAGTGACACAATATATCCCACTGGAAAAAGCCCCACACATCTAGAACTTAGCTGAGCCTTGGCTTCTGCATTGTGTTAAACCAACATGACTTAACCCGAAAGGATAAGCAACAATTAAGAAGGATACAGTGTCCAAAGCAATGGATAAGACTCAAAGATGAATCCTCATCTTTGCCAAAAAAAAACCAGCCAAACCAGCCAACCAAAACCCACACAACAACAAGCCAAACCAACAAAACTCAAACCCAAATTCCCATATCTTTTATCTCCTTGTTTTCTTTCATCTTAATGATGCTGTTAACAATTGCAGGTAACCTCCTGTCCTTGTAAAAGTATTCCCACTCAATACACAGCCCAAACTGTGTATGCCATACTCACAGAGTGTATGGCTGTGCTTACTCAGTGAGAAAGATAAATAGATAGGATTTCCTACACTTCTTTTTTTTTTTTTTTTTGCTTGCTTGTTCTATCCAAACATTTTGCTCTTATTTGTTGTTTTCCAGCCAGAGCAGAACAGCAACTTGAACAAGGCTGACAATAGAGGAATGTTCCTGCTCATCCTTTCCAGGCTGAAGGATCACTGGATCAGAAAAAATAGGTTAGAATTAGACAGAGGTTCAAAGTTTAAAAAGCAGGACACGTGACAAGCACTATATCTTGAATGCCTGAGGTGAAGAAGCCTTTCCCACTGGCAACCAACAGGAAAGGGGGTAGAAGCTCTTCCACAGACATAAGGAGTGCACCAGAGAAGAAAGAAGTCTCAGGTCTGATATCGGCATATTCTGATTTGCTCTTGGAAAATCTTAAAATTAACACAACACCTCCATTATGCAATCTAATTTATCAGATAGCACAATGCAGACAAAATTGTTCTGACAGGAAGACAAGAGTTCCTGTAATCTTGTACTTTCCAGACAAATTATCTCTAATTAGTACCTGGGTCCAGTTATTTATGCATACAAACTGGAGCTTAAATTTTCTGCATCATAGAAGCACCCTATTCCCAAACACCTGGCTAAGAGGAGCACACACAGATGTCCCTCCAGCCACCAACCCTTCCCTCCAGGCTCGCCTCAGCCACCCCACACCCAACAGACCCTCTATAAAAGGATCTCAACCTCCCCCTCCCCATGGCTATTCTCTAAAAATTCTGGATATTGCCCATAAAGAGCCTTCTTCCTATCCCATTGGCTTTTGGTAAAAGGAATAAAGGTGAAACAAGAAACACTGCTCCACAGGCAATGAACAGCTATGTGATAAACAGGAAGAAATCATCCTAGTCATAAAATAAAAGAAGTGACTGTAGTAATATCTCATGCTAAACCCAAATTTACCTTGTCTACATTTTTAGGACACTTCTCCTGTACTTGGTAAGAGGTATGGAGATGACTGACAGTGAAGCTCATGCAGTACATTCCCTCTCCAGAAGGGATGGCTATTTCAACCTGCTCTTCTCGCAAAATGTGGAAAAGCTATTTTCAGTGTAACCCTTGTCCCTCTGCCAGCTCAGGATGCAACTTTTGCACTAGTCTTGGAAAGCAACACGGTTTTCTGAGAGCCATTCCCATTTGGAAGCCTGCTGTGGGGTGTGGCACATCCTCTGACACCTGTGTTTGGTAGCAAGAGCATCCCACTGCCTAAGTTTCCATCTCACATCTTCTTAGACATTTCCCAGCACCCACCCAGTGTGCACTGAACAGTGAGCAATTGAGAGTTCAAGCAAATAATATGGAGGAATGGATAATAAGCCCTTAGGAATGCATCCAGCTACAGTTATACTCCATGAAGGTTAGAGACCCAATTCTTCCTCATTTAAATCTGATGTTGAAGGAATTCATAGTGTTTTATCCAAGCTACTAATTTGCAATTTTACTGCAAACAATTTACAATCAAATGAAGTGAAAGCTAGAAGCAAAGAGTACATTAGTGGCCTAATTTTCCTTTTGCTTTTCTCTTCATTTTATCTTTCAGTGAAGACCAATCTTAAACAATTGGATAATTGGCCAGTAAATAAATACATTTTTTTTCTTTTAATAATTACTGCATAAAAGCTGAATTGCTGGCATGAACTACAGCGTTGTCTTCTGCTGAGGAGAGTCCTGTATGACCAACCTCTGGCAATAGAAGTTGGGATAACAACCTTATTTTTCAGGCTGAAAATTCATACTCTACCAAAGTAGTACAAAAATGCACCACACTGTCTGAATAAAAAAATTCAGTGTTCTGGGCTAGATATTTGCAATTTTTAAATTATACAGCCATGTGCATGCTAAGATGCTTTTTAAAAAGACAGTAACTATTCCTTCAAAAACATAGCAGGAATGTCAAAGCAGTTTTTGTAATACTCCATTGGATCTTTCTCTAGACCAGGTGCAGCTAAGTCAGTGAATTATTGTTTTCTTAGGTTTAGAGGCAGTCTAAAGGCATTGGTGAAGCACCAAACCTCAGCCTAGGGGAAGGAGCTAGGACAGGTGGGTGTTTCACAGGACAGTGGTCAGTCTGAGCCTTGCCCCTGAGAGAGACACCCTGTAGCCCTGGGAAACTGGCTCTGGTGGTGAGTTGATCTGCTGAGACAGCTGGAGAACTCACATTTTTAGAAACAGTTAATTTTCTGGAGGTTTAGTGAGCTGAGCTGGCTCAAGGGGGTCAGTTAGCTGCCAGCACAGGGGAAGCAAGTGGCCAGAAGCAAGGCAGGTCTGCCTCTCCCAGCATCCTGATGAGATGCTAAAACCTCAGGAGACACCGAGTTAGGGGAATATCTCAAAAGGTGGCAGGGAAAGCAGAAGTGCTGCACTCATCTCAACTCTTGCCATTCCCACATCTCCTGTCTTACTTATTCCCATGCTCACCTGATGCCCAGACTCCAGTCAGATGCTCAGATCCCTCTGGCAACAGTAATCAGTCAGGGCAGCTCAGAAGTCACATCCTCTGGCCAGCTTAACCATTCCAGAAAACATCTGGGATGTAACACTGGACCAGACTGGGCTGCTTTCCTTAGAAAAGTGATCAGAAGTTTCGCCCCAACTTAGTTGTCCCTGTCTAGGCAACCAACACTGAACACCGACCTACGTGCTGCTGGTAGGGAAAGAAAGAACACTTCTGGAGGAATGTAGAGACACCTGTGCTCAAGACACCATGGGCTGTGCACCCTCAACACCACCTTCTGCAGAGGAGACAACACAAACACACATAAAGTAAACTCTCAAATCCATCTCTGTGCCCAGTCCTGCTCATTTCCATGAGGATGCCGCATGGGAAAGCAGGAGGAGCAGAGACCCCATTGCGCTGCACAGAAGTTGTTCAATGTCTGCAGTGCATCCCACTTGTTTCACCTCCAGGTGCAGGTCCACGTTGTCTGCTCATTATGAGCCCAAAGGAGATGCACAGCAAGAACCTGCAGTTACAGAGCTTGATCCCAGCATGGAGGAACAAGTCTGAGCTCTGCTTAAGATGGGAAATTGCAAGACATTGAGACACATAATTGGGCAGAAAGCTGGGCCTGGCCCAACCTGACTGAGTAAGGTAAATCAATATGCCACAAAGGAGAGACAGCAGGAAGGTAAAAAGAAGTTTGGTTTGCAGAACACGCTCTGTCCAATGGCTTGAAATTGAATTGCTTTCTTCTCGCTAAGCAAACACAGAACAAAGCATTCATTTCAACAGAAGCATATGACAAAAACCCAAGGTGCAACAAGCATTTCCCATATGCATCCTCCTAGGCTGACAAAAGAGGCAGTGAGAACCTGTACAGCTGAATCAAGCAGTAGTACACAGAAAGAAAACAGTTTTATCTCAGGTCTTGTTGGGCTGAGAAAAAAAGAACTGAATTCAGGTAACTAGAGCAGGACACTTAGTTAAACACTACACGACTGAAGAAAGAACAGACACAACTTTCAACATCCAGATACCTGTCAAATAGGCCAAATTATTTTCAGGATTGAATCATAAAATGGTTTGGGTTGGAGAAGACCTTTAAACTTCATCTAGTACAACCCCCTGTGATAGGCAGGGACATCACTCACTAGATCAGGTTGCTCAAAGCCCCATCCGACCTGACTTAGATCATTTCCAACAAAGCTACATCCACAACTTCACTGGGCAACCTGTTTGTGTCCCACCACTCTCATCATAAAGAAATTTCTTCTTTATGTCAAATCCAATTCTACTCTCTTGTAGTTTAAAACCACTGCTCCTTGTCTTGTCACTACAAGCCTTGGTAAAAAATCTCTCTCAATCTTTCTTGTAAGTCCCCTTTATATTTTATCACACTACTGTTCTTACTGAAAAATGCTTTGATGAATAGGCTGAGGAAATAAGACTGGTAAAATAACCCAAATGCCTTAGAGTAAAGCAAATCCCACACCAAGACTTAGGAAGGCAGCAGTCTCAGCTACAGATATAGAGAGAATACAGCTTGAAAACCATAAGCAAATGTATGAGATGGATGTTAAGAAATGGGACATCCTGTATTGTGCAGGGTTGCTCACCCTTGCACAGAGCCAGCCAAGAGAACACTGGCTGCAGTAAAGGCGAGCAGTGCTCACAGGGGCAGCGTGAGGCCTGTGCCCTCCTCAGGGGGAGCACTCAGGGAGGCAGCCATGCCCATCATTAGCTCTCACCACAAAATGCTTGGCAAAGACATGGAGGAAAAGGCAGCTGCAGTTTTAAATTAGCTTTTGCACTCTACTACTCATCTTGTAGCTGCTTCATGGTGGTCCAGCCTTCCAGGGCAAGGCAGTGGAGCTGAAAGATGCCAACCGCCAGTGGCCCCAAGGCTCATTACAGCAGTCACAGGTTACCATAGGTTTTCCTCAGGTACAGAGACTACCCAGACACTCTTCTCTTCCCACCTTCCTTTCCTTGCAATCACCTTTGAATGCAAAACTGTTAACCTGAAAGCTTTCCACTACCCCATAAAGTTTTCAATCATTTCTCTGTGCTAATGTGTTTCAAGAGTTTAAATTAGCTAACTTGCATTTTGGCATCAGAGTAGGGCAGAAAACTTTCAGCAATGACCTGCGAAAGGTATTTGTGAAAGACAAATTTGCCAAGTGCTTTGGCAACAAATTACCAAATGAAAGATTAGGCTGCACAAGCAGAGGCGTAAGCAGAAGATGTACATAGGAAAGGATCATTTTAGGACTATACATTCAGTCCCAATCACCTTAATGTGGGAAAATGAATAAAAGGATTCACAGGGCAGAAATCCAAAGAGACCTAAAATGAAGAGAACATAAGAACAGCTTACAAAAAATTTACAGACAATTGAAGATGTGAGACTAGGAAATCTGTGGGTTAAAATAAAGAGAAGTTTATTTTAACAGGAAGAAATTAAGAAAAATCGGATCACTGGGAAAAAGTTGCTTCACAGTAAAATTTAATAGGCAGTGGAATAATTTCCCCCAAACAAGCACCTGAAGTTTGGAGAACCTTGGCTTTGAAAGTACATTAAAGAAAAAAACCAGAGTAGCAATTTAGATTCAAAACTTGGAAAACATACAAGGCTGTAAATCATTGAGAATAGAAGTGTACAAGCTCTTAAAGTTTTCCCCAAGGAAGGAGACAGAATATGCCATGGGATAGAAAAATGGGCCTAAAGCTTTTCCCACTTGCAGCAAGCAATTCTCTTTCCTTTCCCCACCAAGCCAATATTGACTTTTTCTACCATGCAACAAAGAGGAACATGTGCTGGTGATGTGCAATTACTCTTTGGAATGCAAACAGCACTTCCGACAAGCTGCTGGAATCTCAACAGTAGACTCTAATGGAAGTTGTCTGCTTATTCCCATTTCCATTGGGACAGCAGCCTATGATGCAACTCCACTGTCAAGTCTGGCCTAGACTGCTCCCCTGAGATACCAGAACCATTCAGCGTGTTGAAAAAGTCATTTTAAGAAACATAGAAACCTAAGTACTTTATCCCTGCTTGACTCCATGCCAAGGGAATCGCAGGGAAACCTTGGGATGTTTCTGTGCTAAATATTATGTAACAGCTACTTCTCTCATTTGAAATCCTCAGTTGTTTAACAATACAAAAAAACACACACCCTCCCCTCCTGATAATTAGAAAGCCTTCACTTTCATGGTCTACCAGAAGCTGCCACAATGTAATAAGATTTCTCAGTTTCTTTATCTTCCTCTCCTACAAATGCAGGACTTTTGGTCTTCAAGCAAACTTGATTTCTTTACTCCTTGTTTCTTATGTAATGGTGCAGTCAGAGCTGTTCCCTTCTGAACAACTATTCTATGTCATTAAGTATGGGTCTGTGCTATTTTTAAGCACCAACATCCTTTAATCCCTTCATAAATTTAAACAAGTTCTAAAAAACACTTAGCCCTCTACTGGGACTCCAAAAGAACGTCTCTCAGAGGAGAGTCCTACACAGGCTCCCCTTTCTAACTGCAAGAGAGCTGTCATGCTTGTTCCCAGCAAGCATCAAAACTGGTGGGTGTTTCTGCTGCAAAGCAAAAATACCAACCTTCTCTAGCTCAGCTGCAAGACCAAGGGCTGCAAAGAAAGGAGCCCATTTGTCATGACTCATTTTCGGAAAAATCTCACAGGTCTAGCAACACTGAAGTCTGCAAGTGCCAGTACAAAAAGCTGAACTCTTTTTTTTTTTTTTTTTTTAATGGAAGCTTGAAAGGGTTTCTGGAAAGTAAAGAAGTGCCACTTAGAGAATATAGCCAAAAGTTCTCAGCCCAAGATCTCCAGAGATTTTAAAGAAATACCAGTATCATTATCCTCATTTTAGAGATGGAAAGTGAAAACATGAGAAGGTAACACCAATGTCAAGGTCATCAGTTCAACTCAGATTTACCGAAATTGTTCACTGAGACACAGATCCATTTTTTATCCAGATTTATTTAACATGTAATGGAATAGCTGCAGAGAACTTGGCCTTGTTCTGAAAACATAAAAAATAGCTTGTAATATTGGTTTTGTCTATGCAAAAATAAAGATTACATACACTCCTTTCCTTATTTTCTACTTAGTTTTGACTGAAGAGTCATTAGAGAGAACAAGTAAGCTTAGCAAAAAGAGCACATTACTTAAGGGTTTCACAATATAATTGTATATTAAATTCTAGGGTGAAATTTCTGACCTAACTGAAGCTTATACTGATTTCAGTCAGGCAAGGTTTTCACCCGTAATGTGTGGTAAAAGGGAAGAAAGACAACTTTGTAAAGGTACTTTAAAGAAGTACTACATTCAAAGGGGAGAAAAGTTAAGTGAATGAAGTATTTCATGTAAACTCAGTGAGCTCATTTCCCAGATGAGCCAGATATCTGCTGAGCTTGCCTTGAAGGGCAGAAAGCAAAGATGGCTTCACCTCCTAAATGTGGCCTGGGGCACAGTTAGGATGATTTACCTTAAGAGAGTTTAAATGCCCTTGCCTTATTCAGACTGAAGATCACGTCTCCTGACAGCCAAAGACACTGAGACATTGAGGTTAGGTCTGAACCTGGCCCCAAGTCTCCAGAATAAAATAGAAAAGGCACATCACAAACATCTGAAAAGAACAACAGTCTCTTCTCAAAAAGCTATTAAAGAATGAGTTTGCTAATTGTGAGGGGGCAGTAATAGTAATTAAAAATAATCTATTAATTGAAAAGCTGACATTTTCTTGTAAAATATATGACACCTACAAGCAAATAATTACAAGAAAGCATAAGAAAAAAGTGTCAGCCTGATATAAGCAATGAAAACAACCTCACAGATGAGAAAAGTTTCCAAGAAAAGTCTTCAAGAAATTGTGGAAGACAAAGAGATACTTAAAGACTGGGGAAAAGACACATACACAGAGCAGGAAAAGGAGAACACAGAGATTCAGATTTCAGCACACCTAACTGTAATTGTTGGCAAGGAGAGAGAACAACATAGATTTGTTGTTCTACTGGCATGGAGAAGATAGCAAGGTGATCAGTAGCAGTCAACACAAATGACAACCATCCAAACTCCTGTGACATTATTAGAACCCATCAGTGGTGCCCTGACCTATGTCATGCAACTCTTCCCCAGTGAACCAAAGGGAATGTGGGTTACATAAAGCATGCACATTCCCAGTTCAAAAACTGCATTTGAAGGATCATCACAAGCTTCTTGTCTTACCAAAACTCATAGTGAGCAGTCATTTCACTAATGCCTTGGGTGATGTAATACACTTGCTGTGTGTGCAGACAAGGAAAGTTGTAAAGGGAAAAAACTGATGAAAACCAGGTATAGAGTCCCAAACAAACCTAGGAAAATGGAAAAGTGGTGTGAAATAAATAGGAGTGCCTCAGTAAAGACAAACACTAAGTGCTATACTTCACTTGTTAGAGAGCTGAAGGTCACAACCATCACCTGCACAAATACTGGATGACCAGCCAGGAGACAGAAGACAACCTGGGGGGTTGGAATGGCTCTGAGATCAAACATCAATCAAGACTGTCACACTGTTAGGAGAAGAAAATAAACCTCCTAAACATTACAGCATTAAGAGCTAACAAACCTCCCCCGAAGTAATTTGTTCAGTTCAATATTCTACATTTCAAAAAATCCACTGACTGTACATTTAGAATTTAGAGGTGAGAAAACAAGGATGAGCAATGTCTGGATAGAAGATTGAGCAAATGCTGAAAGAATGAGAGATGCTCCATCTGAGGAAGAGAGAGACTGAGAAATCAGCTAATATATATATAACATGTATATGAAGTGCTGCAAAGAGGAAGAAGTAAAATATCCTCTCTGTTCAGAGATATAAAGGACCACCAGCAAATTTAATATTCTTGCTTAATTTTCATAACAGAAATCCCTCTGAAAAGGTTAGATAAACATTAGTAGCAATGTCTGAGGTACAGCTGAACTGCCCTGGAGATAGGGATTAAACACAAACTCGAGGTTCCTATTTTTACGTGATTTTTATGATAAATCCTAGTTTTTAGAACACTGCATATGATTCACTCACTAGGCATATGTGTCATTTACAAATGACTATTTTCAATGTGTTTTCTGTCTCTAGAAAACACAGCAATTTTCCTGACTCTGATTTGTGATATTCCCCCCACAGTTTCTATCTACAGAAGCATTTAATTTAGAACTTTGCACATCAGACATGCACATTTGAACAGTATGCAGTATTCATGACACTATCCTGGTTGAGTGAGGCATGGAGCCAATGATACTCTGAGAGCGTAGGCAAGGGAGAAACAGGAGGGAGCAGAGTCAGCAGTGCTTGTGGAGGGAGGGGAACGTAGGCTGGGAAGAGAAAAAGGAAAAGGACCCAGGGCTAGCCAGAAGAGACCAGAGAGTAAAGAATTCAAAGTTAGGGCAACACTCCAAGTTTAAAGGAAAAAGTGATCCGTCCTGTTAAAACACCCCACTGAACATGCTGGTTTGCCTTTTCGTGGTTTTTTCTCCCCTCCTCTCCTCCGCCCCCCTGGGCCAGGATAACTGGAGTACAGAACCCTGTTTGTACTTGTTCTACTTATTGAACAGGATCTTAAAATGGTGTGAGGTGGAGGCGGGACTGATGATGAGCTGTCAAAGAAACTGGAAACCAGAAATAATCAAATATGAGTTTCACTGGAAACTGAAGTTGGAGCAGTTTTTGAGGGTTTCACTTTTTGCAAGGGCCTGCAAACAGGAGTTTCACTGTAAACCAGCATTTTGTTTAGAACTTCTTTCCCAATGGTAGATTTCCCATGCCTTCTATCTTCCTGAGAGAAAGCTGGGAGAAGACCATGAAAGTATTAAAATTTCCACTCCCTTCTTAGGCACTTGGCAACTCTGCCTTTCAATATACTGCTTCTTATTTAATTACCACTTCAAACAAGGCTGCATTATATCCACAGTCAATGCTTTGCTTTTCTTTCCAACAAGCAGAGCAACATTGTAAAGAAGATTTAAGGTGCATCACAACCAGCCATAGGAAGAGAATACAATACCCTTCACAGAAAGGCATAGAAGAAACAATGAAAGTGTGATACCTTCCTCAAAGAGGGAGGGCAGGGGAATCAGAGAAATTGTTAGCAAGGACAGTGAAAGAAGGAGGGGTACATAGAAGTGATGTGGAACTTGTCCCTGCAGCGTTTATGCTGAACACTGAAGGTGTATGATCCAAACCATCCTTCAGATTGATGCTACCACTTTATTCACATGGCCACAACACTTGAAGTATTGCAGTTACCAAACTGGAAAAACAGAACACAAGGTACTTACTGTCTTTCCCTATTTTACTTAGTAAGCAGCAGCTACCACCTTATCTGGCTATCATTTTCCCCCTATTGCTCTGCCCTTGCATCAATCTCACCACTGCTGTCGGTACTCCACCAGTGTTACCATTACTCCAAAGGCACAGAGAGGGCCTCAGGCAGTTTCTGCTGTTTGCACCACTGCATTAGCAAAATCAGTGGAGGCTTGTTTGATACAGGTCATGCATCAGCAGGCACGAGGGCCTTCTCTGCAGTGCACCACCCACCACTCCTGCTTCTCCTGAAGCACCGAATGGATGTGTTATGAGTAGATATGAAATCACCCAAGATAAGCAGAGAGAGAGAATATTTTTTCCCAAGTAGTTTCTTTTACTGAAAAGTGGCAACTTTTGCCTTGATGTCAAAATACATGGACTGAGTTGGGATGGTATTTTTCTGCCTGTTTATGTTTGCATGTCTCCAACAGATGGAACGTAATAGCTGCAGCAGAGGCCAAACTGAGAATGGTTCTAGTGTAGGCAATAATAATGATCACAAATGGTAAAATGAAACAAAAGTTCAAATTTACCTCATCAATACATAATTTTCTCCTTGCCACAGAAAACTTGGCAATAACTGCTCCCTGCTTCTGATCCTTTTTGAATTCAGCCAAAGAAATCCACCCATACAAAACTGAGATTTCAGCATGGGGTTTCCAAGAGACTTTGGAGCATAGCTGGGCAGGAATTCTCATGCTTCTACTACACAAACAATACCAACCTTTAGAACATACCTAGGGAACATTTGCTCCCTAAAGGAATAAAAATTTAAATTATCTGTGTTTCCTACCAAACAGGATTTTCAGGATTTCCTTTCAAGTAAATCAATGCTGCTAGACAACTCCATAGCTAAGAAGTGTGGGAACTGCAGCACTGAGAAGCTGGGAATTCAGGCTCATGAGATGTCACAAGTCAGAAAAGCAAAAATTTCAGCTGCCAACTAGCAGATGCAGAACCAAAGTAGCTGGCATTTGGGGAAAATGATAACTTACCATGGTGCCTTTAAAAGGCTAAGCAGACATGAAACCAACTCTTCCGAGTTTTTTGAAAGTACACCTGGAACTTGTTTGGAGGTTTTTTTG
>VXAC01000337.1:1755729-1874952 GCA_013399225.1 Rhipidura dahli | reverse complement strand
GGGGGGGGGGGGGGTGGGGTGGGGGTGTTGTTTGGTTGATTTTTTGTTTTTAAGAAAAATTGAGACTTGCAAATTTATTACGAATGAAATTTATGCTCTTATGCCACTTAGGTCATTTAGAAAACCTGACTGTCCTGTAACTAATATGAAAAAACCTGCAGAGAAAGATTAATATAAGAGGGTAAGTTCATGTCTGCATTCAACAAAGCTCAGTTATACTTACCAGTATATACACAGATTTCGGTAACAATATATTATAGCACCAAAAGGAATTGCAACCTATTGATAGCTTTTTGGTCCCGAGACAAGCAAGGAACATCCAACATCATATTATGATGCTTATCTGGACTGTTAGGTACTTGCCAGATAGCAACAGTACAGCACATTTTTGGGGTGCTCAGTGCTAACCCTTCCTTGTACCTTAAAATATTTTCAAAGGTTTACACAAAAGCTACAAAGTCTACAACAATTCATCTCCATTTTGCTTATTATTAGATCACTTGTGACTATCCATAAATGAAGTATGAGATCCAGCCAAGAACCATGTATTGGCTGGTCACCTCTGAGGAGCAATAAAAGCATGAATATTTGGGGGCTGCTTTAACAGGATTAGAAATCTTTCAAAAATAATTTTTTAAATGTTTTACACAGTTTTGTAATTCTTTTCCTCCTCAGGTGCAATACCCCAACAGAGGAGAATCTACATGTCCATGTCAACACTCAGCTGCAAAGCCATGCAAATATTTAACCTGAGATGGAGATCCCTGGAAGACAAAACACCTTGTCAAGACTTCAAAAAATTCATTGAATTACAGCTTTCTGCACTATATGATCTTCTCACCTACTATAGAAAACAGTAGGTAAGGCACCAAATTAAATGAGCTGCACAGCCACAAGGCATAGTGCAATGAAGAATCCATTACCTAAATCATTTTATATCTAAGCAAAGGGAAAATGTAAAGACATTTACATTAGTATTTGATATGAATGTAAACCTTGCATTGCTGATGTGGAAATGATAGTACAGATGTCCTTTCTGTGTGTGATTGCAATACTGAGCCACATATTTATCAAACTGTCCCTTCTATTTAAAAGGGTATTACAAAGTATGTGCACAAATTCTGCATTATTGCATAGCAACAAAGCCAAGAAACTTTTTTGTACTATTTTTTATTTGCCATCAATGAACAATTGCAGTCTGAGAAGTTATTACAAAACATTTTTTTCACTGAACTTCTGTCTGAAGTCTGTGTGTTTCTCTTAGAAATGTTTATTATTACAGAGTCAATCACATAATGCAATTTAGATGATAACCATATTTATGTTTTATTTTTTGACCCTTTATCAAAGCTCTGAAAAAGGAAAAACATGCAAATGCTGATCTGGACATTTTTTAAATGTGGAAAATTTCTGGCTGAAGGACATTTCTACAAGACACAACAAGATGAAACAGGCCAAATTTTGCTTACCATATTCATGCACCATTCAGTTGAAGTCTGACTGCCTCTTAAACAGACCCCATCATCCAGGAAATCCATATGCACCAAGCTGAAAATTAAAATGGAAGATGAAGTGAAATCAAAGAATATTCTTTGGTCCATGGTTGGACCATCTGGCAGTCACTTCCCTGATGTCAGTGTATTATTAGACACCTTCACGGATGGACTCCCAGTGACTCAGAACTACACCTCCTCTGTTCCTTGTTGATTCCTGAACAGCAATTCCCTACTTAATACCATGGGACACCAAGGTACCAACACTATGAAACAATTAATGTAACACAGTGCTCCCCAACATTGCCTTGGTTTATTAGAGAATTCACAGCTTTTTCTTAAAAAGAGAACAGGTCTTGTCTAAATGCTGGCCCTAATCTCAATTCAGAAGATGCCATTCTGCCTTTCTAAGGTTAAGTTCATCATCAAGCAAAGAAGCAGAGAGTAAAAAAAAAAAAAAAAATTCCCATCAAAGTCATTAAGTTAGATTGATATAGGGACTACATTCTGCTGACCACAATTTGTGAATGAATACACAGCTGGCATAATTTATCACCATACTCCCTATGTTAATAAAATACTATAAAATGACTTGAACATGCACTGCCATGTCAGGTCACATTCAAGACAGTTGATGAATGCTCAAAAACTGTTAAAATGCAAGGAAAAGGCAGCCCTATCAAAATGAGAATAGCCCTTTAAGAACATTATTTCAGTGCTTCTCTATTGCTATTACCAACTCAGCTGGTGAGAAGTGAGATACCAAAGTCATTTTCCTTTCTCGTATAAAATGACAATGGTTGACTTTTTTCTTTTCTAATGGAAACCACTGTATTATTCATTTTGTTTCCATTCTTATTCCAAGAAGATCTGTTTTTGTAAACAGCCACTGAAATGAAAACCCATGCATACATTTAAAAAGACTAAAGGCTAAGTAAAAACAAACAGAGAATTTCTCACCCATATTGCACAAAACTGAGCTTTCTCTCCTTTTACCATGATTAGAAGTTTCTTTCAGAGAATAAAGCTAGACAGAACTACACCTTTCATTTTCACAGCTCCATTATAATGATGCATCAGAAATAATTGTCTACTATAGCCTTGTAGCAAGTATTTTTATAATAGGCTATCCAGTTAGAAGTCATGTCATTTGACTGGAGAACAGTATATGTAATGCCTGCATTAAGAATAGGAAAATAATATTAATTAATACAGTCCTCTAAGTTTGACCTCAGGAGTATGGGAGAATTTAGAACAAATTTTGAAAAGATATTTAATGAGTGACATGGACCTAAAGGCAAAATGGGCTAAAATTTAAAGAGTTCTCCAGATTGACATGGTAAGATATTCTGTATTTTAGACAAAGACAAAAGAAATTCAGTCCATCTAACATAGGTAGATCTCAGTAAAGCATTTTCAGTGGAAACCATATGTCAGTTTAGAAAGCTAGTGGGTAGGCAGCTATGCAAAGGAAAAACAGCAACGAGAAGTATTAAGGGGAAGAATTTCAGACAGCAGGGAGCTTGGCTACTGGAGTTTTTCAAGGATAAATCCAGTTTGGTATTTTCTTTAATAACCATGGCATGAACAACCAGGCTAATGAGAGTCAGTGATGTGGGGTGTTGTTGCCAACATGAGAGGAAGATTGCAATACCTACCCCAGAAGAAATGGATTTCTTTGGTGACAAGAACAATAGAAATTTGACAGGAGTCCCACATGAAAAAAAAAAATATTGTGATTCTGCACTTGGGAGCTAACTGCAAAAACTGCTGCCAGAAGCTGAGAGTTCATCAATAAGAAATTACTAAGGTGGAGAATGAATGGTCTGTAAGATTCAGCTATGAAAGAGACAAATGTGATGCTAGGAAGCATCAATCAAGGTATTTTCTGTAGACAGAAAAGTATTAATGCCATTGTACAAGGGCTTTCTTTCAAAAACTGTATGTGATAATGTCTTCAACATTTAGGACACAGAGTCACAAATCAGAAAAGGGCACAGAAGTGCTGCCACAACCATTCAGAAGCATACATCTTAAAAGAGAAGGACAGAGAAGATGAGATGTTTAGACTGACAGACAACTGGGATGTCATCTGCAGGGGATAAAAAGCTGACAAAAGATTGAACTGGCCATTGGGCTGAACATTAGCAGTGGATTCTCAGATATCAGGACAATCTTGTTGCAGAAGAGCCAATCAGTGCTGCAGTGACAGAGGGCAAAAGAAGAAAGTGTTCAAAGTGTCTTATCCATTAGAAAACAGAGTCACTACATTAATGGTGGTGCCTGATATGTTATAGCTTGCAACAGCAAGGGACTCAAGCTGACACTTGCAATTGTATGCGTGTGAATGTGCTGGCCTGCTTATTTAGAAATAAAGTAAATAATAACAATATCCATGAAATATGAGAGAAGCAAGGAAAGCCTGCAATTTTATTTACTTTATCACATTTCAGCAATCAAAAGCACTAAAGAGCAATTTAGAAGAGATTAGTGGTGCTAATGTTTTCCACTGCATTAGAGGACATTTCCACAGGAATACTGACAGCGTGTCTTAGGGAACGACACTGATAAATAAAGACAGAGCAGTGAATCAAAATAGATGCAGATCTTCTCTAGAAGAATTCCAGGGTAATGAAGCAAATTACTTCTGTGTTTAATGTCTGAAGTGATTTTGGTGGGGTTTTTTTTCAAAGTGTGCTTATTCCTAAAAAAGTCCAAAGCACTTATGAGAACAGATGTAACAGACCTTCCCCTATAAGTAAAGCTAACTAAGCACAGCACATATAATGCTGTCTAGCTAGGATGCCTGGTTTATAAACTTTACAGCAAAAAAAATCCTAAATTATCGCATTCTTAACATATATTTGGCCATTAACATTAAATATTTTTATGAGTTAACTTTGTTAAGGAAAGTAGCTTCATGCTGCCCATATTTCAATACTAAATCTTAGCAGTAACATGTCTGTCCCTCCTCTACTCAGTGTTAAAAAGAAACACTCAGGAGCCATACAGTACTTCTCATGATCAACTGGCATCAAGTCTAGGCTGACTCCAGTAGCACCCAGTGACCGTGCTGGGGATGGGTGGGTTTGCTTTGCTTCTCCTGGAGGCGAATTTCTGGCAGCTAGTACATATAGATGCTAGTCTGGCATCTCACACAGAGGTAGATTTGCCATATAGGACTAGAAAAAGGTGAAGAAAAATGCAAGGAAAAGAAAATAAGTCAGCTGTTTTCCAAAAAGGATGTTTAACATTGACAGCAAGTTCCAAGGTGTGTTTAGTTCAGCTTGGCTGGGCCTGACATCCTGACCTCACCTATGCAGAGCAGCTTGGTCCCCAAACCCACTCCAGGCCTAACCACTCAGCAGTATTACAGCCTTGAGAGTTGAGGGAGTCTGCCTCAAGAAAGTGCTATTAATTTCTGAGGTGAAAAACCAGAGATCAACGCTTATGCTTATTTTGCACAGTAAGTCCATTCAACAGCACTCAGGGACAAGCCAAACAAAAATGAAGTTTGGCCTCTTGAGTACACCTAGAGGGAAGATTACAATGCACACCATTTTGTACATCAAACACAAATCATACCACACTGTGTGAATGTGTTTCTGAGATTATCAGGAGGTCTGAGATTCCCTGGATGCACACAGGGACAGGAGAAGAACAGACTGAAGGAACAATTAGGCTTCTTCTCATTGAACAGTTTCCATGGCTCACACAAATCAATTTAACATGGCTGTTATGCTGCATTAAAAAAAAAAAAAAATCCCAAACAAAATCCAGCACTGCTGAAACTTGATGCTCACACAATACATGCTCTCCTGAGTAATATGCAGCATCCAGACATTGTCACTGCATGAGTCCCATCCCTGCAAAGGGAGCTTAATACACATCAGTGAGAGAAAGAATATTCTTTTCTTTCTCACAACTTTGGCTGGGACATGATGCAAAACAGCTTTCTTACCCTACCCAGAAGAAAATTTCCCCCACCTCATTCTGAAAAACCATTCCATGAGCATTTGTTAACACATTCAGCACCCCTGCACTAGGCCCCCTTTCTAAGCCCTGCCTAAATAGTGTGATTATGCCATGGCACCATTTTATTCTGCAGAGCCATGTGAGGCATTAGTCACACCTTTTGGAAACGCTACGGGAGCTGCTGCTGCCCTGGGACTCCTGCAGCCCTGCTGAACAGGTGGGCCAAGAGGCTGCTGTTTCAGGCAGCTGAAAGTTGCAATCACACAGATGACTTGCAGCATCTTACTCCCAAGGCAGAGCTGAACCCTGACATCAATGGGAACAGGGAGAATTCCAGACACCAGAGACAAGAATTTGCCTCCATGACAAGGAGGCTATTGGGTCAAAACAACCACGCTGGGGCCAACAGGGCCTAAAAGACTGCATGGGATCAGCAAGGAAGATTTTTGTTCATCTTCATTTGCCTGAAGTAGGCCAGGATTTACTGAGGGGAGCTGAGTTTTAAGGACTTTCCCATGTCCCTTGAACACACTGCTGGAAGCTCCCACAGTCCAGGGTGGTACTCAAATGAAAGTACCTTCAAATGAAAGTAATGTGGCACAACTGGATGCAGGGCAGGCATGTCTTATTCCAGCTGTGTGAGTGCCACTGCAGGACATGCCCCTCCTGAGAGTTCAACCAGCCCACATACCCTTTTTGTCATTCAGGCATTTTACAAAAGCCCAGCCAGAGTGTACCAAGGCTTACTATAAACTTGAACTGCGAGACTTTGAAGAAAGCCCTGGATTCACATTAACCTCCTCATGGTTATCTACATTATTCAGTATAAAATAGTGCTTTCTTCCTAAAGCTATGGGCTGGGGATCTCTGAATTTCACAGCTTGTAAACAAACATAACAAAAGGCAATTAAAATAAGGAAAAATGTGAGGCAGTTAAGAGTAAGGTAAAGTATATCACAGAGCAAGCGGAAGAGCAAGAGCTTTGCAGAAATGTTGGATTTACTTAGTGAACAATTTGCACACTGAAGGCTTAAAAGCATTTTTCTTGGTTGTATGTAATGTTAGTCTACTACATCAACAACCACAGAACTGGCTTCCTCATAATTCTTGTCTTTAAACCTTGTCTCTGCTTCTCATTTTTGAACCACACCAAACTGATTTTTTTTTTTTTTCTAAAGTACACAGTCCACTGACTGCAATGCCTTGGAATCCCACCTATGCACTATTTAAAATTGTTTTGTGGACCTGTATGGAAGATCGAGGGTAAGGAAATCTGGGATTTGAGATTAGGCCAGCAGAATCTTCCAGTTCATCTGCTGGCATAAAAAACTTCATTTATCTTCTGAAAAATTCTACTAATTTCCCATGGTCAGATAGCATGGCTGCAAATGAACACTGCTCCTCTGCAGTTGTTGAGCTCAGAGACTGCTGTATCCAGATTTGCAGCTGCACAGCCAGATGGCTCCAAGTGAGATACCCCATTGTGCAACCAATATGGGCTGGAAGAAAAGAGACATATTAGAGAAGAAAACCTAAAGGTTTCTTCAGGAGGAATATTACTTGAGTGGCTACAGTCCTGTTTCTCAGCTCAGAATGGGGAATGGGGTGAGAGGACGTGACCATGCAAGCCCATGAGCACCAGCCCTGCCACTGGAAGCCCAGGATGACAGAAGCCTTTTCCAAAGTTTAGGCAGCAGCATATCACCACCACAAGCCGCTTCCTTCACAGGACAAAGAAGGACTTTCTCACTAACATAGAAAATATTATCACTTTGAGTATTCAACTACTGCAGTGCTGGTAGAATTAGAATCTGCTCTAAAGGAGGAGGCAATGTGCCAGCTCATAGAGCCTGACAACTCAAGGACAATTCCTGCTGGATTCCATCAGCTGAGGTTCAGAGATTGGCCACATGACAACTGCCACTTACCAACCAACAAAAGAGTTATTTTCTCATGCTGATTTAAAACCTAGATGATCCCTCCAGAAGATTCATCATCAGTAATACTGAAATAGTATAAAGCAAATCTGTACCTCCTTCCTTCAGTGAGAAAGGAAATTTTTTCCTCCCAAGATTGTTATGGTGCCCCAGTGTCATTCAGGATACCCAGACTCCCTGTTTTTGACTGGTCATTTGGCAAGGAGACTTAAGTTGTTTAATTATTTCTCAAGAAGGAACAAAATGACAGTGGAGCAGGTATTTGGAAGGCAAAAAGGCAGGACCTAATGACAAGTTGCTGAGCAAAATCTGCTTCCTGTGATAACTGCTTTCTGCTTTTTTAATATTATCCATGATGTCAGAGACTGATCTGCACCTGCAGAGGCAAAGACATGAAGGACAGTAATTGCATAAGTACTGTTGCAGATTCTTCTTACTCTGGACACAGGAAGGGACTTAGTAAAAGGCAAAGCACAAACCAGCAAGACATGCAGTGCTGTTATCCATCAGACTAGCTTGTACCCAAGGTCTTGAAGGGCAGCAGCATCAGTGCAAGCAGTTTCAAAAGCCTCTGCTGTTTTGCATTATGAATGACAGCCTAAAATGAGGTCGGCTTTTATCTGCAACAACTATTTTACCAGAATCCCAGATAGTTCCTCTCAGACTATGGGGTTTCATTAGATGGGTGCACAACAAATGAAATGTACCAAAGCTTACTACAAAGAATTTGGTCTCTGCTGCTGTTACACCTGAACCCAGGGCACTTTTGTAAGTTTTGGTCTAAATGTCACATATGCACTGTAATAGAGCAATGCTCTCTAACAGCACCTTGCACTCCAGTGTAGGAATGCAGGAAGTGAAAGAACACTATGAACAGTCTTCAGAGGCTGTTGAGGTCAAGATTTGAGGGGTGTGGTAATGCTCCAAACATAATTTTGATCCTTTCAGGCCACTGCAACAACACAAAAGTGTTAAAGCGTCAGTTCTAGGCACACCCTTCAATTATTTCCAAGACCAAGGCTTGCATGTTCAGAATTGCAGAGAATTAACACAGGGTGAGGGCAGTATCTGCTCTGCCCCACTGAAAAGTAACACTTTCAGTTTAACTAAAAGCATTGAACCAGAATGTTATTGATAAAAAATACAATGTGTGTGACATGTAAGATGGTGGAACAAATCTTTGAATTGCAGTACTGCATCTGCTTAAAACAGCAAACGTTTTAAAAGCTATGAATCCAGCAATAAGGCAGAAGACTGTAAGTCTATGAAGGCCAGGTGAAGGGCAGGTTACGGACAACAAGGAGCAATCCAATTTGGTTACACTAGCTAAGGTGAAATTTACAATGGCTATCAATCCTCATGCTTTAAGGCATAAACTGAGCACCATCTGGGGCCCAAAAGAAATTTCCCTCTGTGGTGCCCTATAACACAATTGGCTGCGTGTATTTCTTCCTCTGAATCATCACATATTGGTTACTGTCAGAGACAAGATACGAGGCTGTACGGATCACTGGTCTGTTCCAAAGCAGCAATTTCTGTGCCGTTCATTTTCTTCACAGTCCTTACAGATTGCAATAATGTTATTAATGCTGCAGCAGTCATTTTCCAATACATGGTAATAGCCTCTCTGATTCTGAAACAAACACCGATAGAAACTTAAATGACTCCAACAACTAATCAAGAGCACTAGCCTACATTTTTATGGAGTCTGAGTGATTTACTAGTTCTGTTTTGGAAAACAAATATCCCAATCTAATTACTTGTATTTTTGAATTACACATCAAGCACATTATCTAGCATGCAATTTAGCAACAGCAAAAGTATGAAGAAAAAAGCACCAATGATGTTTAAAACAGTAAGTTGGAATTCAGCTTTGAATTTATTTTAAAGAAAAGAAGTATTGTCTTCCTGACTGAGATTTATTAACACTCCCCCTTTCCATTATCTGAACATTTTACTTGCCCTAAAGCACATCTGTAAAGACGGTGAGAGACTGCATGCATTTTCTATATCCATAAATTACAGATGTTGCTCTGAGCTACTCATCTATCAAGACAATTTTGCATAAGAGTAAGACCAACCTGAAAAGTATCCATCTAACAGAGAATATAGAAAATAATTAGTAAAAGCATGCAGTCTGCAGACCTAATTTGCCCTACCAGGAACATTCTTTACCCAAAGCTTCATAATAGGGTGTGACAGAACACAGAGAAGCAAATCAAAGCCCAAACAACACTTCTGGGTATCAAAACAAAGAATTTGATGCATCAGTAGCATGCTGCTGTATACACACACAGCTATAACAAACTCAGTAAAGAGGATATGAATAATTTCATGACACCTTCTGTGTTGAATAACTTATGCCAGGTAACATTTTCCAACTAATAACATTAAGTCATATATTTAATGGGTTATCATATCAGCTGTAGCTTGCCTACACACATCAGAATTTTGTTTCCATGAACATGCTCTGTGCATCTGTGGAGCAACAAAAGACGTGTATGTAACATAGTACATGATTAACCTAAAACTGAAGTGTACAGAACAAAATTGAGGACAAAATGCAAGCAGAAATTTTACAAGGAAAGATTTTGCCATCACAGAGCCCAGTTTCTGTATCTTAACCTTTCCACTTCCATAAGCAATTGAAAAAGGAATAAATGCTGAGAAAGCAGATAACAAGATTAAGAACAGAGACTCTTCTAGGTTGCATAAAATACACAACATGACTTAGCTGCACAGAAAGAGGGAAAACAGTACTGGTATGAGATAAAAGAGAGATGCACATGCAAACATTTAATGCCAATCACGTGCTTATCCTAAACAGAAGACAAATACTGCATTGCTACGTTCAGAGCTGGCTGAAAGGAAGAAAGACAGAGCTTTTATGTCCACAAAAATGAAAGCATATATCTGCTCTGCAATTTGCATTTCTAAAATAATAAAACACCCTGGGTTCCCCCAGGTCCTCTCTCTTGTACAATCTCTGCAAATGCCACTGTTTTCCTCTGTTTTGTAACATGTTTTTGTGAAGATGAAACTACAGGTTTCTAAGCCTATCAAGCAAGTTGTTGGGTTTCTTTTCCTCCTCACCAAAACAGAAATCTTCTCTGGAAAGAAGAGTACTTCAGCTCTGTTCTGACTTATGCAAATAGAACAGAAAATGATATGGAAGCAGCTGTAACACATGATACAAGAATACTTTAGGCTTGATTTCCCCACAGTCAAATGAAGAATGTCTTATGAAACAAGAGAAGGAAAATGAAACACACTTGAGTAGGAAATTAACAGCCATTTTTTATAAAATTATTTCCAGCTAGAAAACAAATGTTTTATATCAACAGTTCCATCTCCCAGCCCCAAGGAACCCAACTAAAATTTCTTGGCCACCCACACTGCATGCAGTAGGCAAGACTTTCAAAACTGGGTGTCTGTCAGACTTACATCTGCATGATATACAGATACTTAAGTGATTTTCTTAAAGCCTGAGCATCTAGTAGTCCTCTACAGATTAGAACAAGAACTGCTGGGTAAACATCAGGGAGAGAATAAATTAAAAAAAAAAAAAAGCACTTATTTGGAAGCCTGACTTTTAAATTTCTCTTTTAAAAAAGTAACCTTGGTTTGTATCATTGCACTTAAAGGGAATCTGTTTGGAGTCCATCTGTACAACTTTCTACAGGTTGCAAAAATACCTGCTGAATAGAGACAGGCACTGCCTGTTTCAAGTGAGAGCACATTTTTCCCACCACAGAATTCCTAGCTCTTTTGGATACGGAGAACAAGAGACCAGAGTTAGAATCATACCTGATTTTCTGCCAATCAGTGCCAGTAAAATGCAGAGCACACTCCCCAAATATGCACTTTAAAGGTTTAGTGGTGCAACAGACTTATAGTAAACCTTCTATTTCAAACATCACTGTTTCTCACACAGGTGAACCACTGTTCTTTAGACTTCCATACAGTCAGCCTAGAAAGAGGGAAGATTCTGACCACTGCATTTTTTCATCATAACAACATTTTTGCTTAATGATACAAACAGAAAAATAAACCCCTGAACTTTCTTTTATTTTATCTCTTTTTTTTTTTTTTCTCACATAGCAAGTAGATTTCACGAGAACGTTAGTAATGAAACCCTAAAAATAACATTTACAGGATTGAAGTCAAAACCTGGAAAGGCAACAAATCATCTACTATAAACACAAAGAAATTGAGGGCCATTTAAGTGAGGCAACATCTTTGATCCACTGTCTCTCATCACCACTGAGATCTGAGAAAACACACAGAAACACATTGTATGTCCCCTCAGGAAACTGAAATACAGTTAATTAAGAAACAGATTTTTGCCTTTTGATCCTTCTAATAATTCTCCCTCTTTCTCGCTGACATGTACACAGAGTGATAAGAGAATGAAGGGTTTAGGTCATTGTTGCTGAAGGCATTATTTTCTACAATCCTTCCCTCTCACGGTGCTGCGAACAGCTTTCAGCTCTTGTCTGTCCTCTCTGCATATTATCCTTCTCAGACACACAATGATAGTTACAAATAAGGAATGTGGTTGACCTGGCAACAGGATGTTCATTTCCTATTTTATCTATTTTATTTCTTTTAATAACATTAGTCTCAGCTAAGTAGAGAACAGTTCCAGCATTGCACAGTTTTACTTGTGTCTAGTTATACCAAGTACAAATAACAATCTCAAAACCACTCCATGTTGTGAGATACACTTCACTTCAAGGACATGCTTCTGCCAAACAGGAAAATAGACCAACAAAATCCAAACCTTCTGACGAACTTGTATAATTCAGTATTACTTTAGGACCTTTTTTTCCCCAATATGCTTACCGAGAATCAAAAGGATTGAGAATTATACCCTGAAAAGAAGTTTCTGGGCAGGAAGGGGTCTTGTGAGAGGAAGGACAAAAGGACTTTTTAGACTAGGGAAAGCAAGTGACCTGTCCAAGACAGACTGATATATAAGAAATCTCTGACCAATGCAAAGGCCCAAAGAGACTAATGTGACAGTGTTCTAAGTAAAGGAAGATCATATCCAGTCTCTCCCAGCCTTGAAAAGTAAGAGGAACATTGTTATCTGAAAGTCTTCATTTGGAGTGTCTAACCTGAGGTAAATTTACAAGGCCTTGATTTTTCAGAAAGGGTGACATGCATCATCTGAAAATGTAAGCCTGTATTTAACAGAACTCCTGAAAAACATAGCAAAACAGGAAGCTGAACTCATGTTTCCATTCTGCTATGGTGATTATTTTGCTCATATTCTGTATCAAACCCTGGAGAAGAGGAGGCTTGAGGGGAGAGCTCATGGCACTCTGCAAGTTTCTTGCGAGGGGAAGAGGAGGGGCAGGCACTGATCTCTGTGGACAGTATCCAAGGGAACAGCCTGAAGCTGTGTCAAGGGAAGTTTAGACTGGATATTAAGAAAAGGTTCTTCACTCAGAGGATGTCTGGGCACTGGAACGGGCTCCCCAGGTCATGACACCTGTTCAAGAAACATTTGGACAACGCTCTCAGGAAAACGGTGTGATTATTGGAGTTGTCCTTTGCAGGGCCAGGAGTTGGACTTTGATGATGCTTGTGAGTTCATCCCAACTCAGGAAATTCTATGATTCTATGATTTTGCACAGCTCTAGTGATTCAGTTTGAATAGGTCTTATGATTCGACGATCTCTGTGAGAAAGACAGTATCAAGATGCAGTTAGTTGTATCATAGGCAGCCTGTGCCACATCTTCAGCTTAGTTTCTCCAAATAAGCAGCACTATAGATAAGCTCTGACCACTATCACAAGTGCCACCCTGCTCAGAAGGCATTCAAACCCTTGCAGAGTATCTCTGCAAGATTTATAGACAAAAACATGAAACACATTGCAACTCTCCCTTTCTAAATAAAGACAGTGGCAATCCCCAAGGCTGTTTGTGGAAGTTGCTGTTGTGGGTACATAATGGTTGCCTACAGAGTAACACAGCACCAGCATCTAACTTTGTACAAAATATGTAAGAGTATTCAGTCCTTTTTGGCCCAAAGTACTTAGCAATCAGAATAAACATTTTATTTTGTTTGATTACTCCCCCAATTCTTTTCAGTTAAATCAGGCTGTTACATGTATTTTTGATAAACATAGTGAAAAAGTGTGAAACCCAACAAAATATATTCCTTTAAACTGACATTTTGCATCACCAGGTTCTTGCAAAAGTGCATTAAAAGACAACTAATTTGAAGGAAGTGTTTGCCAGTAAAGGCTGGAACACAGCCAGAAAGCTACACTTTACAAAGATTTTAATAGCTATGAAATGTTTGGTACTTTGTGCTGAAATTAGCGAACAGGCTAATTTTTTCTCTGTAGGAGGCTACACTCAAAAACCTGCAGGTGTGAGACCTGAGTGTACAAGTATGCTTGCCTACACCTGAAGCCATTTCCCCACCACACCGTTGGAGCATCACTGCACTGTTCAGGAGCACTGAGCAGCAGCGTGTCTGTAAGTCAGGATTTAGGTAGCATCAGCAGCATACTGTGATGAATGTGCACCACATCAGTTTGCACTCCTGCCTGCCTCTAGACTACAGCCTCTGCTCTTCTCAGAGATAATGATTGAATTTGATGGCTATATCCTCCAGAGCCTCCTCCCTCCAGCATTGCTTCACACCTGAACAAACCCAAGTGTGAAATGCTTCCACTCTGATTTGGTAGCAGTTAGAATTCCATCTTTACAGGTATACAAAACATTCAAGACAGCAAAAGTTCAATCTCTGTACGTAGTGACTCAGTAAGTCCATAGCAACTACATAAAAACATCTTTAATTTTTGCATTAGCAACATTACTTTTACCACAATATCTACCAGACTACCCACGAGCTCCCTTGCTAGACAGAGCTTTCCAAATAAGACACAATGATGGCAATAAGTAAGCCTATGTGTTATCAAAACCAATCCCGAAACAGATACAATGCATAGTTGGTAAGTCCTTACCAACATTTATCACCAGAAATCTCCCATAGGAATTAATCCAAAAATCTTCACAGTACAAAAAAATTGTCAATTGATAAGGAAAATCTAACTTGCAATTACAGGCCCAGGCCTAAACTAGCTTGATACAGAACTGCAATAAAATTGTTTTCCCTTAGCATGAAAGTTCATCTCTTACATTCTTGTCAGTCCAGAAGAAAACTGATACAGAAAAAAGCCCTTGCAGATACCTCACCATTCTATTCTTCTGGACAGAAGAAAGTTCTCTGCATGTTACTGACATGGGACATACATGCACTAATCTGGAATTTTTTTGCAGGGTCTTTTTAATAAAACTCATTGCTAAAATGTCAAAAAAAAGTGTGTTTGACCGAAAGGTACATCCAGTCCTTTCCCAACCATACTGCTGGTGATGAGACTGTCTGCTCAGCACCTTTATGACCATTTTAGCAGCAGCCAATGTTAGCATACAGATTCAAAAATAATTCTTTATTCAGCTGAGTCAGATAAGGATGCAGGGCTTGTAGAAAAGCCTGGAGGGCTTCCTTGCAGCCAGAACAGTTACCTAGCTATACAAAACTTGGCATTGGTTACGTCTCAAGGGGTAAACTGGGACAGCACCTCTGGTATCCCCAACAGTGTCAGGAGCATTCTTGTCCTTTGACCACTTCATAGGTGCATCCCCATGTTGTGCAAATGGCACTGTCACCTGCACTGCCCCACTCATTCTGTGTACACTATCAGACAGGTGCTAACAATCTTCAGGGTTCTCTTAAGGACTCTTGGACATTTCTGACAGCTGATGGGATTTGAAGGTTGCCTGTACTGAGCCAAAACTGCTGCCTCTCAAGGTACAAAGTGCGTGCCAAATACAGAACTCAGGAATGCCCAATGCTCACAAGACCATCCCACCAGATACAACACAGGTACACTCACTGTGAATGTGTCTGAAATACTTCTAACTGATCAGACATGTTCACTGTTGCCTGTGAGAGTGTTTTCTCTTGGCTCAGCACACTAAGAAATGGTAGGATTGCTGCTGCCACCCCAGAGATTCAGATGCTGCTACTGCTGCTGGTAGGGGAATAGGTGGTGCTGCACTGAAACTTTCCAGCAATAGTCCCTTCCTCATAGCTCAGTTCATGCCTTCCCAGCCACCACCCCTTGTTACAACAAGAAAAGGAGGGAGCATGCCACTCTCCCAGCTACATTTCTTCATGAGGCAGCTCCCTTTCTACTCTAGGGAAAATAAAGGAGTAACTAAGGCAAAAACTTGGGCTCTCTGTGCTGGCCTACTCATCTTGTTAGGGAAGGAGATGATACAGCTGTTGCCCCCAACACCTGCTTTTATCCAGATGTGAGAAAGAAAACTGGTCATCAGAAACATGGATCCCTACTGAGCAAGGGAAATTAATTCCTTCATGCTTCTACCCAATTCATCTTTTTCCGAACGTCCTCAGGAAAACAAAGGACAATGATTTCTACAGGCTCCAATTAGTTATTACAATACTCTTAAACCACTGCTGCAGTTTTCAACAACAGAAACCTCTCAGTTTTACCCACAACTGCCCCAAGAAATTCTTAGCTGCAGTCTGGAATCCTTGCTCCTGGACAGCAGCAGTTCCTGCTGAATGCAGACCATCAGCTACAGAAACATGGTTGCCCAGGTCAGGAGGAAGTCCTTCCAAAATACTAGGATTTAGCAACAGGCTAGAGAATTCAGAGCTAGTTAACTATCATAGCATGTCAATTACTAGCTAATTGCAGCTAATACTTTATAACCCTTTAGTATTATCTGTTCTTATAAAATAATTTCTTTACATGTGGTAGCCATCACTATCTGTAAATTTAGTACTTTAGCATATTACTTCTTTTATGATTTTCCTACTTAGAGAAAGATTAGTATAAATTTTTTTAGGGTGAAGGGAAGGGTACTTCATAAATGGTCTCTATCCCTCCTATGATCTCCTCATTCAAAATGCAGGATTGAACAGCATTTAGAGTCTCTTTAGCCCTTAGACCTAAAGATAGTTTTTTTAACAGTCACAAAATCTGTGGAGGAAACAGGTGAACTAAAATATTTAATGGGTGGTTGCATTGGTGACTTGCATTCTACTGAGTCACACAGAACCAGGTGGTTTTACATCCTATGTCTAAACTTCTGTTGAAGATGGTTTAGAATTTCCATTTCAATCAATGCTTAGCTTTTATCAGTGCTCTTTCCAAAACCACATACATTTTGTGGGGAAACTAGATTATATAAACTTGATTTCAAGATGTTAAGTCATTGTCTGCAAGCCTCTATGAAGTTACAGATTACTCTGTAGCATCAGTAACAGATTACTATGTAATCCTCAGTATCATCTCCTGTCCAAAATTTGTTCTCAAATAAACCATATTTTATAAAGAAGTGGGAACTGGAGATTTGGGGTAGCTTTGTGCAACATTTTTGTTAAGGAAATTAACACCTTGGTGCTTTCTTTGTGGAGATTTGGCTTTGAAATGTCTCTAGAGGGGCAGTTTGGAAGGCTAGTCATTGTTTAATTAGTACTCGTCTCAATCAGCATCTGGAGTTAAAGATTCACAAGTAGGTATATATTCAAGAAATTCTCAGAGGAATTAACTACCAGTAATTGAATATGCAAAGTTCAGAAAATTGTTCATCCTACCTCACTTCAACTTCTTCAGAGATTTTCTTCTTTTAAATTGGCAAAAACAAATGCAAAGTAAGCAGGACTGCATGCTCTTCTTCTACCTCCATGCCTAAAGAGAACAATCTAGAGGCAACTATAAAACCACTTTCTTTTTCAGTTCCCAAACTCAACACAGGCACACCTATGAACATATGCAGGTAAGGTATGCTCTGAAAACAATCATTAACCAGTAATACCATTAACTAGGAAAGTTCAGCAAGGTCCTACTTAGGAATGCATATAGCTGGTCTGGGTATCAAAACTGCTGGGGACTAACATCTACTTAGGACCCTGGAAAAATCAGGATCTTGCACACAGATTTGGAAGCAAAGCTTAAGTATCAGTTCAGCCATGTGGAAGGTTTCTCAGCCTCTAAGGAAACCACTCTCCCTAACAGACTATGATTAGTCAACCCACAATTACTACTTGTTAAAACAGCATATAGACAACAGGTGGAAACGAACATTTAATAGGGAGACTTGGGTGGAAAAAAGAAATTTGCCACTCACCAATTACTAGCTGTTCTGAACTATTACTCCAAGGACTTTAAAGGACTCCATTAGATTGATTCTTTAGGGATGTTAGGCAAAACTAAGCCAAAACACTGCACTAAAAATTAGAGGTCACTTATTCCGATTTGCTACTGCTTTACAACAAATTCCTTTTTTTTTTCCTTAACGACTGTAGTTTTGGCTATGCATGGCTGTTTCAACCTATGGGAAAGCAAGCTGCTCTGTATAAGTTACTGTGTTGTTGGGAGTGGCAATATGGGTCCAGCTCCTACTTCACCTCAGCTTTGGCAAGGACAGCTATGCTGGCAACTAGTCCTGCCCCACTGAGCAAGAAAAGAGTTGGAGTATGTAGGCAGCAGTTACTTGGAGGGAGAAGGAAGGGTTGCTTACATCAGTGCTTCTCCTCTCCCTACTGAGAGGAGAGCAGCAATGGCATTCCTGTCCTTGCCTTCATCCTCAGAGTAGAGAATCACAACTTTGCCCTCACATCGGAGACGCCTCAAGCTGAAATGTGGCTCAAAGCAATACAGCTCAAAGATAGCATACTGAAAGCATTAATTTTTGTATTTTATATTAATATATACAAGCACACAAACAGACCAACTATTTCTAGTTAAAAATCATCTATGGCATCTAACAAACTCATTGTAATGCTGGGAGCAGCCATGATGAGGAATCTTTCTCTTTAATTCACAACAATCCTGAAAAACAAAGTCATCCAACAGCCAGGGAAACATCAGCCCCAATATTCTTAGCAAAATTAATTTATGTCAGTTGCAAGTAATTTTATTTTCTGGGAAAATAATTCCATTTGTATCATGCCAAAGACAATAGAAGGCCACAGGTATTCCTCAAGTAAACTGGTTCTTTCCCTTCTGAAATGAATCAATAAGAAACTAATTAGAAAGCCAAGGAGAGTTGACCAAGTTGGGATACAGACTATAAGCTGTATTTGCACCATCACCTTTTGCCTCTTTAGATGTAAATTCAGCATTCCAGGTCCCAGGCCACTTACTGCCTAAGGAAATGACATAAAATCCTGAGTGAACCCAGGAAAACCAGGAAGGGAAGACAGGAATGCCAGATGCACAGCTTTTAAACAAATCCTTATCAGATCACTCTCAGAGCACAACACTTGTTCTCTCTTGCATTATTAGCTGGAGGTAAGGTGAATTTACTGGGAGTTAGCTATGGATAAGAGGAAAATATTGATAACAGAACAAAACATATAAAATCCCGGAGACCCAGGTGGTGGGGGTACCCAGTCTACTTTTGTATTGAGCAAGCAGGAAGATTTTTCCTCCAGCTCACACAAGCTCCCCTCCCCAAACGACCCTCCATGGCAGGTATCTAATTAACAATATTGGCACTGGTGTGGAGGATGAGCCTGCCTCTAAGTTTAGCTCTGCCCCATGGCAGAGGTATGCCTTATTACTAATGGAATATGATCATGGAATAGAAAGATATTTCATCTGGATATACATGTATGTCTTTGTTAATAGAAAAAGAACGGCTATCAAAACCCAGTGTTGCAGGTCTACACAAAGAGCCTCACACCCAAATACCAAAAATGAACAGGAGAGAAATTCAGTTATACTGTGGTGTAACTAGGAAATGGTAATGATAGTGTATTTATTGTCATGGAATAAAAACATTAGTGTGCCAAAAGCATACACAATATTTTAGCAATCACAATCAAGCAGAATCAGAGCCCCGAAGATCCTGCATTCTAACAGAACCATGTATTTACAAATATATCATTAAACCAAATATCTAACCTGCACATGAGAGATGTCACCAGAGTAAGCTTTGGTTTTCTTTCATTCTGGAATTTCTACTTGCTGCGAAAAGAAAAGTACCCCAGGGCACAATTCCTGCTGTTCCCCTCTACTTCCATTCATGCCCACCCATGTCAGTTCCTGTCCCTTACTTTATTCCATCCATCTTGCTTGTTCCTGCTCTCTAACACCCTTGGTTCAATCTCAGCACTTCTCATCCCCATCCTGCCTTGCTAACTCTTCTCCCATGCACCAATCCTTGGTCCCCCTTCCTCCTGCACAGACCCTCCCCTACTTTCTCTTTTACCCACTTTCCCTCCACCATGCTTTCCAGCTCCTACCCCTCCCTCCTTGCTCTTCCCAGTTCCCCAAGCCGCTCCTGGGGTTCCTGCACCCAACCCCCCCGACTCTGCATGCAGCCATGCCAGCTTTCCTTCAGGCTGCAATGGCATGAGCTCTGGGAAGACAAAAGGAAAATCAGTCCTGGCACTGCACAGTGATGGAATGGGAAGAGATGAAAAACAGAGAGCAATCAACTCAGACCCCAAAGTTCTAAGTGTATTCAGTTGAGCAGGCATAAAAAACAACTGAAGGGACAGAGCTTGCTGCATGGACACAGAACCTTTACAGCCTCAGAGCAAGGTGCATAAAAGTACCAAGGCTTATAGCTCCTACTTAAACACGTACTTCCCTGCCCCACACACCTAAAGCTGGTCAGAATACTGAACACCTTTGTGAATCTTGTACTCAGCCATTAGGTTTTGACAAGTCTGCTTTGCTGTGCAGGCTAGCTTAGATTTTCAGAGGCTCACAAACTGACCAAAAATGGAGAGCTTAACATAGCTGTATGCAGACTTGGATGGATGCCCTGACAAATTTCAAGTCTCTGCTTGAAAACTGGCTAGAGCTTCAAAAGCAAAACAGGTATGCACTAATTTCAAGATAGGCAAAACATCTTTACTCCTTAACCTTGTTGTCAGAAATGGACAAACTTGAAACTCTCCCACAATGCCACCTAACTGAGGGAGACGCTTGGCTTGAAGAAATTAATCCCAAATGCTTATAATTTGAAAATTTGTATACAATTTAAAATGAGGTCGCACGCACAAGCAAATCAAAAGAAGGAATCAACTCACTACTTCCCATGGGCAGGCAGGTGTTCAGCCACCTCCAGGACAGCAGGGCTCCATCACAAGTAATGGTGACTTGGGCAGACAAATGTCGTAATTCCAAATGTGTCACCCACTTCCTCCTTCTTTCCCCCTCTTTATATCCTGAGCATAATGTCACAGGGGCTGGACTATCCCTTTGGTCAGTTTGGATCACCTTTCCTGGCTGTGTCCCCTCCTAACCTCCTATGCACCCCCACCTTCCTTGCCAGCATGTCCATACAGAAAGCAGCAAAGGCTTTGGCTCTGTGTAAGCCCTGTTCAGCAACAACAAAAACATCTCTATATTATCAATTGTTTTCAGTACAAATCCAAAACACAGCCCTGTACTAGCAGCCACTGTGAAGAAAATTAACTCCATCCCAGCTGAAAAGCAGAACGTGGCTTTTGCTTTCCCTATCAAAATGTTTTTATCTCAACTCCTGAGTTTTCTAGCTTTTACCCTCCTGATTTTCTCAGTGGCTGTGTGGGGCTTAGTTGGTGGCTGGGGTTAATCCATGGCATGTGTCTATAACAGAAAGCACCCCATTACACTACCTTCACTCATAATTAGAACATACACATTCATCTCTTTTACTGCTTTTTTCACTTTCTTGCTGTTACATCTACTGTAAACCTCACCCTTGAAAATTCAGCCACCAGTTTATGTCAACACTCTTTTTGTCCTAGTAGGCCAGCCTACCCGGTATTTAAACACATTCAGTGACCAGCTTTTCAAGAAGGCACAGACTGTGATTCCTATCAAAGTTTCTCTGTATTTCTTCTCCCGGGTTTCTGCAAATTACAGGAAAGGGTTATTCAGAAGAAAAAGCATGTTAAGATACCTATATGTGGTCAAATGTAGCAAACAGCTTGAAAGAGTAAGAAACTAAACAAGGGTATGTTTCTCTCTTATTCAATGTTCCCTTGACAATTCAGTCTGAGGATTCTTGGCTCACCACTGATGTTAGTATGATTTGATGGTGCTTAACACAGTGCACAAATGGCTTCTCCATTTCAAAACTGGACCTGATTATTTTGCCTTTTTCCTCTTCTGAGGAATGAACATCAGAGAAAAGATGTAAAAACAACTTAAGAAATCATCTGTGTATGTCACATGCATATCTTTGTCATCCAGGTCTCCACAGCGCAAGAATTCTCATCAACAGTTACCAGAACTGTGACGTTATTCACCAACAAGGTTTCTTTGATGGAAAAGGCATGTTACAGTAACCCGAAATTTCTATTGGTGTTTATTTTAATCTGAAAAGGTCCATATTGAGTTTCTTTGCAAATAAGCAAAAAATGGTTAGCAGGCATGCTCCTGCTTCCAACCAGTCCTCCAGGACCTTCATATTATCATTATTATAATTATTAAGGCTGATTTCCCCTGACTCTCAGTCAAACCTGTGGTACAAAGCAAAGCTGAACTGCCACACAATTTTTTTGCATATGGACTATGCCAAACATTCTCAAGAAGAGCATTGGAATATTTTTAAAGCTGTTACAACCTGGTATTCTTCTCCTTGAAACAGTGTCAGAATAAATCTCAAAAATCATGATTCAACCTCTGAAACAAATTGATGTCTTTACCAGAACAGAAAAGATACTTTTAAATGGGTCCTGTAGATCAATACATCCATTAGAATGGGTCACAAGAACCTGATCATAACTTTCTGGTGTAAAGGATGTCATGAGATTAAATAGTCTAAGACCAAACAAAAATTACCAAAGATTTACTTCATTATCTTTCTGAGGCAGTTTCTGTTCAAACAATACAGGATATTTCAGCAACCTCTACAGTTCTGTGAAGGTTATGAAGATTCTGTGAAAGTAGTGCAAATAAAAAAATAAATGAATAAAACATTTCCAGTAACATGGAATTCTCTTTACTCAAACTTTCCTTAGTCAAACTTTTTAAAAATAGGTTGTAAAGTCTCCTAATTATAGAGTACTGAACCTCATTCAGTCAATCACTGCTCTGGATCCTCTCAGAATAAACACTACACTACTGATAAATGTACAATATTCTTCTTAATACCATTTAGCTCCTTATATGAGCAAGGGCATAACTAAGGTGCTTGATGCTGATCTATGCAGAATACTCGTGTTTAAAGGAGTCACTGTCAATATTTCACATTGCTGGCTGAAGCGTAACGAACACTAATGAAGAACTTTGTCATGGTTTTCTAAAGGAGAAGTCTAATAGCCTGGGAATCCTGACACTGAACACATTAGTTCATTCAAATCTTGTTTTCCAGTCCTTCACCGCAGCTACCCACCTTTGATTCTAGTCAGAAAAGTTAATTTATTTTTTCCTCCATCAAATATATAGTCATTCTACTATCAGGAGTCTGTTGTATGAATCCAGACGCTGCATATACTCACAATATACTATCCAGAAGAGGCAAAGCAAAACACAAAACATGCAGTACCACACTTGCACAATGCAGTAAGGAAATGACATTAAAATTACATATTCTCATTTTCTCAACAGAGTAATTTTACATCCAGCTATTAGTGTTTTCACATCCTGTAGTATAGTTATATGTGCTTCTGTAATGCACATCATCCTCTTCTCTTTAGAAAGCTCCAGGAAACACACTTGTTGATTCACACTACAGCAGAACATTATTAAATAAAATTAGTATTTGTGTGTGAATGTGCAACAAAAAACAAGTAAAGTGGATCCCAAAAGAGCATCTTGTTCATTTTTGCATCTCTAGTTTTGCTGAGCTTATTCAAAATGCTTCCCAGTAACAAGAGATCTCACAGCACAGCTATTACACTTTGTGCAGGCATGACATTCAAATTAGGTAATAAATCCTACTAAGTAGTAAGATTCTACGTCTCAGTATTTGGTATTGCACAAAGACTCTAAAACAGCTTTTTATGATATTTGAATGAGATGAACAGAATAACCCCAATAAATATACAAAAGGGGTAGCTCCTAGTAGCTCTGTCCTACTTTTAGTGCTTTTACTCTAACAGCAATGCTATTCTCTACCTCCCCTGTAGCAGATTGCAGTTTTCTCCCTTCTTTGTAGCGTGGCTAATAAGTTCTGGGTTAGAGCAGCTTAGACCTCAGGCCACTAGTACGTTGAAATCAATTATGCAAAGCCCATTCATTTTGATACAATGTACTAAACTGCTGCTGTCACCGCAGTAGAACGGCTGCTCAGATTGTTGGTTTGGATTTCTCCCCACCCTTTTCTTTTTTATCAGTACAATGTCTTAAACCATTTGCAAAGTTGGCATTCTTTACCGAATACACTGCCTCCTACCTAGGATGCCATGCCCATTTCAAGATTAACCAAAACCAACTTGAAATTCAGACGCGATGAAAGCTTAAAACATGAAATCTGTCTATTGCATGAATTTTGTGTGCAATAAGATTAAGAACCCAATTCATTCAGTATATCAAAAGACTAATTTGGTTACAAATGACTATTCCAAGATTAAAGAAAGAAAATTCTCTAACAGTGTAAGAGCTGCACAAATTAGGACCTTCCCTAATTTTGTTTTTAAATAGATAGACAATGCATGTATTAACAAGATACTGAGATATAATTATTTCCTTATAAATTTGGGATATAAATGGATACCTTACAGTTCTTAAAACTGAACATGGCATTATTTATCTCATATTGTCAAATGTATTTTTTAAACAATCATCTATTTCAATGGTAATCATAATTCTTATAAGAAAATATTATTTATAATAATAGAAAAAGGAACAATAGTAAAAAAAAAACAGACTCAAGAGACATTGTTATTATACACATCAGGTTTTTTAAGACATCTGAACCAATTTAAAGGCACTGATATAGCAGACTTCTCAAGGTACTTTTCATCTTGCAACACTGGTAAGAAATCTTTTTATTTTTTGAAAAAAGTGAACCTTTCTCTGTCAGTTTAGTATGCCAAGTCAGCTCAACATAGGTCAGACAAGAATCAGAAAGGAGGAGGGAGCAGGACAGCCCTCTTTGGCAATTGCAAACAATTTCAGCGGCACAGACAACTCATGCAACCTTCACATCCGACCTTACCGAAGGCTGTGAAAAATGACATGAAAATACACTAAAGCCACTAAACATAATGAACTTAAAATGCATGATTCAACATTACAACTTATTGAGCCCACAAAAGAAGTAAAAAAATTAGTAGCTAAAGAATCCCAAGTGGCTTATATGTTGCCAGGGAGATAAATTTAGAAAGAAACAGGAAACAATGCTTCAGTCTATAAATGTGAGGTGCTAATGTAGAAGGAGGGGCATAACTTTCAACTTGCAGATCCCAAGCTTATACAAAAGACCCCAAACAAAGGACACACAAGAACCCCTCAGGAGGGCTGCTGGAAACAAAGTATAAGTACTTCACTACAAAACTGAGCATGTATTTCCAGGTACATTATTTCTGACAGCAAAGCCAATACCAAAAGTATCTGACTTCCCTGATCGGTTCTTCATCTGCTTTCCTTCACCTCTTCATACACAGCCCCTGGCTCCATACACTGGCTCCCTGCAAGGTGCCAGTGTGACTGAAATGTCCCAGATTAAAATAGACAAATCCCCCTTCTAATTAGACCCAACAACGGTGACATAAATACTTTCCAATAGTAAGAATGACACAACACTTGAATACAGAATGAGGAAATGCTCAAACTAAGTTATGCATCACGTAATGAAAGGCTGCAAAGATAGAGAGCGATTTCTCTCTAAATGTACAGTCGTGAGTTTCAAAGGCTACGTTTCAAAATGCCTCTTGGACAGACGAGCATGCAGTGTGATTATTCTGAGCCCAAGTTACTCCTTCACAAGTGTTCTTGTGAACTAACAAACAGAAAGCACACAAACTGTGTGTAAAAGGATCAGCTGGTGACCAGCCACATGATGAGCTCAGACACTGTCACTTGCAACCATTCTCAAAGTTTTGCAAAGCCTGGGAAAGAAAGAAGGTACAAGAGGCCACAGGAGAGCTGTGCCCACTGTAAACACCACGGGAATGTAAACAGAGTGCAGCATAAATGCTGTGGGTGTTGGCAGAAAGCAGCTCTGCTGCTGTGGGACCAGCTTGCCAGCACTGCTAAACTTGTTCCTTTCCCATCTCCCAGCCTCCCCCAAACCCTTTCCATTCAATCTCAAACTGCAATGATCATTAAAAACAATGAGTACGTCTGGCGCAAGTAAACGTGCCTTGACTATCAATGATTCATTAAGTACCTGGCACTGGATCCATAATATGGGATTCTGACATGGAAAGAAAAGCTTTAGAGCTCATTCAGAAGTACAAGGTTTACATATAAAAGACTTAATAGGTGCATCTTTGTCTAACAAGTAAGAGAAGGCTAGGTCCTTTGTGGTGATGTTGATAGTTTCATCCCCTGATTAAGCTAATTTTCCTATTTAGATACCACCTTTTCCAAATCATAAATAAATTAAGTCAACTTTAGTTAATGTGGTAATGATTTGTAGTGAGTGGCAGAAATTCCCCTGTAATTATGCATGAATTGATGTGTGATTTTCTAATGAGCTTAAGTGAAGAAATCATCATTTTGTGATAAATGCTTTATTTCTTAAAATGCTCGTAACACATTTCTAATAAATTTAATCAAGCAACTTGCACTCATGTAACATTTACAATTATTAAGTGTGCAGACTTTTACACCGCCTTATCGCTTTGGCTGATTGCTGTGTGTTAAAGTTTAGCATTTCATAAACATGGTTATAACAACCATTATGTTATTTTTGCTCAGAACCATGAATTATTTCAATTTGAAGTTAATTTACATTCTGTACAAGCTTTGTGCCTCAAAGGCAAAATTCTTTTGCCATTTACAAATAGATGTACACATTAGGAAATGAAATTAAGTGTTTCTACCTTCCTGGACACACCTTGTCCTTCAACATACCCTGTTAAGGGACAGCACAGTCTCACTACAGTGAACTTATTACTGGATTCCAAATTTAAAAGAATTCCCAGAGTACAACTGCTTCATCCCTCTGAAACATCCTTTATCAGCCACCCCCAATCCTGCCAATTCTCCTGCGCTGCAAACCAGTACATAACCAACTTGGTAGCAGAGCTGAATTCCTGTGGATGCTGGAGAGTCAGAAAGCTTTCTAAAGGGACCTGAAGGCACCTTATCATGTGGTCTCCTCACTAGGAATTTTAGCTCAGACCTTTCCTACCATAGAAAGCTGCTATAGGGAATGGATGACCTGAGGGGAGTCACAGTTCTAGAGACTTCTATGAGTTGCCCCATCTTTAAAGACTGGAAATCAGATACTTCCTACAATTCCACACATTTAGGTGCTGGAACTTAGCTATCCCAAGTGTACCATATGGGTTAGCAACCCCCTAACAGGAGGTGTGTCTGACCAAGGGGAGCCTCCAGCTCTGCTATGCTTCCTCACACTCTCTTCAATTTTCTCTCATTAGAGCTGCTGAAGAAAAAGGTAAAAGAGGAAACCTTTCTCAGCATTCCACATCTGTAACTATTTCTTTTTCATTTCTCACTACAAATAAAAACCTCATATGAAAAGAATACAAACCTGAGAAGTTGAGGGTGGCCAGTTTTAAATGGAGAATCAGTGTTAAGTGGTACCAGTAGTAAAGCTCAAACAAATTCCTTACACAAATGCTGTCCCTAGACCTAGAAAATATTTTCAAGAACCAAACATTAGCACCTCAACAGACAAGAAAAGATCCAACATTTCATACATACATATACACAGATTTTTATTTTGATGCAAGGGTGGTCTGAAGCCATTTAAATTTCAGTTGACATGAAGAATATAGTCTAAAAATAAACCCATCCTGCTATCTCAAGAACAGTAAGAAAGAGGCTTGGAATTACTACTTGAGCTATTGAGTACTCTAGAACACACCATGAATGCATAAATATCAGTGAATACATTGATTTTGGTTTGAACTTAGTAACTTCTTACTGAACCCAAATTCCAATGGTCTACATCCAAAAGGACTTTATAACATGTTCAAGTCCCTTAAAATACACAGCAGAATTGTAGCAGAAGCATATCTTAGCAGGTTTCTCGCTTAAGAACCTCTATGTTATAGCTGTGAATAAATCCATCCAAATTACAATCTTTCTTTCTGTCTTCCCACCTGTTCTTGTGTGAGGTCAAAAAGGTGAGTGACAGTGACAAACTGAAATCCTCTTCCTTGAGCAGGTATTCATTCCTCCCTCATCCTCACAGGCATTTTTCAATTCCCCCACACTGGTATGAAGTTCAATCACAGAAGTCAGAATCAAGCTTCAGACTACTCTGTTCTGCCAACCTGTTACTGCCAAATTTTGTCCTCCCACAGCCAGAATGTATTTCACAGACGAATTCATATTATTTAATCATCCTCCTTCAAATATCCAAACTCCTCCTCATCTCAGTTACACTCCCTGAATGTGTATTTCTTAAAGTTTTTATGCTATAATTAATAATAATGCCAAAGATTAAAAAAAAAAAAAAAAGAAAAAAAGAAAAAAAAAGATACAGTGGTCGTGTAAGGCTGGAGTTTCTGAAGGAGGAAGATACTGAACTTCCCCTGGGTTCCAATGGGAGCTGGACTTCCATTTGTTTTATATGCCTCTGAATATCTCAGGTCTAATATAACAAATACATAATGTGGGAAAGACATAAGGAAGCAAAGGGTTTGAAAAATGTAGGAGCACTGGTTCTCCTCAAAAGATTAAAATAACTGTCAGTTAACTTAAATGCTCAGGCTTCAGCAAAACCAAATATCTCCCCACTTGATTCACTTTAGGACTCAGTGCATGGTCTTAATTCCACTGCTTGCTTACAAAAAAAACAGTAGAGTTTTGGTTTAAAGTTAACAAAGCTTCTATTTATTGAACCTCAAATGTCAAAATTTGCATTATTTTCCTGCAGCTGTGTATGCTATACCAAGTGGCTCACACTTAAATGTTACTAAAAAAGCCTATCAAAAAAGCAAACAATATAGGCACTATTTTAATAAAAGTTGTTAAAATCTTGCTTTTCTATTGTAAAATGCTTCTGAATAAAGTTGTGTACATTTTTCTCTCCTCTGGAAGACTTATTTAATATAAAAAATAAATAATGCATTTGGAAGTATGTGTGGACAGAGTATTGCAATTTTCCTTTCCGAGGAAGCAAATAAATGTTCAATATTTTTCACTTACATATGAAAAAATGCACTATAATTACACATTTTTTAATGCAGGCTAGGTTGGAGGTTCTCTCTTAAAAACATTGTGTTTCATTTCTCTCTTGAAAAAGGTCCAGTTTCTAGAATTGTTTAAATAGTACTTTTCTTTATCAGGACTTTTTTTTTCATATGAATCTAGAGATAGTATTTCTCTAATCTTTTATCCTGTATATGGGGTCAGTTACAACATTAGTGACCATTCTGTATTTCAGTGTAAAAACCCCTTTAAAAGTTAAAACACTATAAAATCATCAGGAAATTGTAATATTAGCTTTGTGCTTTCTCAGCCTACACTCACAATCTGTAGTAAAATGGAAAATTGCATACATCTGATCTGGATCTCAGGTTAATTAATCAGTAATATTTTACAATGTTATCTGGCCATCAACATTTTATGAAAGTTACTTGCACTTTCCACTGAGCTGTAAAAATAATGAACAATATAAATTCTAATTTTTATGTTTCACTGAAACATGGAATAGTCAAACCTAAACCAAAACATCTCCACAATGGACAAAGAAAAATGCAAAATAAGACCATTTTTAGAGACTACTGTTGAGCTACACACTTTGTTGTTAACTTTGAACAGTTTTGTAAGATGAAAATAAAGTATGTTCTTCCTCCTTTCTATGGTCTATACTGATACAGACACACAATCTGTCAGGCAGTAAGGTACACTTACATACATTGTTTATTGTTTGCCTAATAACATTGGCTAACTAATTTTGGAATAGTGCTATTCATCATGGCCAGCAGACAGTAACAATAATAGACATTTCACTTGAGCAAAAATCCTTGCAAATTCTGCCAAAATAAGGAGAGCAAGTCGAGGAGCAGTGCAGCCATGAAGTGCTCTCTAACTGACTGGCACCATCCCTGCAGTGGGCACCCCTATAAACAGGTGTAAGCCACAGACATTGCAGCACATAGCTGCTTTTTACAGCTCCAGCTCAAGAAAGTGTTCTGGTACATGCCTAAATCAAATAAATTCTCAAATACCTTTCAAAACACGCACCTTTCTCATCAACTGTTTTGTCTGTATTGGCACACTCAATTTAAACTGTAAAAGAGGACAAATATATCAATACTAAAATATTTCAGCAGTAGGCATGGCATAAACCCAAATATGTTTTAATATGTTGTTAGCATTACCTGTGGCAGTGAATGTTTTTATTTTAACTGAAAAATTTCCCTTTATCTTGAACAATGTTGGCATAAACAAAATGCATGGAGTGGGTGAAATGGACAGAAAACAGGTAGACTATCCCCAAACCTATTTCCAAGAGTGAAAGAAGATTCTTTGGATGAGTTAGTAGAGACTTTATACGAGTCATAGCTCCTGAAAAGTTAATGGAATTAAATTAACAGTAAACAGCACACTTTACCCCCCAAAATTACAAACCCGCCCATCATTTGCCCATGATATTTAGTTATTGGAACACACTGAAGATTAATGAGCACACTGAAATGTACCTACCCTGCCTGTTTCGGTGCCACTTGTAGTCAAAATTATGACATTAGCTCGCAGGCTCTGCATCCCAGGAACCAGCAAGCAGTGCCAAAGAATCCTTGTTAAGTTACAATTACAAGATTTCTGTTTTGCCATCCACTTCAGAGGCAGACACATGTGATCTCAAGATGCCAGCTCTTTACTATTAGATGGAAGGAGGACGAGATCACTAATTAAAACTAGCTAAATAATGAAAAATTTAAAATATTTTTTATAAGCCACTCTAATTTTCCAGTGCACCATAGCTACTCCCTGCCCTAAAAAACATCGACATGGTTTTGTAATTAAACTTCTACTGAAAAAGAGGAAATATATTTCTAAGGAAATATACTTTCATGTACCAAAAAAATTTTAAAAAAGATATATCAGAGTAGGTGCAGTCCAGCATGAGATGAAGTATGGTTTAGCTAGTTTTTTTACTAAGTCTTGTTTTTGTCACATTACTTGCTCTATATAAAATTTTAAATAAATTCAGAATTATAAGGGGAATAACTTCCCAACCTCATGCAGTAGTAGAAAGAAGGCTGATGGCAGTAACTTCTATTTCCTTACATACTATAAAACCCTTGAGACATTCCTATTAATAACCACTGACAAATGCAGAGAAAATAATAAAATAAAGACCTGAGTAAAGTTTTAGAAAGAAGGGTACTTATCAGTCATGGAATTCATCTGGGTATGACACAGGTTGCTGCAGACATAGAGCCATTCAAAGTCCTTGCTTCAGGGTTCTGGAGTATAAAATATTCATGGTGTATAATTTTGCATAATTTGTTTAGCTATTGAAGCATGATTTGGTTACTTGGTGCACAGATACAAAGAAAAGAATGAAAGAAAGAAGAAAATATTTGACCAAAACTAAAAATTTTTTTTGTATTCTCTTGTGTGTGTGGTGTATGAAAACATCCATATGCACACAAACTAGTCTCCAGATACTACAAATAAACAAGTGCGTATGGATATCAATACCAAAACATCTTTAATGTGTTTGGTGTTAGATTCTCAAGCTTTTGTTCATTTACTGAAGACACTGACTTCCCCCCCAGCCACATGCTGTACTCTCAGAAATATATCTGAGCTGAGCATAGACAAACTCCAGATTCAGGAAGGATCTTCTGTGTTCACCAGCTCTAGGCTACTTTTTCCTTGCTCAAATGCTCTGTGCACAAAGAACAAACACAATTATGAGGAACCCAAGCGATGCTGTGGACAGGGTATTCAAAGGTATTGGTATTTCAGCCTGATCTCCCTTTGAGCTAAATCGAATGCAAAATGAACTCTGCAATTCAGAACACAAAGCCACACACTTTACCCTGGATTTGAGAAATCAAACGCAAATAAAGGAGTGCCCATGACAAATCCACCCCCTCTTTCTGACAGTGACTCTGCACCAAAGTCCCAGTGACTAGATTCAAAAGAACACCACAAAACAAGGGCAGGTGCTCCTTCCTCTTTAAGTACTCTTACTTGTTTTCACACGTTTACTCAGTTGTGTAATATAACTGACTGGCCCACATTTCCAGAGTTCAAACTTAAAAATACAACAAAGAACAGAGAGGGAAGGGGAAGAGTGGCAACAGGGTAATGAGAGTCCACATTAAATTTTCTTTTTCTGAAATTGTGTGTTTTGCTTTTTTAAAAATTACTTATTTGAAATAGTTAATTAAAAAGTGTAACTTTTTTCTGTATACAGAGTCAAAAAGATTACTGACAACATTGCTGTTAATTGCTATTTCAACATATCCATGCGCACTCCCACACATCTAGATAAAAAGTTGTTAGAAGGCCTTTCAAGATAAATATTTTGGGATATTGATTTTCCATTGTTACAATGCTTTTACAACCATCTATAAATCATAACGGACTCTATACTTTTAAGTAACAGTTACATTTCTCTTCTTTCCTCTCTTACTCCAAGCACATTTCACTGGGAGTTGGGCCTGGGCAAGAGATTTTGGATCAGGACACTACCAAATATGATGTGGAAATAAAACTGCAAACAGTAACATGAATTACATCCTAAGGAAGAAGTGTCAAAAGTTAGTAATGGAGCTAGGCTCTCCATTTCTCTAAAAAAATAGATCAAACAGGACATTTAACTACATGTAGACCTTCTCAGCTGTCCCATCTTAGGTCTTATGAAACTCATGGAAAAATTCAGATAGAAACTTAGCTTGATGGAGGTATTGCTCTGCTCTTTCACTTTAGCCACAGCACAACAGAGACCAATACTGGAGAAAAGAAAGGATTTAAATCCTCATGAAACAGGCTACATGCATCTGATTTTGAAAGACACTTTGTTGAATTCTGATGACTTTTTGTATGGAAAATTACTTCTGTATATTTATTTGCAATCTAAGTTTCCTTATGTAAAAAACACTATTCTGTCCACTATGCCAGTTTCAACATAACTAGTATGTCATAATCTGTGAGGCCAGATGAGGAGAAAAAAAAATACCAACAACTGAAACGTTTTGACTTTATTGGTGTGTAAAAAAATGTGAAACAGGAAACCACCTACTGACTGCAACCCCAGATGAGCTTCTGACCTGCTATTGCCAGAGGAAATATAATCTTTTCATGCAAAATTACTTTGCTACCATTTTAAATTCATGTAAAATTCAACAAGTGTGTAAATCAGATAGGAAGGGATGACAGAAGGAGTAAACACACAATAAAAATTCCTTAAAATTTTCTTCACAGTCCCTAACCAGCAGATCAAACTTGAGCATTTCCAAGTAACTGCTTGTCAGTGCTGCCTTTGTACCTCAAGAAGCTCTGGGAGCAGGAATTAGTTGGGGCTGGCCAAGCAGCAGCAGCCTCTGCTCTGCCTGCATTTAGTGCCTGTTTGCGAAAGCAAATAACATAACAGTTATTTAAAGTCCTTTGGAAAACCACGTCACCATCGCTGAGTGTTTCCATACCTCAGGCTACGTGAAGACAAGTTAAGTCTTGCTGATTCCAAACTCTACCATTTTGTTTTATTTCACTGTGATGGGCAGGCTGGGAGTCACCCAAGACAATGAACGTAGCCATAGCCCTTCTTCATGGTAAACATATAATTTCCCCAGTGATCCAGTAAGCAATAACAAGAAGTTATGTGTAGTACATATAGTGTTTCTATTCCCCTGGGTTTAATATGGCTCACAGTGAAATTGATTTTCTGGAATCTTGCAATAAACCTCATCAAAGTAAATGAAACCCACGCTGGTTTTTTATCAAGTGATTGGATTTGGTGTGATAAATTAACCCTCACTGTCAGAGAGACTCCCAATAATGCACTTGCTCAATTAAACTCCTCCAGACTCTCTTTAGATTTTAATTTTTCTATAGGACTTATTTTACTCACTCAAAGCTTCCAACGTAATGCTTACAGAAAGGATAGCAGCTGAAAACCGTTCCCTCTCTTCTCAGACTAAATACATCAACACGATTTATATTTGCTGAGCCCTTGCTTGACACTATTCTCTAATCTATATAAAAAAACCCACTGATAGCTACTCATTTGCTGTGGCAGCGAGCAGTAAGAAAAAAACCTTCCTGCTTACTAGGAGTTCCTAATCAAACCAGGAACTGAGAAGGATTTAATAATTTTAAACTTTTGTACACTTATGAAATCAACTTTTGATGGCAGAGCAAAATCCAACAGACCCTGCAGAAACCTACAGAAGCTTGGCTCACACTGCACTATCCCTTCCCAATAGACGATTTTCATCTAAAATAACCACCTAGACTTACCTAATCTTTTGCCAGTATTTGAGTTATTCCACTGTTCAGCTGCCATTTCAGCAGGAGGTAAAATGTGAAAAAAAAAAAAAAAAAGAAAATTTCAAAGTGACCTTCCCTAACATTCCTCAACAGCCTCTAGTGACTTTGTCAAATAAAAAAGTGTCTGATGTCTATTCACAGCTACTGGGCAATATGTATGAAAACTATTTTTGTTGTCATATTTATTCCTGGTTAAATGAAAAAATTATTCATTAAACCAGGAGTAAAACCTCTGAGATTTTTTTTCTCATTTCCCAGACTGTCTGGGGAAAACATGCTGCAGTAAACAATCATGCCCTATTTTATTCCTGCTTAAATGAATTATCATAATAATAATTACTAACAAAAACATCTGGTTTCTGCTCGGCACAGACGGCAAATTCTTTGACACATTGCTTGCATTTCCCCTTCTTCTTAGTCTCCAGGCTGAGGGTCTCAAGCTTTTTTTAGACCAGTATACATGCCAACCAACACAGCATGCCTGATGGTACAGATTTATAGAGAGACTCCTGATGACTATGAAATGCTTCCTCTGTTTTTTCTGCCTCTGGAAAATTATGCCTTTGTAATAATATCTTCTCTTTAGAGCATTTCCCTGCTTTTTTATACAGATGACATTTGCATGTAAACAAGTTATTGCCGTTTTTCTTCACTAGTAAACAACAGCTAGGAAAAGTAATGTTCCCTTTGACATCATATTGGCCTCTTACTGTAGAATGATCCTAATGTCATTATTTAAGGTTTTGTATTAGAAAATGGGGCTATCCCCATTCATATTTCAATTTAATCAAGACTTCTGCTTTACAGAGAGGTCTTATTTTTGTGGAAAAGAAAAATAAAAATTCAAATCAACTAATTTATCAATGTGAGACTTTGAACAGTACTTATATTAAGTCCATTAACAGTACCAGCTTTTGCATTTCCATAATGCCTTTTATCAGAGGTTCTGCAGTCGTGGCTCCTTGAGTTGCTCTGCCTCCACTAAGCAATGCTGAAATGAAAAGGAGAGCTCAAACTCAACAGCAGCCATGGTCCAAGCAGCACAGAAGCGTGAAATATTAGGGGATAGGGAGAGGACCACATGAAGAAAAATGCTATGTGCTGTCATGATCTCTGCACACTTTTTCTCGTGGTACAAGGTAACGTAAGGCCCCCGAGAGTCTCACTGGGTTTTAAGGGGTGATATGCATGAAGAAGCCTAGACAGGGCCCAAAAACGGTTAGGAAACCATCAGACAAGAAAGAGCTTAACATAACACCTAGGAGTCATGACATTTAAAATGCAAATTCCATCTCTGGGGAGCCATTCAGCATCTCTGGCCACAGGTGCTATGCAAAGCTTCTCAAAAGGAGCAGGAAGCGACGGGCATTTACTTCCTCAGTGCAGCTGCCCCAGTTTGTTTGAACAAACTCTGCATGCAGCGCCGCCTTTTCCAGAAGAGTCTGCCTGGGCAGTCGCTGGCATTTCACCTTCATTCAGTGGCCACATTTCTCACTTTTCATCTTCTCCAAGCCCTTAGCCTGGGGAGGTGCCTTTCCCCGAGCTGAGCAGGCGGGCAGGGTGCCCAGAGGCATGGTGAGGGCACACAGATGACTCTGCCCCTGGGGTGTTTCAGGCCCTCGCAGCTGCCCACAGCTGTCTCAGGGCTGCTCTGCACTAAAGGCTCTGTGCTGGTGGACACATTTCAGCTGTACAGCAGCCCTGAGCTGCCTCAGCACTGCAAGAGCACCTCAGGTCACCCCAACCTCATGTCCTTGCCAGAGGGACTCTTATGCCAGAAGTACAAAGGGGATTTGCCAGAGCTTGGCTTGCAAACAATTTATTAATATCAAGCAATTTTTGGATCTCAAAGTGTTTGGAAGAGTAAATAAATATTAGTCTCATTTCATAAATGGAAATGAGAAGCACTGAGACATTCAGTAATATGTAAGGAGCCAAGAACAGAGTTCAGGGGTCTGGACTTCTCTATCTGACTGCTCCTGCAACGGTCCCCCTTATGTTCCTCAAATAATCTGTTTATAGAGGCCATAGGTCTGTTGGCCAGTTCCTGCTGAATTTGGTGATGTAAATATTGGTTTTGGGTTCCCAGTGATCCTGCCCTGCAATCTCTGTGGTGTCAGTCACAAAAAATGGCTTAGCCCTATACCCACCTATATAATCAGTATCACCTGTTTTATGTTCATGTTTGAATCACAGATGCTTTACCTTTCTTTCACCTAAATTTAAGTTAATTGCAACTACCCACGATATGTAAGATTTCAAAGTTAACAGCTATTAGCTCAAGTTTATAAAATCCCTCTTACAGAAAAGAAGCCATTAAAATTAAGAATGTATTCACTTAATAATAAAAGACCTACACTAACACATGGGTCAGTATATTTAAATGTTTTCAGCAAATGACTATAAATCTTATTATAACATTTTACATTCTTTATATTTTCTTTATAGCCTCCTGTGAACTTTCAAGGTTATTTCCTTGTCACTTTTTCAAATTTTATAACACTGAAAAGTCATCTTCAACCTACCATTAAACATTTAAGAAACAAGCAACCCATACCCTTCCAAACACAAAATACTGCCAGAATTCTACCATGTAAGAGCATTTTTAAATCCATGGAGGAAATATGAGATAACTGCTTTCTGTTATTTCTAAAGTTACATGGTTTTGAATATATTTACAGCTTAAAATATTATCAATCAATCAAGAAATTAGGTTCTTGTGACATTGTATTTGTGAATCTTTACATAGAGAATGACCTCGGGTCCTGAGTATGAGTCAGCTGATTGATATCTAACTATAATTTTGTATTAACAGGAAGAGTATGAAATCTTTTTCTATTAAAGAATATGCTAATAATATGAAAATCATATTTTTTCTAAGCTATAATTAATTTGATTCTATTCTAGTTTAAGACTCTAATCTGCAGACCACACTAATACAAATAACCTCAACTGCATATGAGTATGAAGGCTTTAGTATGGCATTATCTGTTCTAAGAAGAAATGACAACCAAGTGGAAATAGTCTTCATGATCCTAAAAGAGAAATTAATCTGAGCCAAACACAAATTTCAGAGGGAAACAACTTAGGATTTACCCTTCCCAATACCAACCTTGGGTTGCTTTCATTTTCCAAAGGAAATGAAAAACCACCATATTTTTAATTGCTGTTATGGAATATATCCATTTTACTATGTTGACTTTCACACTAACAGGACAAGGAGTCCTCTGTTGAGGGGTTTGATTTTTCTACTGCATTTCATAGATACAATTCCAGTGGCACTGACTTAAAAAAAAAAAAAAAAAAAAAAAAAAAAAAAAAAAGTAATTTTATAGCATTCCTAGACACCTCAAAAATCTGTGTCAGTGACTAAGCTTTGGGGCCAAAAAAACCCCAAAACCTGTACTTAGGCATATATGTCAATAACTCACATAGCACCAGGTACACCCGAGGGTGTATTCATTGTATTCATCAGTGCTTAGATCTGGCATCCTGGTCCATTCACCATCCATGTTATTGCATGGAGTGTACCTGTAAAAATACACGGTTCCTCACAGCACTTTGCACACTTCATAGCAGGGCAATTTCTACAGAAAGTCTTCATAGAGGTGGAAGGGAGGAGACAGAAGAAAATCAGGAAGACAACTGCTCTACTGTGAAGTTTGCTCAGAATCCACATGAGAAAAGTAAAAACAACCGAACAAAAGGTCCTTCTGGATGCAGATATTGGTATGCACAGGCTAAGGTTGCAATAGCTTCACCTATATTTCTGTTGCATTCTTGCATTCCCTTAGAAAGGATTGCAGATTCTTCTGTTATAAAAACTAGGAACCCCGTGCATCCTAACTTCTGTGAGAGCTGGAGCCAATCACAGGATCCATGTGGTATAGTTGCAGATATTTCATCCCTACAAAGCACAGAACAGAGAGTGTGATACTAAGGAATTTGCAAAGATCTTCACTTTCTCATTCCAATCCCATGATAAAATTAGATTTAATTAGTAGACAGAAATATCCAACAGCAACAGACACTACTTTTAAATTGTATCATCAATTAAAAACATGAAAGATGGAGGCCAGAGATGAGTCAAGCCCAATTGACCCAAAAAAAAAGATTACTCCGATTGTAACTCATCTGTAAATAGCAATTCTTGAACCTCCACATTTTCTAATAATGCACTTCTGTACACAAAGCATTTTCTTCCTTACTGGCATCACCAGAGCACTCAGCATTGCTGAATATCAAACTGCTTCTATTTATATGCCTAAGCATCGATTTAGGAGCCTATTTTAAGCATCTCAGTCTGAAAAGGTTTTTATTTTCTCCATAAGAAAGGACTAAAAGCAGCATTAGGGCACTGTCAAAACGTAGAGCTTGAGTAGACTAGTGAGCCCCACTAAAACTCTATCCAGATGCCCACTGTCTCTTTTTCTATCTTCCTGTCTCCCTCAAAAGTTCCTTTGATTTCCAGATTCATGTGAAGCATTTAACATTTACTGTAAGAGTCCAGAACAGAAGGGTCAAGAGGCTGGCAGTGGAGGGACTGTCTCCTTCTCATACACAGTGGTGAGCCAGACTGAGGTTTGAGGGGCAGACTGCTGCTTTTGCTCTCTATCAGACATGGGCTGCCCCTTCTGATGCAGCTGAGGCTTCTCAGTTACACAGCAAGGAGGACCTCCAACCGCTCTTTATGGAGCTGGGCTGTGCAGGGAGGGTGCTTTCTTCTGGTCTGGGGACTGGATAAGGCTACAGCCCTGAAGGCAAACAGCAAGTAGATGCTTTAATAAGCCTTGGACATAGTACTTCCAGTGAGGAAATCAAGTGCAACATTTGGGGAGGAATAATTAAAGTAGGAAGTCAAATATATATATTATTAAGAGCAGGACAGTTTGGAATAAAGATAGCAATACATGGATGTAGGGAAGTTCCGATAATGGAAAAGCCAATAAAGGTGAAACTGGAGTAAAGGTGGTCTAAGACAGCACAGCTGCCTGGCCAATAGACCAATGGACTTCCAACTGGACTATAATGGAGGAAGGTTTCTCAGACTAGAAAAAAGTGTAGGTTGAAAGTGACCTCGACTTCACTGAAAGGTGGAGGGAACATCTCTTTAAAAGCAGAGACTCAAGAGGTGAAGAGCCCCTTCAGTGAAAAAAAAAAGTTCTTCTGTCCTCAGACAGGGGCATGACAGAAAACCTGCCCACAGAAGGGCCTTTGGTTCACATGCTGAAAAAAAGGCATGTCTGGGAATGAAGAACAAGCCCAAGGCTGCAATGCAGTGCCATCACTCTCCTGTGGAAAGACCCATATCCATCTGGCACCAATGGTGATGGCAAACCCAAGTCAAACAGAAGTCAGAGCTCATTTGTTACCAAACTCACAGCAGTGCTCCCAAGCACCCATGACTGCAACATGGAGCTGGTTCTTACCTACAGAGCAAGGGGATAATGGAAACATTAATCACACTGAAGAATATCTGTATTCACTAGGAACCTCATATTATCACTAGGTAACACACATGAGCTTAAAAGAGCCTTCTCCTGATGTGATTACAGTGTGGAACAAGATTTTTAGTGACTTTCAGAGCATAACTCCTCGAGATTCTCCTGTTCTTTCAAAGAGAGTTGGCCATACAAAGAGACAAAAAAATTGATTCAAGTGTCTTGCAAGGACACACCTAGATGGACTAGGAAAATGGTGTTGCCTATCAAGAAATTCAAATAATGAACCTGATGAATTAGTTTTTGGAATTAATTTTAAGGCTAATTCTAGAAACAATTTATGAGTTATTTGGAGAGAAGTCTGCCTGATTACCTTCTAGGGAAGATATCTGTACATGAATCATGTGGCCTACTAACTTTGAATTAGAAAATATCTATTAATATCTTGTTAAATAAAACACAAATCTCCTTCCTGCAATTGCTCAGACAGAGATTCCAGCAACTTTTCTCAAATGTCTGCAGCAGGGAAGATAGAAACTCTTCCCTCTCTCCTGCTCTGTTCTTTCACCTGTAATTTCAGCAGTTCCTGCCCAGACCAGGTAAGATAATGAACTGGACATTAGACTGTCCTATTTGGTATTCATTATCCCAACTCATCACTGAATAAATCCTTTCTTTAGAGCTGAATTTCTGGTAATCTTATCAAGAAACCTTCTCTTATGCATGCCTTATTTTTGCAACACTAACCTTCTATTTCACTGCTTTCTCTTTCTCTGTTTTTCCTCTTTACCCCTTATTCTGGTGCTTCCAGAGGGTTCCTAGCTTTCCACTCATCTAGACTCTTTTGCCTCCTACTTACACAAATTTTCCCACAATGTCTTTCCCCAACCCATCAAACCATCCTAGTCCTCACTGTCCTTTTCCACTCAGCTTTATGTCCTGGCCTACATTTCCCCAGCTGCTCTACCCCTCTCTAAAGCTGCCTCATTCCCAAGTGTATAAACCAAATTCTCCTCTCTCCATTGGTATTTTATTGATGTCAGAGTAGGTCTCCATCTCCTGACACTATGTGAAAGCTCTTTACCAAGAGAGTAGCAAAGATCCAGACAAGGGTCAAAAAAATGTGAGACTCCTATCCTAAATGCAAATGCTCAAAGGAAACCATGCCCAGCCTGATTCAGCACAGCCCAGCAAAATACCGAGGGAAAATAGTTGATGCCCTGAACAGAAAACGTATCCACATTGATCTTGATTATGTCTAACACAGAAAGAGGTTAACAACTAACAATATCTCTTACCATGGGATTCATTATAATGTCAAAAGAGCTGGCATTTCTAGGACAATGGATGTATTAGTGCAATACATCTCGCTACACAAAAAAGGAGGTGGATTGCCAGTGCTTAAATACAGGAGATCCTCTGCATTTTTAATACCCTGAACAATACAGGGGTCATGTTTTTTCACTTTTTACTGCGGGATTATCAACTCAAATCTCTAAGAATGACAAAAATCTCCTGGAAAATAGGAAGACCTTATCTGTCATCTTGGGAATTGACATAAACTGCCAATGAATTCATCTGCGTCTGCTAGAGCACACTAAAGCCATCACAAGATCAGACCTACGTAAAAATAAACAAATACAAATAAAGCATCTACCTGAACCTCCTGACTTGCTTTATCAAATTCACAGCTGTATGGTTCCAGATGAAGAAGTAGAGATACTAGTTTTCTCATTAATTTTTCTATTTCAGAAAATGTGGAAGACTGAAGATTGTAACTTATCTGAAGGTAGAGGACAGGAGGGAGGAGAAAGTAGAACTATAACATACCAATGAAATGTTGACAGTTTTCTATTTTTTGTCAATTGTTGCTAAAATGACAGACAGTGATTTTTATGAAATGTATAATTCACAGCAAAATTGCCTAGATAACCAAGTTAAAAATGCTTTATCTTTCCTAACAACATTATGCAGCAATCTGTAAAACCCAAAGTACATAATACAAACTGAAAATACAAGAAAACAAATCTTTTATTTTCCCCTAAGTCAACAAATTTTCTGAGCCCAAATAAAGTTCTTGGCTTTCTTTCAAACCTTCACAGCTTCTAATCAATAGTTTAGTCATAAGATGAAACATGATGTATCCACATTCTTCACCATTGACATTTGCTAACTGTCTCCAAGGTCGCACTGATTGCCAGTTGTTCAGTTTACCCAACTTCTGTTTTTAGCCAAATAATATGATCTTTGTTTCATTAATATTTAATAGTAATTTAGATTGTGCCAGATGATCTTAAAGCTCATTTAAATCAGCTTGAAGATAATATTAAGCTTTCTTCTAGTATAATCTATTACCATAAATGATTGTGTCATCTGCATATAAATGGTGAGTTGAATATGATAATGAAGTGCAAAGATTATCAATATAGAATGACAAATGCATCTGACTTAAAGTATATCCTTCAGGGACCCATTTATTCTGTTTTTAGTGGTAAAAGGCGCATTGTTTCACTTCAAGTATTCTACAGAAAACATAAAGGATTTGGATCATGAGTTATAATATTTATCCTGGGTGGAAAAAGAAAATAAAAATTCCAAATTATGAAGATCCTCTTTTCAAGTGTGGCAATTACAGATTGCATAGATTTGTATAGTTTATATTTTTTCATACAGCAGGCTTCGATCAATTATTAGGTTGTTTTGGGTTTTTTTTGAAAGAGCAATTACAACAAAGATTGTGTTTTTATTTAGACCTGGTTTAGTTCGTGTTTGTTTTTCACTAGCTGGTCATTTCAATTAGTTCATTTCAATTACTGTTAAATGCTTTGCCCATTAAAGAAAAGTACCTGAATGCAGTTTATGGTACAAGTCCCAAAACTGTTTCCTCTAAAAACAACAGCTGTGAGGGCTGCAGGGAAACCCTGTTTGGCAATAAGGCCGCATTTAAAAGAATTGAATTGTCAAATTCTCTAGACTCATGGGTTTAATCAAAATGAGTGGACAATTTCAGGGTCAAAAGGAGCTATTACAACAGTGAGAAATACTAATAAATACATTAAAAATTGTTAAAAACAGTTGAAGAGAATGTAAGTGCCTTTACCAGCAGATACTGTCTAAGGACATCATATAAAATAGTCATGGCATGACACTGAGGAAAATACCACGAGATGAAAGGGACTAGTGAAACTCAGCACTTGGAGAGAGCTGGAAGAACAGATACGCTGGATCCGCAAGCCTTCTCTTTTGCTCTGCAGTCCAAATCTTCCCACTCAAAATTTCAGGTGTTTTGATATCACAGTGACCTTGATATTTGTAAAATTTTAAATATTTGAACTAATAATTTAGCTTGGATGGAAGTACTTATGGAAAAAGATCCATTTTTGTCTCCTAGCATCTCAGCTCAAAAGTTCTCAGCATTTGTTCTGGCAGATTCATCTGCTGCAATAAACTGGTCACAAACAAATCTGGACTAGAAAGTGGAAGTTTTATTTATTCAAGAATAAATTCTGGAAAAGCCTTGTAAATGTGATCATGGGCGTAAGAAATGTGGGAAGCAAGACCGTCTTACAGAAAGGACTGTAAATTAAATTACGAGAACTCCTAAACCCAGAAAATTAATTCTGCAGTGTAGTTTCTAGGGAATCCAGTCCTCAAGCATTTGCAAGGAGTTTTGAGAGCCAACAGGATTTCTGGGTGTGTGCACAACACTGAGAGATGGTTCAAGACTCTAACTTGTGTGGACCAGAGAGGAATTTTCTTTTCCTTCCTTAGTCTATCATTTGCTTCTAGAAATTGGATGACATAAAAACCAGGATGTAAACAGACTACAGCTGTGTTTCTAGTGATGCAAAATTCTCAGATGAATGGTGTCCTGCTCACACACAAAGGATTAAGCTATTCATCCGATTTAGGATCAGGAGGACATCTGTTCTCCAAGTCAGATTAGCAGGGATCAGAAGGGTTTTATTTGTCCTAACAGTAATTTAGAGCATGATCAGCTTCTTGGGATCACACAGAAGTTAATTTTATAAATATTTTGCAAGCACACAGACCTGGAAGACTAGAAATAGTCTAGCACTCCTGCTTTCTGCATGTGACACGGTACAGGTGCAGCTTTTAGATTTTTACTACAATTTCTCTTAGGTGTTGAGAATGATGATATCTAGTGGTACAGGATGATCTATGGATATTTCTGAACTAGTATCTGTGGCATGGTTGTCTGCCAGAGCAAGACAGGAAGGATTCAGTTGCCCAGATGCTGCCTGCTGATCCTGCATTCCTACTCACCTACGCATACGAACATCGAGTGCAGTGTGCTCATATAAACTCTCTGTTATGCCCAACGTGTCCGAGGTACAGGAAGTCATAGCAAAGCACCTTTATAATTGAGATCCTAACGGAAAACTTCCCACACATACACCCCATAAATTATATGGCTACGAACATGTCAACAGTAGCACTATTGTATAGTAGATATAAAAGCACGAGCACAGACAGATTTTTCTCTTTGTAGGGGAGAAAAAAGAAAGGTGCACAATCCAATGCAGAGAGATGGTTTTTAAGTCCATATCACTTTTTCTGTACCAATTATTTTTCAACTAAGATTTGAATGCAGCTCAACTTCAACTGGAGCGCAAAGCAGTGTGAAAATGATGAATGATTATGGAAGCATTCTTATGAAGTAGAGCTATTTATTCTTTGAGTTAGATTGATTTTTAGTCTTTTTAGCATGTAGAGTTGTAGCATTTTGTTTCATTCAGGTTGTTCCCTTAAGAATCAGCTGGGACACTGATGAAAACTTTGAGGAAAAAATTCACCAAACCCAACAACTAGAATCTGTTTAAGCTCATCACGTAAAAGATTTTGATGGTACAAACTGCAGAAAGGTCAAACCTTGAATGAGAAAATTTATCTTTCAAATAAATAAAAAAAGCCTCTCACTCCTGAAATTATATTAGTGCTTAAAAGAGAAAATACAACCAAGTGAGCTTTTCTTTTGTAGATTTCGAGTTCAAATCCAGACTACCTGGGTAGATACTAAAATTGTTGCCATCTCATGGATATCTGGTGTCTTCCTAAATTAGTTCAGTAAATCTCACCTCAAACTCACAGAATCCTTTGCAGTAAATGACAGGATGTACAGGCAACAAAAAAACCCACATGGATCCTGAAAGGCCACACTTCTTCTGTTATTAAGAAGGAAGGACTATTCCTTTATGGGAATGGGTAAGCATGTCTCCACCACACAGTTAACCCAGCTCTTGCTCAAGCACCTCATCCACAAAGCATCCTCATCCACAAAGGTAACCCATTAACACGAATTATAAGCAATTTATTAGTCCAGACTGACTTTTACAGGCTGGAACTTAGTCTCACAGCTGTAACTCAAACTCAAAGGTGAGTAACGTACAATGAGAATGAAAGGGGAGCTGGAGAGGGTGAGGAGGGAGAAAATTTTAGTGTCCTTGATCTCCCTGCCCCATCTCCTGCAATGCTTAAGGGATGAGGTGCTGAACAATACAAACGAGACCGATTTCTATCAGATAGGTAAGAGAACAGCAACTCTTTCTGACTGCCATCACCATCACATCCAACTGTGAGGGAAGGATGGTTTTAATAGTTGTGTTTTCTGTAGTACAGACAACTGTGACAAAAAAGTCAAGGAGGTCAGAGAAGACAGTATTTCATTAATCAAGGTGAGTAAAGAGGAGTACTTGAACAAAAGTTACAGTTCTCTGAACGACATGAAAAAAGCCTGATTCTCATGGTAGTGGTCTGGAGACACATTAAAATTCAGAACCAATCTAGATGGCAAGGACAGGAAAAAGGAAGAGCTGGAGGCAATTGCAGGCTACAAAAGCTTCAGTGACAAAAGGTTAGGGGTACTGGGACAGTCTACTAATCTGCCCATCAATGTACAGCTTCTATTTAATGCTCTGAATGTCTTCTGTACTTTGATACTCAGCAAGCCAGTATGAATTAGAACCCCTTTGCAGGGGAAAATGTAACCATGGTGGAGAGGGCAAAGCTGGGCCATCAGCTGAAATGGCCTTACTCTAACAGGCCACAGCTTTAGTCACTGACCTCTAGCAACCACCTAGCAGCATTCTGAAGAGTCAGAACCCACAACATTTCAGGAAAAGTAAGAAAAAACAAGTAAATTGGAGTAAATTGGTTTAAACAAAAGGGTGCACTACAGAGGGTTTAACACTTACAGGTGCAACAGGGAAGTGAAGGCAGAAACTCAGCCAGTTAGAGCCTGATAATAAAAATGCCAAGACTGTGGATTCAATCCCTCTATGGGACATTCACTTAAGAGTTGGACTTGATAATTCCAGTGGGCCCCTTCCAACTCAGAATATTCTGTGATTCTGTGACATTCTGGACTCCCTGAAAACACTGTCCAGAACTTAGAAGACCTTCAAGAAAGGGAAGAATATCAAAAAAAGAAATTTTTTTTTCAGGTGAGTATTACTATTCATGTGTCAGCAATTCTCTCATGATCTCTGTGTATGACACAGATCTATTTGTCTTGCTCCTATCTGAGCAGAGCCAAATGGAAAGCAGTCATCATCAGCGCCCTTTTCCCTCCATTTCCCAGAGGAGAGTGCTTGTGGAGGTGAAACTAGGGGTGATGTGCTTGAATGCTGCCAAAGCTCTGTTTTACTTTAGAAACAAACAGGCTCATTTGGGGCTGGGCCTAATGCAACTAAGAAAGAAAAAGGGACAGAGGACTGCAGAAAAAACACCTACAGCTTTTCAATTTACTAACCTGGTCCCACTGCTACAAAAACACAGGTTTTACCTCATAAAAAAGGGACACGAAGGAAAGACTTCAGTAGCTTAAGTGGCTGCTAAATGAAACGCAGATAGTATCACTGAAAAAAGGCAAAGTGTGTTCTTGGACCTCCATTAACTTATTCTAGTCCAAATTGTCTACAACAGGTGGCAGAGCCTAGATGCAATGTATTTTGTACCTTGCAACAGCTGTGAAGAGGATACTGACTGAAATGTTAAAGAGATACTCCTTGTTGCAACTGTCTCACATGACCAAGAGCAGTTCCAGAATTCAAAATATTTCCTTGTTCTGAAGTTAAATTGGGCCACTGTGACATTCATTCTGCAATTTAATACTCAAAGGCTATGAGAGACAAAGAGATAGAAAGGAATGGGAGTAGAAACATGCAACATTTCCCACATTTTGGTAGGTTTTTATATGATATTAGTACAAGACTAGGTAAAGTACTTTTTAATATTACAGACTTCAGGGACCAGTTCTTCAGTTAGTGCAAAGGGGTGTACTTCTGTTGACTTTAGCTATGATTACTCACATTAGTCATCAGTCTCTACAGTACACCCTGTTTAGTTCCATCTTTACAGCTCCATCCAAACCAAATTATAACAGCAAAATTAGAAATCTAGCTAAAACTTCTGTTAACTGACTTTCAAAGCAGAACCCAAAGCAGCTGAGTAACACCCACCTAGACTGTCTAAAACTAGAGGGTTTTTTTCCCTAAATAATCAGGGTAAGTCAAAGGTAGCAAGTGAGTGAATCAGTGTTTCATTTAGAGGCCTTCACAGAACCATCTCTTTTTGTCCAAACTGAACATAATATACACCTTTTCTCAGATTAATGCTGAAGGCTACCCACAAAAATGCACCAATTCATTATAATCATCAGAAAACAATGCAACATGTATGGCATCTTAGAGAAGACCACAGATACACATTACAGTAACGCCCTTCTTCATATAAAGCTCTTCCAAATGCAAGGACCCAGAACCATAAGAGTGCAGGGGTTTTGTGTTGTCCTTTTTTTGTGTGCATGTATATATTAAATAAGCATTCTAAATCTGTTTTTTTGTTATTGGCAATGAAATTGTAAGAATCAATACACACTTTCAAGAATATAAAGTTCCTTTAAAATACAGGGCTATGTGTATATATATAACAGTTTATCTGCCTTCTATATTATAAATAAGTCTGGGCAACTGTCCTAGTACCCATTAATATTAAATATAACTGTTTTCAGAGATTAAACATCCTACAACTTGAAAAATGCAATACATTTATTATATTGTGTATATATAAGATGCACGATATCATGTTCTGGGCATAAAAGATCAATGGATGCTTCTATTTTAAATATAATTTTGAAGACAATTATAATTCATAACTTAATTTAATCCATCTTAAATTGGAAATGTTTATTCACTTCCCAGAAATCAATGTCTTTAAAAAATGTGTGGATTCATATTTTGCTTCTACCATCACTTATTTCCTACTTCACCCTAATACTGAAATAAATGGATTTTAGAAAGGTCTACAGGCAAAAATAAATGTACAGATATATCAAGATTTTTGTATATATAACTCTCACCTGTATATACATTTATTATTTCTTCATTAATACAGCTTTCTTATCCTTCAAAAAGACACTAAACTTTTTCTCACCAAAAAATGAGCAAAAGTAAAGGAAATTACTGAAATTTACTCTTTTTAGCTGTAGCACAGTGATTGATAGTCAGAGAATCAGTGGTAAACAAGAAAAGACTATGAAATAAATTGTGTCCACATGGTCTTCATGGAACTCAGCTCTAATAAGTTTGAAGTAGACTTCCTGAAATCATAAGAACTGCCAGTAACATCTGCTAGATATGTCTCCATTTGATTTAAATAATGTGCTTGTTAGCTGTCCAGGCATCTTTAGACTTCCAGCAAACACCAGCTTACAGCACTCTCTGAGCCAGGGGGACTCCTAAGATTCAGCTCACAGCCTGTGCACCACGCATGGTCTACAATGCACACCTGCCTGGACCCCTGCAAACAGCATTTCAGTCTGACATGGAACTGGTGCCTGTCCTTGGGCAGGGTCTGCTCTCTTCTCTTCACTCCAAAGGGATGCCAGCACAGCAGTTCTGACACCACTGTCTTGTTATGGTGCCATTAAAACCTAGACCTGACCTTGTGCTCTACTCACCAACACCTTGCTCAGGTACCCTCTCCTGGGGAGAAGAGTCCATGTTCCTTTTCCCAGTCATACAACCCATGTTCACAAGGGCAAAGCCCACAACACAGCTGTGAGAGAAATTCTTCATGGACATTTTCAGTTTGTAATAAAAGTGGAAACAGAACGGTGGTCATGGTTACAGATTATTTTTTTTTGATCCTATGTACTTCTACTTTATATCCAGTATGGTCCAGCTAACGAGCCACTTGAAGAATCTTGATGTGCAAATGGCCTTAAAGTACTTAAACCAGTACTTGCCCTTTTCCAGACAACCAAACTCCTCACTGATAAGGTCCCCTCACCTCTGCAGCAAAACAGAACCAATTTCAGAATCCATGAAACACGACTTTGAAGAGACCTTTAAAGCATCCTTGTTGATTTATTGGTTGGACTCAGATCTCAAAGCTCCTCCATTTAGTGAGCTTTTTTCAAAGTACTTCTGTCGCATTTACTGAATTATTTCATTTATATGTTTAGATAAACTATTAAACCACCAGAGAAAATATACAGCAGTTCCATTAAAACGACACATCAGATTCAATCTTAATCTCTATGAATAACCTCCAATATTTGTTCAATAGTGCACCATCAGTTTTGCACTTAGGCTACCATTCAAAAAATCTTAACAGTATCCAGACATTCACAAATCCCACAAACAACACATGGGATCAGACCAAATTAACTCCTTCCTACAGGTCACCAGATCAGCTCTCTCCCTTTTGTAGCTTCCGAGACATGCAGCTTTCCCTGTGGACAAGGCTGCCCTCTCTGCCACGCTGCTTGCAACAAGAGCTCCACCAGAGCAGAGTGCTTTGGGAGGCACTCTGCAGAGGTGCTGTGGGCACCACAGCTGTGTGACCAGAACTTTTGACCAGACCCAAATTAAGGGCGCCATCCTGATGTAGGATCCTTTCACACATCCCCTGTACATATGTCACTGAAAAATGAGTAATATGGAGCTCTTCTTGTACCAGCAATAAGGAATTCTCAGGGGAACACAGAATCCTTGAGCCTACAGTTATTTTTCCGGTATCATTTACTGAAGGCTGAAAGCTGGCTACCCTAGAATGTGACTGTGCTTAGCATCTCGAACCTTCAGAACCTCCGGCCATAAAATGAGGATAAAGCTGTTTCCCTAATTCGTGGGAATGTGAAAATCAAAACTGCAAGGCATCCAACTTACAAGGTAACTGGGATAGTAAACATTCTATAGAGAACTGCATGAAAAAATAATTTTGACAAATAAAAGATTTTGGTTTAGTACTCCCTGGCTACTCACAAATTAAACATTCACTGAAAAAAGTGTAAAATACAAGGCCAAGAAACCCAAAGTTTTAACAGGCCTAATTATATTTACTTCAGGCTTCTAGTCCCCTAGCTGGGTAGCCCATTTAGGAGGCCAGTTGATCTTATATACAATAAAACATGCACTGCAGGACAGTAAGTGGAATTACAGATTAGAGTATCAGCTTCTGAATGCTCTATTGTTAAGTGGGTTTAAAAGTGAACTTTATTGTTAGGTGGTTTTAAGGTGGGTTTTTCTGTGTCTAATTTCTGAACTATTACGCACATGTACATTCTTCTAAAACTGCCAGGTAACTTGGTTCACTTTTGAAACTGAAATGTAACCTCTAATTTTACAGCCTATACTTTAGAAAATTATGCCTGTGAGTGGCTGAGACTTCTGGGAGGTGGGAGTGGTACACTAACCACATAAGAAGTGGAATGCCACAAGAGAATTCTTTGTGCTGTGAATAATGAGTCAGGAATACAGTTATGAAAAGCACATAACCCACTCTTTCATCAACATGCAGTGTCTTTCCTAAAGCTGTTCTCATCTTCTGCAGTCACTGGTAAAATGCATAGACATAAACTCAGATCCAGTATAAACAAATGAAATGTAAATGTCAGTGTGGTTGTAGCTACCTCCCCTGAAGCTGATTTTGCCACAGGATTAGGCTGAATGTAAATAACAGGGAAAGTACAGCACTTTGAAAGAAACGCATCAATTTAAATGAAATAAAGCCACTTATTTTATCTCACTAATCATGATCCAAATAAGATTAACTGGCTTTCTGGGAAACAAGCCCTGAAGACCAATGAGTATTTGCCTTTTGTGACACTTGAAAATCTTTGGACTAGTTAGCAGCCCACTGCTTGCAACCTAACTCACCAAGAGCCCACTGCTGAGGTCTCGTCGCCTGTCCCTTTGGTGTGTGGTATACCTTGCTAAACAGAGCATCCCCACAGGCACATCTCCCTGGGAGCACAGACAAGTAGGAACAGGATGACTGCCAGCCTCCTACGCTCCAGGGATACTTAATCCGGTCTCTGTAAGCATGTACATAGACACACTCCCCCTCCCCAGGCACCACACCCTGGAACAGCTGAAAGAACAGGCCTTAACTCTGCTGTAACTTGTCCAGCATGTTCAGGTTTGTATGCTCCGTTCCACTCAAACAAGGTTTAGTTCTGATTAAATCTGCCACAACTGGGTTGCTTTCCTAAACAAGACAAGAAATTTATTGAAGCACCTCATTGGTGCTTTCTGAACCTTCAAAGAGGACCTTGAATAAGCAGGACAAGTTTACACAGCTGTGTAAGTGTGTATCGTTGCATTGATATAATCTTTCTATCCTCAGGAATAAAATATATAAGAACCATTATTTATAGTATGTGGTGGTGCTAGATTGTTTTAAGTCACAGAAAACCTTGTTCTTAATAGCATGTCTTCCCTAAAATTAGCATAAGCTCTCTTTTCCTTCAAAAATCTGGGCTAAGCAAGAGCCTGTACAAATCTCCTTTTAGGTTTGGGTCTCAGCTCTTTAGGAATTTTTATTTGTGATTCCTGAAATATCTTTCAGCCTGATCCTTTTTCCTAGAATCTTTTCTGGGAAATACACACATAGAGAGTTTTCCAAAAAGACTGTTTTAATTCTATTGATATATACCAAACACAGTACTGTCCAAAATATAGGGGGTTTTGGGAGATGTGGTTACAGAGGGACATTCTGGGCCATGGATTGGTCTAGCTTGCTTTGACCCATTAATGTAGGTCAGGCACACCTCAGCCCCCTTTGCAGGCTGACAGTGCAAAGATGGCCTTTGAACAGAGGCTTCTGCAGCATCAGATGAAATAAGACTTGTGATTATTTATAAAGTAATTGTTTTATAGGATATTATAAATAGTAATAATGTTTATATTTAAAGAGATAATGTTCCAAATTACAAGATATCCATCTAATCAGTATATACTTTGTAACTTCAGACAGCAATACAAGGGAGGTTTTCTGAGCGCGTGTAAACCACGATTAGAGCTCCACATTGCAATATTCATATTGAAGCCTATGACAATTATCAGACAACACACTACCAGGACCTGACATCTCTGACACCCGTCATACAGAGCCATCAGCATCAACAGAACAATACCTTTTTTGTTTGATACTGTTTTAAGGCAAGAGTATGACAATTATACAAGGAGAAGCATGCAACAAAAAGAAAGTTCACTGCAAGGACCGGAGTGAGACAGTGGCAAAACCCATGAGGCTGAAGGAACTGCTGGCACTGGGGTGAGCCTGCAGTACTCATCTTTCTTCTCTCAGTGTGAGGCAGCACTGGATATGAATGAATGAACACAGACCCATCCAGCAGGCAAAAATAAAATAAGGAGTAAGATCAAATCAAAGCAAGAATGCAGACATTTTATCCCATTCCCCTAAGCACTTGATTGTTAAAGCTGCTGTGATTGCCTTAGGCAAAGTTTGACCCACTGACTGTCCTGAAATCAAATACGGTGGTACATTTCTGAAAAGTACAACCTCTACCCACATCTCAGACATTTTTCAGGGACATTTAGTTGAAGTGAACTGCCATGGAATAAGCACAATTACATTTTCTCCTCCTACATTACCCTGAAACTCAGTCACATTCTGGTTTAAACTTTTGACGCATTTAATTTTTATGCTGGCTGTTCATTTTACAATCCAGTTGTTATATGTTTCATTCTCTTTACTTATTTCCTTTTGCAATCATCCTAGGATAGGGACTAATTATTTTAATAGCTCTCATTACAACATGTTGGTGCATTTTCTTTTCTTTTTCAAATGGAGTTACATTTATACAAGCTCTTTTTTGGTTTTTTATTCTCACTAAACCACAAATGAAATTGCAAACTCCCTTATGAATTACAGAAATAAACGGTGCTTTCAGCAAACTTTTCAACAACAAATCAGGAGAAAGGGAGTGAGCATGATGAAAGGGTCAGTAAGACTCATGTCCAAGGAATTAAAAGGATATAAAATACTGCAAAATCTTTGCATCTAAGTATGCTTCACTGAAAAGTCGTTAAAGTTAACAAATGCTTGAAAACAGGACCATTCCAAAAATAACTTTATCAGATCTACAAGCTTGAGAAGGACATGTGGATACACCTTATGATAACGGTAAATATTAAAAGGCAAAATAAAATTACCCCTGCATGTATGTATACACATCTGCATGTGGAATCATCTAAACTCCTCCTCTCCAAAGCAAGCAATTTTGATGATCCAACAGGTTTTCCCTTACCCACATCTTTGCTGCTTGCACAGCCCCAATTATAATTAGTCCCTTATGCAAATAGCACATGAAGCCTTGGAAGGAGGAGGGTCTTGGAAACAGGAAGGAAATTCCTTGAGAAAATGGCAGGAGATAAAGAGAGGTGTCCAGAATCTTGGACATAACAGATCTCTGCACTGCTGGCAGAGCTTACAGACCTCCTCTGTCACGTGGATCCATTTGTCCATGCCTGGGCCTGCACCTGTCACAGACACCTCTCATCCGGAGCAAAAGGGTTCACAGGTTCCCTGTCAACTCCCCACCCCCATATTTGCTCACCCCCTTAGAGGCAAACAAACCAAGCCAGTGCAGACTCAAGGAGGAATTTCAGGGACCCCTGAAAGCCTCTGCTCAGCCCCCTGCTCAAAGCAGGGCTACCTCAAAAGCTCAGTCAAGTGGCACAGGACCTTTGCCCATGAAGTCTTGAGGGTCTCCAGAGATGGATTTTCTGCAGCCTCAGTTGCAACAGCCTGACTCAAGGCTTATCTTCTCTGGGAAACTTTTTCTTCCCAGTTCCCAGACAACTCTGCCCTTGCTCCAACTTGTTGGCTCCTGTCCTTTTCCTCTCTGCACCTCTGAGAAGAGTCTTTCTTCTCTGTGGCTCCTGGCAGGTATTTGAAAGGAAAAATTCCATCCCCTCAGCCTGCTCTTTCCTGTGCTGCACCACCCTTGGGCCCCGCTCTGGATTTTCTCCTGGCTGCCCAGACTGGTCCTGTCCCAGGAGGTCCCAAAGCTGGACACAGGGAGTTCCAGATGGAGCCTCACGAGCAGCTGAGCCGAGGGCACAGCCCCTTCCCTGTGCTTGGCAGCCACACTCGTGCTCAGGATGGGGTTGGCCTCCAGCAGGGCAGGGATCCCCTCCTGCCTCGTGCTGTCCCTGTCACCTGCCGGGCTCCAGCCCCGTCCCTGCCCGGCTGCCCCTGGCCTGCAGCCCCAGCCTTGAGCCTCCCGGGGTCCTGGCAGCTCAGCCCTGCACCAGCAGTGGCAGGGAGGGACAGTGCCAGGAGCCCCTGTGCAGCCTTCCAGCAGCCATCAGCTCCCTCAAGCTGGTGTCACCTGAGAGGCTCCTGAGGGCAGGGCCTTGTGTGCTGCTGAGCAGGCTGCTGATGCACATTGCAAGCAATGGCAGCCCCAAAATGACTCATGAGGAATGGCAGGTACAGTGAGCCTGCAGCAAAAGAATGATAGTACTGCTGGAATTTTAAGCCATTTTGATACTTCAGCCTTTTTTTTTCTTTTTTTTTTCTTTCCAATTTTTGTAATTCTCTAATTCACGTTTCCTAAAGTTGACTATGAGGACACTACAAAAGTCAGTGCTAAGAGCCTTGCTAAAATAAATCCACTGTTCTTTCCCCATTAATAGAGCCAGTCTTTTCAACACAGATGTTGATCACCTTCAGTTTGTCCTTCAAAATCTGCATTGTTTCCAGCCCCTTTCTTATCCTCCACATGCCTGGAAAAAATGTCAAAATTTTCAGGGCTTAGGGGACATAACACTGTCCAACCTGTAGTTTTCCTAATGTTAGTCTGCCTAATGTCTCTTTTTTTAAAATGAGTGCACTATTTCATTCTTTCCAGGCAACAGAAACCTCCCTGGATTGCCACCTCTCAAGATAAGAACTTAGCTTTACAATGACATGTGCCCGCTTCATCAGCATCCTTAGACGCAATCTGTCGTATCTGATGGATTTTATACATCCACCTCACTTAACATAGTCCTTAACTTGGCCTTCCCCACCATGCATAGAAACTCTTCCCAAAAATCTCTGTTGCTAGGTGCAATCTAGAGATCTGGGAGGCCTATACCTACTTAGCTGCTGTAAATACACACTCACAAACAGACACTACATGCACAGTACTCAATCAAATGACAACTATATATATATAAACAAACCTGCCTACTTGTCAGTGGTAATATACTAGACAATTAAATACAGCAAGAGACATAATTAAAATTGCTTACAGTACATGAGGGGACTGACTCCTTTAGGCCACTATGGGGATACTGGCCTAAAGGAGCACTGTTCACCTGAGAACAGAAAGATACACCTACAACCTGACACCAAAGGATGTTATACTTGGCTACCAATAAATGCAACATGGAATTCATAAGGGGCACTGCTAATAGTGAATGTGTGCAATGAACTTACTGTCCAATCAGTGCAGCTCACACTGAGGAAACAAAACCAGATTTTTGGGCATCCACCAGTACAAATTCCAGTTTGGATTCTGTGCCTTTTTCTTGTTTTCCAAATTCTGTTTCTTTAAACACCCTGCAAGTGTGCAGTGTTTGAAGCATGTTGGCAGCCTCTGTCCTGATGCAGCTGGCACCCCAGATCAACTCCTGGATGCCCAACCTGAAAGCACTTGAAAGGAAAACCACAGGGCAGGTGATATGGTTGGCTCTCAAGCTTGCTGAATTTTGGCTGACCCAGCATAGATTCATCCCAGCAGAGTTGCTTTATTTTGTATCTCTTCTCTAAAAACCATGAACATGTGCTAATATCCTGTGTACTAATTTGATTTTCCAGTAGCTATCACAACATCAACATCATAATTAAAAACATCATTTCCTAAGAAGCACTCCGAATTTTGAAAGCTGCCTTTTTTCTTTTTTTAATTCCTACATTTTAGTCCAACTACCTCCAATACTCAACTTCCTTTCAATCCTCCCCTGCAGAGATGCCCAGAGTAGAACTACTGCATGTTGGTGATTCTGACCAGCAACTGATAACACTATCAGCACTCAGACTTTATCTGGCTTTTGTTACAGTTCCTCACAAGCTAGTTTGGTTTAAGGCACAGCCCACTGCATATACAGACAGATTAAAAGACTCCCAGTTTTTGTACATCTTAGCTAAAAAAGCAAACGATCACCACACGCTGCAGGAGTGACGGCTCTATTGAAGATGTGGCTTCCAGCACCGATTCTGCAAACAAACTCTGTGGCAGTCAAACAGCTCCTGCTAAAAGCAGTTGATGAGCTTAGGCTGTCGCTATCACTTACACACAGCAGCTCTGAAATGGGTGTGCAAAGTAAAGCCCTGCTTTCCACCACCAAGGGGGACAGGCTCCCATATTTCCAATGTGTAAAGATAGTAATATCCTGCTCTATCTCAACTCCAAATATTGCAGTAGCAACAGCACTTCTGAAACCAGCTCTCACTGTTTCTCTGCTCTCCAGAGAGCCTCTCTTTAGATGCCAAGGTACACTAAAGTCCTGTGCCTGAAGCTTCATGTCAGTTCACAGTATTAATGAAGCCATTAGGGATTTTCATTTTAGAGAATGCTTTATGATTTTGATACCTGGACAGCTTCTAATCAGGTAAATCCAATGTGAGGAAAAATTTAAAAAGTTGTTCTCTCTCACTGTTCATTTTGTCTGCATGTGGTCCTGCAGGGTAGTTTTATCTTTACTTAAATGCTAATAAAAAGAGACAATTCCACGTTATTAATATCTCCCCATTCTTCATGCACAGCTAACATTTTTATATATTCATAGCCAACTTGAAGGCAAACATAAGGACCTGGCTACTAACATTTTTCATTAAGAGCTGAGTGAGCATCCTTCTCCCCTTAGTATTAAGTTTTGTCATGATTTAAAGGACACTGAGTTAAGATGAATTATTTGTCACTACTGTGTCACTACAGGAAAAAAACCCTGCTTGTTACACTGAAATACCTAATGACACTTTTCATTAATATTGAGTCCTTTGTACTCGCTTCTCTCTGGTTCTGGCAGCAATTCCCTATGACCACTGCATAAGGTTTCATTGTGATACTTCTCCTTGAGAAGCACTTGCATTTGCCATAGAAATTACTAGAAAGATAACTTCGTTGTTCAGTAGTGGGGTCTTCTCTCCCATCCCCTTCCTACTCCTTTTATTTAATTTGAGGAAAACAATACGAGAGACTTAACTCCACTTCTTTCCCTCTCTTTCAGATATGATGAAAATAAGATAAAAAACCTGTCAGGTCTGTCACTAAAATTTGAGTTCATTTATTATGAAATAACATTGTTTTTTCCAAGGGAGCATGCTATTCAGCATCTCCTGTCATCATTATATACAAAGAGGGAAGGAGGATTACCTACTTTTGAGCAATAAATTCTTTTGTGCCAATAAATGTGAAAATTTCAGGACAAAAATTTGTAAACAACCTACTGACTGGCTTGTTTTTGCCCTATAGGAACCTCTGTGCACTACTGCCATTGCTGCTCAGAGAACTTCTAGAAGAGATAATAAAGAATCTTGACAACCATTTGGACATCTCTTCTTTCCTCCCCCCCACTCCACATCTCTTTTTGCCTTCTCCTGTCTAGAAAACATGTCCTTTTTCCCTTTTCTGTATTTTACATTCTGCTTTTTGTTTTTTTATCTGCCCCATATTCTTCGTCCCCCTCCCCCACAAGAGCTTGGGGGCCTTCCTCCCTCCCTCCCTCCCTCACTGTAGATACCATTACCCTAGGGACATCAGGAAATTTTTCAGATGTAAACAAAGACATAAATCCCTTTGCTTCTCTTTTCCTACTTTATTCTCTTCTCTATTTCCCTTCCCCCCCACTTCAGAAGTACTTCTGTATGTTTAGCCACCTGCAGAGACTGAGGGTGGAAGACACGAAATCAGAAGCAAACAAAACCTCTGCTTGCTTTAGCTTAGTCATTAATAGCACCATTAGCTTATTGAACTCCAGGATATATCATGTCACAGTTCATGATTCAGGGTCTCTCAATTGCTCTTGCATTGTTTATATCCTGAGTCAGAGTCTTTCAGATAATTTAGGCTTAATCATTCTTCTGCAACAACAGTCTTATGGGTGCCATTTAATAAAATCAATCAGTTATGCTCTGAGACATCTTGAGGTTTCAGAGGAATCACCAGACACTGCCTTAGCATTTATTTACTCACAGGAGTAAAAATGTTATTTGTGCCTCAGCTTAGTGAAAATGCTAAATGACAAGGAAGCTGAGTGAACCAAGGAATCTGTAATTGTTATGTTGGTTTGGGAAGAAGAAGCTCAACCAGAGAGCAGAAATATGGGAATGAGGAAAGAATCCTGACCTCAAACAGCAGTCATGAACCAACCACTCAGAGTTAGTGCACACATTTTGTTTGGCTTTCTTCTGTGACCAGACCAATGCAGACAGAAAACCAAGTAAGTATTTATTAAAACTGTAAACAACATTAAAAAAATCCTTATTCCAATGGGCTGCTACATCATTTGTCATCTGAATGCTTTTGAGAAGTGTTTTACAACATGGATGTGTTTATTCTTATGGTCCCCCCTTGCTCTTTAATTGAAAACCTCAACAGCCTGAACTTGAGTTCACGTGTGATCTACAAGTCTACCTTATGCCACTTCAGTCTTGCAAAGTCATGAAAGCAAAATACTGGGGAAATGGTCTAAGAGCCCTTGTTGCAGGGAAGAGCTGTGTCCTTAATTTCAGATTTCTTTTCAAAGAATTAAGAATACTAAGGGAGGCTCCAATCATTCAGCACAAATAGGGTTTTTGAGGTTTTTGTGTTTTGGTTTTTTGGGATTTTGGTTTTTTGTTGGTTTTGATTTTTTAAAACATGCAGTCTTACTGTTTTGTTGTAGGAAACATTACATTTAAGCAGTGGTTGGCAAGGAAACCAGGCTCTAATGTGTTGTCTGCCAATTCAGACACACAGTCAATGCAGACATACATGTATCCTCTACAGCCCAAAAGAATAAAACTGAGGAAAATTTAATCTTCTGTTGTTGCTATTTATGAAAATGGTACTTAAGCATTTTTTCTACTTTTGATTGAATGGAGGAGTATCACATATGACCTGGCTCCTGGCAATACTAGAAAGTTTATTTAATTTAGATGAGAATTAATAATTTCCCAAATCTAATTCATTTCACTCAAACATTTTTTTAAAAATTGGTCAAATCAAATTCCTCCACAGTCTCACCTGACTAACAACTTTTAGAGAAGTACTATTAACTAAGCAACATCCTTTTTCATGCTCTATACATATTACAGCAGGATGAGAAGCTTGTTCCCAAGAAAGAAATTTCTCAAGCTTTGTAGAACAAAATGTTCTACTTTTAAATCACATGAAACCTATGGACAATTAAGCAATTTAATTCACTACTATATGCAAATTTCTCTAAAGCATAGAATACTATTAATCTTTGGATTATGAATAGGGGAACCAACACAAAAATAATTGAGCTTCCCAAAGTTATTGCAGCAAAACAAAGAACAGAACTAATACCTCAAAAGTAACAGCTCTGTACCTGGAGCCTACAGACACCCTTTGCTAAAGGGTCTCCATGCTCCTATTCATACACATGAAAGAGTTTATGCAGTGTGTTACCCTCTGGGAGACAACCCCCTTTTCACTTTTTAGAGAATCCTGTTTCCTGCTCAATAGTGTTGCCTGGTCCTTGGGAGCTTCTCAACAGCTGTCTGCCTTGGGACCTTCCCTACCACCCTTTGAATTACAAGTACAACATTTACCTGGTTTGCTTTCAAACCTTGCATGATAGGCATATCTATCTATATCATCCAATTCCTCTTTTAGTCCTGCACTAAGCCTCAGGTCTGTTTATCAACCACAGAGGGAGAACTCAGCATCCTGAGGTAACAGACTGCATTCAATAGTCTCCTCCACAGTCCATCAAAGATATGAATTGACAACTGCTCTCAAATATAAAGAACTAAAAGCATGCTGCTGGCTCAACTCTGTTCTCCAACACTTGTTGCTTTTCACCTAGCCTATACTTGCCTGGAGTCTGTTAGTTGTAGCTGCTGTTCAAAAGCTGATGCACTTTTTCATACAGTCCCACCTTGCCAATGGACCTAGTCAAGACGGTTGTCCACAATAGTGGCCAGGAGAAATTAAATGGGTAAGAATCCTACCTTTAAGCGGAATTTCTTAGGAAATCTCTAAAGGATCAGAGATTCTTCAGGCTGAATCTCTGATCCTTTAAAAAGCAGAGGAAACTATTTGGGAGGTTGTCTGCCTCATGTAATCTCTAGATGCCTTTGTTCTGCTGCTGTGTGTAAAAGATGTTCTTGGTTTCATATTCTTTGTGTCCTGGAATGAATGAAAGCCAGCCTGCGGTGCTTTTTATCACCCCTATTCTAATTGGCATTATCCTCAGTTTCACTTGCAGGTAGCATGTATCACACACTAAGATGTTCCTAAAATGCACATCTCAACATTTTCTGGCATATTTCACTGCTTGTTAAAGAAAATACCCAATTCTCTCTTCAGTAACAGAGCTAAGAGAGCAGCACTTCCCAAACAGTAATGTGCGCACACAGTGAACCTCACAGCTGTTTTCCAAAAATGTGGGTTTGCCACATTGGCTTTGACCACATTTTGCTGTTTAAAAAGAACATGCTCACCATTATCTGAAGTGATGGAACAAAGTGGTTTTGAAGCAATTGGTCTGGGTGGGAAATAAAAAATGCCGTTTAGGAAACATACAAGACACAGTTGTTTACACATCTGTTCAGAAACAAGCTAGCACTTGCTCATTCACACCACCAACCTTGACCCATTGCTTAGCAGTGCAGTTGAGCATAAGTAATTCAGCTACCTGACCAGCATGTTACTCACCATGAAAACATTCATGACAGTGCCTGCCACTTTCCTTGGCCAACAGGTAACACTATCAGGTACCCAGCAGTCTCAATTTCTACCTTAACTGTGGTGGCAGTGGTGCCTTACATTTATATGTTAATTTCATAGGGTTTCAAGCAATGCTGGAAGTCTCATAACCATGAGTTGTGTATGTATCTATTTAGTGATGCTCTATGGCAAGTAAATATCAAAAAAACACCACTCTTTGGTTGCTTAATGCTTTAAATAATTAAAATTCATATTTTTTTCAAGATTCTAGATATTCTTGGAAACCTGTAATCTAGCTTTAGAGAATGTAACAGTTTGAAAAATTAGGTTCATAGGTTCATTTGTCACAATGCCAGAAACAACTTGGCCCATTAAAATCATGCCCATACACATCAAAGGCACTGTCAGTGACTAGAATGACTTGAGCGAGATGCTGAAACATTGCAAACAAAGTGAGAGTACGCTGTGCTCTGACTACCATTACAGAAATCAAACACTTCTTTCAGAAGGCAAGGGCTCTATTAGGGAAGAGGGTGTGGAGAGGCATATCTGAGCAAAATTTATGAATAGTGATAGTAAAGTGAGGAATAAGTTGCTTAAACTGTTCTCAAATGCCTACATGACCATGCTACTTCCATGGGCAAATGTTTTTCAAGAACACTCAGATAAAGCTCAACCTGTCGTGGAGCAGAGAAAAAAAATCTGCCTATCTCCAGCCTTTCCTGGGAAAAGTTCCAGTGTAACCAACATCAGCTCCTTGCCAGTTTACTCTGCCTGCCTCATCACTCCTCATCCCCTGATCCACCTGTCTCCAGTACGTGTACCTTCTCTTGGTGTTCATGTATCCTCAGCCTCATGCCCAACCTGCAGACCATGCATCCTCCTGAAGCCCTGAAAGTACCTTCTCCCAGCAGTGCCTTAAAACTGAGATAGGACTGTGAGTGTGGAGGCAAAAAAAAAAAGTTAGGGTTGATGCTGAGATCTCCTGCCTTTGGGGTATGGAGGAGATACGCTGCTGCTTCAGCTTGGTTTTCTTTGAGACTGTGTCCCTTTGTGATCTCCTCATAGCTCTGCCTTCCTCTGACAGTAGAGTAATGGATACACAGCCCAAGCTACAAAGGCAGGAATAGCCTTTTACTTTGCTCTCTTGCCTGTCTTGGTTGGCTTTAGTTGGTGCTCCTCAGCAGGAAGAACGGAGGGGCTAGGCAACCTCTCAATATCTCGTTCAGCCATATGATGCTCTTCTCCTGTGATTTATTAATAATAAGATAGACACATAAAAACTGAAAAAGAGACCAAAAGGAAGAGAAAAATTCCTAAAATAAGTGTGTGGTGGAATTAAAATGAGGAAAAGAAAGAAAATCTTTATTATAAAGAAACACAGTGGCCAAAACTTTTAAACATGCCTGTTCAAAAATTTTTCCTGGAATCCTGAATTTTCTAAGTGCTGAGTACTTTCATCTGCCGGTACCCCTTACCTTGGTACTTGCAAGCCCTGTCATTGAATTAACTGCTCTGAAAAACAAGACCTTTTTTTTCTTTCCAGTGCCTGAAGTGACTGATGTGGATGCAGGTGTTTAATTTTAGGCACACAGACTTGAAAAACACAAGTGATTAGTTCCAGGGTTAGTCCCCAGATAGATTTACTACAGCTAGACAAAACCCCACAATCCATCTGCTTTACATTTTACTAGAAAAGCAGACAGGGAAGATAAAGCTGGTTTTGTGAACTACTGGAGAGCCTTCACCCTGCAAAACCACCAGACCCTGGAACATCTCCCAGGTAACAGACATCTTAGTCTTAAATAACATAGAACTACCCTGGTCTTTCATAGTAATATGAAGCACTTTTTATCATTTGAGAATCACACAGCTACTCTCACATGCGTATGAGAGCCTGGGCAGCATTAGAAAGAACTGTGACTGCTGGATTCCCATTAAACAAAACTGTGGCTCCAGGCCCCTGTCTTTGATTGCTTAATAGGAAGGGGAATGGTTACCCTCTCTTTGGACTATCCACCAGATCTGTGCTACTAGGAAACCCTCTCCTAAAAGCTTTATTTCAGCCTTAGATGTAAGAGCTTCTTTTATGTTCTCTAGTTCTAAGTATGTGACACATGCAGACCTTCTCCCTTCTAGAAACAGGCTTCAAATGCTTTGAGACACAGATTAACTTGGCAAAGTTAACAAATATAGTGCATCTTGCATACTGCTGTGCTATATTAACAGCCAGTGATAATTTACAGCCCTTCGGTAGGGAAAACTGACAAATCAAGCAACCCTGAAGCATTTGAGTGTGAAACCAACTGAACCTCTCCATGACAGCAAGATTCCCTAGGGACTCGTCTGATTTGTGAAAAAGTTACCTGTTAGAAATAGAAAACCACCTTTTAATTCAGACATAACTTTACTCTGTACTGCAGGGTGTCTGGCTTGTGTGGTCAGGAAATGAAAAGTGGAGCTCTGGTGCATTTGCCTGTGCTCCCTAGGAGAACATTCTGACTGAAGAATCTCCTCTTGTGGAGCTTCTGACTGAATGATTTGAAAGTGCAAGGGAAAGCTCTGGATGGAGTCAAATGGCAGCTTGGAAAGCTTATTACTCTATTTTGTAGTGCTGTTTTTTCAGAAAAACAAAACAAAAACAAAACAACAAGGGACATGACAAGAAAACAGCAATGACACAGAGAAGTAGCACGTTTAACTGTCTCAGCTTTGAAGAGAATATTTTTTTAACCCTCTTGAGGGAATGCTTACTTTTTCCTACCAGTTTAATAAAACTGATCACAGAGAACTAATTTCTCCTAGGTAAATAGCAACTGGTACATCAATTTCCTGCCAGCAGCTGCAGCTTCAACAGTTTCATTCTTTCATTCAAATGTATGAATGCTTTGCTTAAATTGCACATTTCTCATTTAGTGTACCTTGAAAATACATGCTGTCACTCATTCAATCTCTGAGAAGAGTTTGGCTGTGCTGTGGCTTGCATAAAGCAGCAGTAGAGAGAATCATTCAAGCAGGTAAGAGGAGACATTAGAACACACACAGGTAGAGTTTGGGAAAATTAAAAAAAGCTTCTGACTACAACTCTGGGTAGCAAATGAAGCATCCAGGAGCAGAAGTTCTAAATCAGCTCACCAAATCCACCTGATTTCTCTCAAGGGTTAAAGGCCAACAACTAGTGTTAAAAATAAACTGTCGCACAGACTCGGGGATCTTGAAAAGATGAAAGGTGTCTCTTAAAAAAAGTCCAAGCTGGGAGACTTGAATGCAGCAATGAATAAACGCAAATCTTTAGAAAATTCTACCTTGCAGGCCAGTTCCTGTAAGTAACCTTTCTTTTTACATGGTTCCTGTAAGTAACCTTTCTTCTTGTCCCCAACTGCTCCATTATATCGACAGGAAGAAACTAGGATGCCATTTACTTAACCTACCTAATATTTCTCATTTGTAATTCCTGGAATACCAGTTCTCTTCCCCTCCAGCCTGGGAGCCATGTGAATTTGTGTGTTCTTACCACTGGCTGCTCTGGGGATTCTCATGTACCACGCTGACATTTTGCAATCCGCCCTTTCTGGAGCCCAGGAACAAGTTACAAGGGAGAATGTCTCTTGGATAAAACTAGGGCTTTTTAAAAATTCCCAAATGAGGATTTGTATGGGCTTGTTCTTTTTTCCCCCCACTAGGTAATGCCTGTTCACAGATATTTCATCTTTTTACCATAGTAGTCAAATTGGAAAAAATATGCAGATTATGCTGCAAACCATTCTGTTTTCAAAACAGTTACTCAAAATAAAATAAAAGTCAAAATTTAATTTACATTTGAGTTAAAATAAGCCTAGTTTCTCTACAATAACACTGCTTTAGGAAGGCATTTCACAGGCTTTCCCCCTAAGGTCTTCATTCTCATTTTTGCTTTGAGACAAGACAGACTTTAAAGACCTGAAACTTCTTACAAAATGAAAACTCCAGTTTCAGAATAAATCTAGTTATCTAGTTATAAGTCTATTAAAAATATGTGGTGTTTGCCTGCCCTTGTTCTTCTTTGATGTATACTGACTATGTGTATCCGCAATTATGGATGCAACATGATGGAAATCCTGGGAGCCAGGGACTTTCTTAACCTACCAGTATCAATAGCTTATCTGAAGTCATGGTTCATTAAGCATGGAGTTTGTGATCCTATAAAAGGGAGTAGCAGATAAAAAGTGAGCATATAATTATACACATCACCATGACAAAACCCTTCAGTACACATCCTTTTCCTTCTTTGCTTTCTAACATGTTAACTAACATCTAAGTGCTTTTCTAACATGTAGATTTATACCGTGTCTGATTTTGAGCAGTACTCCAGCATTTACCTACCAGATGGCAGAGTTCCTGGGAAGAAAAAAAGACTGAAGATCTGATAATCTGACCTCCCAGAAGCAGCATCACTTCATGTTTCAGCAAGAGCACTGCACGCAACACAAGTGTGAGTAGAGCTCGCACGGCAGCTATGGGTGCACCCTTCAAGGATGTCATCAGTGATGTTTCAGTTCTGCCTGAGCAAGCAGGATGCTCCTTCCCAGCTACCTCACTGGGTCTTTTCACACAATTGGTCATCCAGGGAGGAACCCTCCATATTGGAACAGATGGTTCCTCAAGCAGTTGGTAACGAACTCAAAAATACAAGTCTTCGTGAAGCATCTTGCACTGCTAGTGCGAACCAGACAAGGCAAATCTCGTGTTTTGAGCATGCAAAGCCATCATGGGTGGAGATGTGCAGCTCAGAAAACAAATGAAAACACAGGCAAATCAGTAGTTTTGCTTAGGAAAATTACATTTAGTAAGAAATCAGAATTATTTCTGGGTCTGATTTTGTCCTTACAAGAGATTTAAGAGAATGGGTGATTAGTGCCTTGATTAGGTTCACTTTCCCTGCTAATACCTATCCAGAAAGAGGTTTTCACAGGCCAACATAATAGGATAGTGTTTCTACAGATCCAAAGTTTCTTCCCACTAACAACATTAATGCCAAGGTCACTGTTAGTACAGAAGCATATGAGATGAGGGGAAAGGGAAAGCTAAACATTCAAAATTACGTCACTAGTAGGTAGAAATAATTTTTTTAAATGTATCTGGGAATGCTGGATGGAAATAGTTGCCAATTAGTTACTAAACTTTTACAGATACCTAATTTTTTCAAATTAAATTATTAATTCAGAATTACCATTGATTAAAAGTAACATTCTGTAAAGATCAATTGCTTAGCCCCATTGCTTGGTCTTTCTAGCCATTTGTTAACTGCTGCAAACAGTTCACTAAACCTTAAAAAACCCTAACATATTCTACCCCGAGTAAAGAAACATCTACACAGGGAAATTAAAAACACATGAGGCCAAACTAAAAAAAGGAAAATATTTCTACAGATTCAAAGCTTTTTTCCACTAACAACATTAATGTCAAGTTCAATACCATGGCTAAGACATGCATTCTCCCCATCCTCTCTGTGGAGTTTCATTTGTGTGTGCCATTAGGAAGGACCTTAGGAAAAGGTAAAATGCTTTTTTTCTTTCTTCATGCATGATGTTTTCTACTTCTGCAATGGGAGATGGGTGCTGCAGTGCCCTGTTACTCTTGGACAGTGGCATTATGGTCCCTAGAAGGAAATCCTGAAATGACTCCAACAATTGTGCTGATTAGAAGAGGAACATCACAAGAAATTCATGTTGGTAGTCAACTGGAAATGCAGAAAGAAGATACTAAAGCTTACCAGACTCACACTGGCAGGCTTTTTTTCCATTGAGGCTACGTATGACTAACAGGTGTTGCAGGACACAGCAAAGAATTTATCTTCAATAAGATTTGTTTTAACAACAGCAATTTGGTGTACAGGTGTTCAAGCAATCCCAAGAATCAACTGAAAAATCAGATTTGTCTTTTTAACAACCAAAATTTAAAAAAAAAAAAAGAAAAACTTAATAGTCTCAAAATATTCTTCACTTGTATGGAACAAAGAACTGCTGAATGTATAGATGTATGACAAGGGAAAAGGGTTTTAATTTTCCAAAATTCTTAGCTGAAAAGTATTAAAATGATGTTAAAATGCATGTAAAGACCTCCAAAAGACTGGATTGAACCACTCTTAGGAAAAATAAAATATGGGTATGAGTCTGACAACAAATTTTGGCAGCTGTCACAAACCTAGGTGAAGCTCTCATAATGCCTTTGTAGCTGACACCACTAAATACATCTTGCTGCATGTAACATCACCAAATCATAAAGCAAAAAGTTATAGTGTCAACAAAGCATTCTTCTCCTCCAAAATGACATGCCATCATTAGCATCCATGCTGCTAGCTCTGAATGATGTGTTACCTACTGTTCTGGCTACTGAGCCGAGAGAAAAGTGGGAGCGAGAAAAGGTTCCCTACAGTTCTGAATTGATCCTACAGTCTGCCCTGGCATACAGAAGGGAAATCTTTTCAGACATGAAAATTGATTCAGGTCTTTCAGTCTTCAGTTTGAACCAGAGCATCTGGAACTCCCTTGGGCTGATTTAGAGGCTGAGATGCTCAGGTCTTCTGGACATGGTTGCATTAGTAAGTGTCTCTTCAGAATTAAGAACAAGTCCTTCCAGATCAAGCTGTGTGTCTTTCCAGAGAGTGCTGTTGGCAGGAGCAATGGACTGATTCAAAACCTAGGGGCCCTTAATAAAGCTACAAAATAAAATTAGTTTAAATATATACCAGAAATCCAAAAGGGAAAAACTCACCTGCTCTGGGCATTTAAATAAATGATTCTCTCATGCTACAACACTAAGGCAGAGTGTCAAACTAAACTGATTGTTACAGACCTTTAATTCTCAAACACGGCACTACTTAGGATAAAAGAAACAGAAAATTCAGAGTACACATAAAAGTAAAGCCAGCCCATTTTCTTACAATTCTTAGAATAATGGTGTTTTGATTTCTTTCTCCACCTACCTTTCTGCTAAATCACTAAGCCGAAAACCACAATTTTCTATTTCTCATTTCTTTCTTTGTGAGACATCCAGTCATGGCTTGCTGTCATCACTAAAAAAGTTCCACTGGCCAGTGGTACCCAACAGCAGCTTTACTTGATAGAGGAAATAAGTACCTGTCTTCTGCAAAAGAGTCTCATTCTAGCTTCAAGACATAAAATAACATGCCATTTCTGTACTCTTTCCTTTAAACGTAACATTGCCTTTCATATCATCCAGTCCTGTGGTTGTCAAGCACAGAAGTCCTTTCTACTCTTTTGTCTTCTTCTTCAGTTCATGAAAAGCCAAATATCTTTGCAATGGAAGATCTCACATTTGGCTGCATCCTGAGAGAGCTCTGTAACATCTCACCAGCATCCTGAATTCGGGATGTCAGCTCTCACTGAACCATGAACGAGGCTTAACAGCAAATTAGATTCTTCAAAATACTGTTTGCATATAAACCCCCCCGAAAATCAATGGACTGCTTTTCCTCAACAATATATTTCTCTCTTAGGATGTAGTAAGTACTGTCCCGTTCCTATCTATATAAAAAGTTTTATGTACAGTTCAGACCCAATAAATAGACAAAGTAAGGCAAACTAGTCTTTTTCCAATTACCTAATCAAATTATCTTCTTTCTGTACTGGTTATGTTAGAGAAAATCAGTTGTGATTCTAAAACTACAGAATAGAACCAATTGCACAGTGCAAGGGAGATCAGGTAAAAAAGAGCCTCTATTCCTAAGAGACAATTTTTTAGCCCTATTAATAAAACAATGAGGTTATAAATAAACTAGCAAGCAAGAAAACCAGGAATTTAAATTATATTTGAATAAATATTTTGCTCTCCTTTGGCAAAAGGTCTCTCAAGGAAAAAAAGAACATTCATAAACACAAAGCAGTAACTTGTGCAGCAGGTCACATTCTGAGTTTCTTAGTTTTCGGGCCTCTCTGAAAGATTGCTTTCTCTTTGCCAGCCAGGCCTTTGATATGCTTATCATGCATTTAAAGCTATTTATGGATGGATATATAATCCTGTCTAAACCGATTAGAAAAAATTAAATCAATCCACCAGCATCCACTATATTAAATCATGTACTCATTAGGAAACATTTCTGGAACATCAAACCCACCCATTAACAATCTTAGTTGGGGGAAAAAAAGCTGGGGTAGAATCCAGACAAGTTCTCTTTCTCTCGTTTCTGTGAGTGAGAGAATTTAACAAGCAACTGTTTTCCAGCAGTTGACCGTGAAATGGATCATGTTTTATTTATTCTGCACAAATGGCAAATCACAGCAAAGTGTAGCCTTGGGATTAATCAGTGGGCTTTTATCACTGGGGCACCGGTTGGACTTTGGTTCCTCTCACAGTGCCTACAAATCACTCTGATTAGATGCCTGTCTGAAACATATATCATTTGACTTTGCTAGCTTCAGGCATAACTGGAAGACTGTATAAAGGGGATGAGCTTCCACAGAGTGGGTCACTAAGGTTTGATGTAAAGGGTGAAAATTAGTGTGTCTGAGAGAAGGCTAATGAATAACAGCCAGCAATGCTGTGAAAGTCTAATCTAGGAAAAAAAGGGCCTTGAAACACTGAACTGTCTCAACTCCTGGATAAAGGCCTGGCACCTTTACAGCTGAGTGCTGGTGGTAGTCCTGGGGGTCACACGAGTTGCAGCTTTCCTGTCTCCACTCAGAAGAAGAAAAAGAACTACTATGGAGATGAATCAAAATTTAACACAAACGTTATTGTAAAATTGGTATTGGTTAAGATAATTTGTAATTGATTTAATGATACCAGCTGTCTTCTATATGGCAGGCAGGAGCACCTGGCCTAATGAATCTACCCTAGAGACGTTCAAGCCTGCTGCCTCAGTCAGGTCAGTGACTTGGTCTTTCTGGCAATGTAGGCAGAAGAGGACCTTAACATTTAGGAATCCCAAAAAAGAATATGTGTCTTTTCTGCTTCCATTAAAATATGCCCAAATTTTGCCTAATTTAAACACATGAAGCATCCTGTTTCAGACATATTGTGGCTCTTATTAAGGAATTTACATTTTTCTACATTCCATTTACATTGTACATCTCCCCCTCCACTGATGATACCATGGCAGGTTCAAATCTCAGTTGCTTGATTTTCCAGTTCCCAAATCCAGAAGCTTCCCTACACACTACCTGCAGGGTAAGTGCCCCTGCTGCGGTGCTGCACAGCTCTCCATTATGACTCTTCACACAGAGTGATGATTTACTGCTGCTACAGTCAGCAAAAGCAATACTAGTTGCAATCTGATAGTAACTGCATCAACACAAAATTACAAAGGTTGTAAATCTCGCCCTGAAGCTTTGGATTCAAACCCTGCATAGCATGCCATGCGTTGTAATGGTTTACTGAAATGGTATGTACTTAATTATTTGAAATGGGCTTCATTTGATTGCTACACAATACACAAATTTGTGGAGTCAACTTCTGGCATTTGGGTTTCCTGATCTGGCTGTATATGTTTTTCCTGCTTACACATACAGATCCTTCACTGTCTATGAATTTAAAAAATACCCGGGGCTCAGTCTGAATATGAGGTACATATTGACGTAAACCATTTTCATTTGGAAAAGTAAGTATTACAGTGATATTACTTATTACCTCCTGCATGAACATGATAGGTGTGTTTTCTCATCCCTTTGCATATTACTCACTTAATTCTGTTAGCCTCTTGTCAATACCCATATTCACAGCAGCTGCTTCTGTTCACTGAGCAGAAAGGAAAAGTATTTTTCTTTGAAGATGATGTGAACACTGTTCAATGAATCATTCAGCAAGTACTACTGCAGCTCAGTCATTCCACAGGCCATATTAGACTCAGGGCCCTTGAATCTATAGGCAAAATAAGCCTTAATATAGAATGTCTTCTGGAGTTAAGATAAGCAGTAGCTTGCAAAGTATTAAGGGAAAATCCTATACTCTGATGTGAGGTATATTATAATAGGATCTACTTAATATTCAATACAGCTCTTTCAACACACTTTCATTTTAAATACAATTAATGTATTGCAATCTCGTATTTATCTCTCTGGAGAGCCTAAGAATATTTTACCTATTGTACTGCAAATGGAAAAGAACCCTTCGGTGTCCTGACACATTCCTTTGGAGATTTTCAGTGCTTTAAATCAAAGCACCAAAACAAGAGTTTATTGTAGCAACCCAGAGGGAAGCATCATCTCCAATATCCTGATTCTCTGCAGCTGCTCATTCAGCATGGATGCAAGCTGGTTATTAACACTAACAAATGGGGAGCTCCTTTGGAAGAAAGGCTATCTAGATGTCCACACTGCATATTCTTTACATGTAAGAGGTATCCATAAAAATTTAGAAGCATTATATCCAGATGCATACCAATTCATATGTTCTCATATTTTATATGTACGAAGTCTTCATTACAGGAAAAAAAAAGTGTGCAAGGTGAAAAAGGCCATCAAGATGAAGAGTCAAGGGTTCAGAACAGGCAATAACAGAAGTCTTAATTCAATTCCACAGTACATAGAAGTTATGATATTGTTATCAATTATATGCATGGAATTTTTCAGTTGGACTCCTGTCTCATTTGCACTCAGGATAGACAGAGCTCAGGGAGTGAGTTGCTATAAGCCCTTGGTTATTTTACCCTAATTTTGGCCTTGGCCTTATTACTTTCACAACAGTCTTTCCTATGCTGACTGCAGAGTTGCTAACTTTCTCCTGGTTGTTTCTACAGTATTCTCCCCTAAAAACCTCAGCTACTCCTATCAATTTGCTTACTGTCCCCATTTTTCAGACAAAGGAACCAAGGCATAGAAGAAGTGAAAAGCACAAGAATTTGTATCCTAAATTGATAGCACAAACTTTTATTTATCTGCTCATATAGCCTTTAAAGCATTTTGTATTCCAGAGCTAAACTCCACTAGACATCAGCTGTGGTTGTGAGATATCAGCACTTTTATAGCACTGAGTTAGGTTTGTAGAAAGTAAGCTCTGTAATAAGTGACAACTTATAAAAATTTAAGAAACTTCCCCAAATTATTCTGTAGCAGATGCAGGAAGAGACTACGATGGATAAGAATGGCATTTATTTGCTTTATCCATGACATCATTCTCCTAAAAACCCCTTCATTCTTTCACCACACACCTCATTTCTGCAACAATGAATGACACCATTTTTATTATACGTATTTAATGAGGCTAGAGCCTTTTGGAGGAAAGAAGCATGTAATAAAATAGTGTATTATGGTGTTTATGCACATGAATATCAATTTAAGATTGCACAGAATACCAACTGCAGTATTTCTTAACTTTTGGCTTCCTAAGTTTTACAACATTAGCACTGGTTTAATGTATGAAATCACAGTAAAAGCACCTAGGCTATTAATATAAATTTCTTTATGCGGAACAATACTTAATAGTGAAAGCTCTAGAAAGGGTTTACTACAAGCTTCTGCTGCTTGAATTAATGATGCTACAGAGGTAGCAGGCCATTATTTCTCAGGAGACCAAGTAGTAAGTGTGTTTGGAAGACAGACCTTTAAAGTAGATTTCATAACCATTTACTAGTAGTAGAGGATGCTAAAATTAAGAACTCTCCAGCATTTTTCAAATGTCTCAGGTTTCAGGGGGAATATACTCTAGTTTATTGCTTCCTTCTGTACTTTTTAGTCTTTCTTTCATACCTGGCATGATGCATGATATGTGCAAGGAGCAATTGGAGGAGAAGTTCTGATCAATCAGTGTAATCCTGGGACTGCACGTATTCAAGGACATTGGAGCAGAATTAATTTATGTTAATTGCAGCTTGAGTAGTGCATCTTTCACAAAATTAAAAACATCAGATCTTCCTACAGAATCACAGATTTTGCCAGCAGTACTACTTGTAAGGGATCAAACATTCTACTTAATCTAAAAAAAAATTAAGAAATCCAATGTAGGAAAACAGAGAGGCATGTTTTGGTGCACCCAGACTTAGTTATTTTGGGATTTCAGCAGAGATGACAGGAGCTACCTTTGCTTTAATCCAAGTGATTTAATTCCATTTCTGAAGTAGCACTACATCTTAGATCTTCGAAGAAAACCTAGACAGCAATAACAAAGCACCGTGCAGAAGAATTTCTTTGAGAGAGAGAGAGAGAGAAAGAGAGAGGAGGGGAGAGAGAGAGAGAAAGAAAGGGAATGAGAGAAAAAAAGCAAAAGGGAGGAAGGCTAGGCCATACTTCTGATAAAACATATCAGAATTAATTCAAAATTTCTGCAGTTTATTCACTGCTGTTCAGGAGAGATTTATCAAGAGTATAGGCATTCTTAACTCTTGAAAAAAAAAGACTTTTCAGGTACATATCTGTGCTGAATGAAGAATATGGATGGTGCTGTATTTTAACTCTGGTACTCAGAAAAACACCATATTAGATTATCACAACTTAACTGAAATCAGAACAAACAGGATATATGAGGCATTGTTAGAACATCATTCAAATGTTTCTGTTCAGAAAAGCATAGAACTTCACGTAATGAGACACATGCATTTTATAATAAAACAATACATCTCACAGAGAAAACAATCTACCTCTACTTTCCACGTACATAAAACATCCATCTTAACAGCTGGAGAATGCTGCCAGGCAGTGATGTGGGCCGTAGGGAGCTTAGCAGTTGCATTCCTTTCCTGCCTCTCCCCAGCAAATACTCTTGGACCCAGATAAGCAAAGGAAAACAGGCAGATTGTAAGACAAGCCATGGGGCAGTAAGTTATTTCTGATGTAGAAGTATGTCTTTAACAAATGGAAAATAGTGGTATGATACTCGATACAACTTGATTTTCCTTTCTAAGTTATGGAAGCATCCAAAGTAGGATTACAAAAAAAATCACAAGAATGTGATACTAGCCCTCATCCCAACTAACAGCAATGGGGAAATTCACCATTCCACTCAAAGGCAAGGAGATCCTCTGACATGCATTACTATGTTCCCTGTAACCTGTAGTTGGCAGATATGTGTGTATTTTAGATGGGGACACAATCCCAAACTCAAGCAGCGGCACTGTCTCTTGCAGAGACAAAATGCAGCCCACCAGGCCCCCAGCTGAGGCAAAAGCTTTCTGCTTCCTTAAAGCTACCTTGCTCCTCTGTGTGGGGGCTGTTCCTACTCCACACCAGTTTGCTTCCAGCACCATCAGGAACCGGCTGAAGCAGGAAGGGCTGCCCTGCTTGGCGAGGCTGATCAGCACAAGCTGCTCCTGCCCTGGTAGCAGCAGCTCCCACAGCTCCTGTAGGTACTACAGAGCCACCACCTGCCAGGGAACAGGGGTAGAGTGAAGCTGTTCAGGGTACAAGAACGGTGGCCTGGGGTAGGGCCTCCCACGCTCCATTTCAAATGCTACTTGCAGCCAAGTTCAGCTGGCCCTGAATCTCACTCTCCCTCCAGATGGTGATTAGTGCCCACACGTTGGTCTCGAGCCATAAGGCAGCACGATCAAGGAAGGCCTGTAGCGAGATGTTCGCAGTTGAAAAGAAGCAGAGCCAATCATTGCAGAAGGGGCAGACAGCTGAGAGAACAGCATGAAGCTGTGCTCCATGGTCTGAGCAGTGCTGCCTGTACAATTAAGCAGCTTCCAAAAAATCTGACCTCTGTTCAACTGACTGCAGAAAGCAGACAAAAAGTATCCTCCCCAGGAATAACTGCTCTGTTCTGCTACAACAATGCAGAAACTGGCTCTGCCTTAGGGGTTGTTCCACCACTGAAACCTGTTCACCTTTATAAAGCACAGCAGAAGACTTCACAGTAGTTTTTAGTCAAAACCTAACCCAACTGGAAATGTGCTTATTAATAGAATGACCCTCCATGGATAACTGTAATGTATAAAAAGAACTGATCGTGGTCAGACACTGGACTGGCATGGACAAGGCTAAGGAGTAAGTGAAGCATTGTCACTTGCTAATATCACAGGAAAGCCAGACAGAGATGCAAGTTTAAACACAAAGGTTTGTAAGTACTCTTATCACACCCAGAGGACTTAATCCATCTCCTGCAAACACAATTGCCACTTAACACCAGTTCCATTGTTTGGGTGGAATACCATTGACATCATGATACTCTTCAAGACATTTCTTATGAATCCATCTAATTTTAAATTAAGCGCAGGGCCAAAAACTTGAATTCAACCTATAACTAAATAGATGGGGCATTAAGAAAGAAACTAATCCGGATTGGGTTTTTTAAAGTTTTCTTCATAGAAAAAGTGCACAGCATTTTGCACTTAGTACATCTTCAGCCAAGTGCTGATCTCAGGTACTGTGGACAACTTGCAGTGCCTGCTGCTTGTTCTGGATATAAAAACAAGTTAGCTTTTGTCCATCGTTGCCATTTTAGTCCACATTGCATCAAAACTGTTGCTTCTGGTGTGGCGAAGAGCCAGGAGAGAAGAGATGGATGATGGTAGCTGTGAAGGCTGACAGTGGGCGACAACTGAGAGAAAAGAACAGAGCTGTGTTACCCTACCAAGACATTAAATTTCACAAGACATGAAGATCCACTCAAATAAAAAAAAAAAAAAAGAAAAAAAGAAAAAGAAATTAAAAAACCCCCCCAAAGCATGAGAACTTAATGAAAGAGAAAAAAAAGTGTGATGGATCAAAAAGGCACTAAGAATGGCCCAAAATAAATTTTAGCAAAACAAAAGTGGTTTAATTTCATATTTGAATTACTAAATCAGAAGTAATTTTGAGTACTGATGAATTGAGTACATTAATACTGTATGCACTACATGCCTTTGATTATCAGGACATTTTTAACTATACACAAAATTTTAGACTATCATTTGCGTCTGTTTAAGCAATTAGGACTGGATTCCCATCTGTGTTCAAAGTTTGTTCAGATCTGACTGTTACACTTCCTAAAATCTATACTTCCTATACTATACTACTTATGCCCTTTCCTCAGAAAACAAGACAGAGCTGCTGATAAGCCCTGCCTTCCAATGTCAGGTATATCTGAAGTTGTCTCGTGTTCTATTTAAGGACTCCATCAGCTAACAGCCCCACGCCACCTGCCATCAATCACTGGAAAACAGTTTACAGAGCAAGGATGCCTTTAAAAAGTGACTAGAATATTTTCCAACCTTTAATGTATTTTATGCCACAATTTTTTCTAAGATTCTTGCTGTACTTTGTTTCTTAAAAAAAGACAAGCATCTCAAATAAAGTTTAACTCCTCTAGGAAGCTCATGGTGACCACTGAATACACACCTCCTTATCCAATGCATTATGTTCAGCATATGATGCAGTATGATTCAACAGAAGCTTTGCTCACTGTAAGATGCAGTATCTGTTTCTATGGATTCAGGTTCCAGTTTGTGGAGACTTCATTTCAAAATACAGTTTGTGCTTTTCTGAATAAACAGGTTTGAATTAGGTCCATAACTCAGCCTTTATAAATTTAACTGTAGCACATAATAGGATTATTTACCACTTTTATAAAGTGACAAGTGTCTGCTACACAATATTTGGGGAATTATACAGTTTGAATGCCTTTGGTTAAAAGCCAGCCTCCAGCCTCCATATTTTTATAAGATCAAAGCTAATATTTCTCTGTTTATCCCCCATTCAGAAAGATGATGTCAAATCTCAGCCAGAGTTTTTTTGCATTCAGACTTTAACAGCCACCGATTATCCCCTATCACAGTTAAAACTGCTGGAAGCTGTTTGGAAAAAGCCTCATGTATCTTGCACTCCCTGTGCCTTCTTCAAAATGCCGTGAAGGATGCCCAGGTGACTCCCAAGCCAGAAGGGAGCTCCGGGCAAGGCTGCCCCACAACCTCCAACTCTTATGGCTGTGATGATGACCCCCTCAACAATTGCTACAGTATAACATTATACTTGTTTCTGCAAGGATTCTCTGCACATACTGATCAAAGATGTGAAGCGGGTTAAGTGTGATCCTGTATTTGCCTCTAAATTACTACCCTTTGTTCCCCCATAGATTGCAGAAACACAGTACTCCTGCTGGAGGGACTAACAAAGGATGGGGAGGAGGGCAGGTGATGGAAGGAAATAGCTTTTTATCTCCATAATCCATGCAGAAGAGGTTTATCTTTTTTCCTTGTACAAGTCTAAGGAGACATGGTAGAGTTCAATGTCAGGTAAATTTTAGCCAGACAAATCTCCCATAAGGGTGGAAATGATCCCTTAGCCCACTGAGACTACATCCCCCCAATCATGGGCAAGAGAACTACAGATATCTTATTCACAGCATCTGTTCCACACAACACCATAAATCTCGTATTTCAGACACACAAAAAAACCCCACGGAAATTTAATGTGCAAAAGGAACAGAGCAGAAGAGACTAAGGTCCATGAAATGGCACCAGATTATTTAGATAATGCTTTGAATAAATCTGAAAAAGCTCATGACTTATATTACAGAGCACCACAAAAACCAAACCAAACAGATAAAAAATCCAAACAACAAAAAAAAATCCACAAAAATCAAACAACAAACAGCTGTACCATTCTCAGAACAAATTTCCTGCTGAGCCTAAATAAGACAATGACAATCTAAACAAAAACACACCAACCAGGTAATAATTCAGTGGCAGGAGGAGCAGACATATACCCTGATTTCAATTCCTCTCTCACTGAAACCATTTTAGTTGACTCAGGGGCCAAGAGAAGTGAAACAAGCCTCAAGACAGGCACCCAATGCAACAGCCCTGTGCCTCACTGGGAAAAGGGCAGGAGAAATCCCTCCTGACCCACATAAGAACATCAAGAAGCCCTGGTCCCTTGATGCACAGGTCTAATAAAACATAAATCCCCCAAAACTCCAGTTATTCAGATTCCTTTCAAGGAAGATAACCTTTTAAACCAGGAAGATAACCTCTCTTTTCCAAGGGAAAACAAACATAGTCAGATAAGCAGGGACCCACAACAAATTTCTTCTTGTGTCAGAAATGTTCTCTTTTGGTTATACACTTATATTTCCATAAAATGATCAAGACTCATTTAAGACATTTGCCTTCACAGTACTTGGGTGCAAGTGTTGATTTGCTGGAGGGCAGGAAGGTTCTCCCAATGGTCACAACAACCCCAAGCATCCTGGCTTTTATCAGTAATAGTGTGGCCAGCAGGACCAGGACAATGACTGTTCCTCTGTACTCGGCACTGGTGAGGCTGCACCTCAAATTCTGTGTTCAGTTTTGGCCCCTCACTTTAAGAAGAACATTGAGGTGCTGGAGCCAGTCCAGAGAAGGGCAACGGAGCTGGTGAAGGGTCTGGAGCACAAGCCTTGTGAAGACTGGCTGAGGGATCTGGGGCTGCTCTGCCTGGAGAAGAGGAGGCTCAGGAGTGACCTTATTGCTCTCTACAACCACCTGAAAGGAGCTCGTAACCAGGTCAGGGTCAGCCTCTTCTCCCAGATAAGCAGTGACAGGATCAGAGGAAATGGCCTCAAGCTGTGCCAGGGGAGATTTATGTTGGAAATTAAGAAGAATTTCTTCAGTGAAAGGGTAGTCAGGCTTTGAGACAGGCTCCCCAGGGAAGTGGTGGAATCATCCTCCCTGCGAGTACTACAAAAAGCGTGTGGATGTGGCACTTGGGGACACAGTTTGTTGGTGAACACAGCGGTGCCAGGTTAATGGTTGGACTTGATATTAGAGATCTTTTCCAAATTTAAGAATTCTATTATTCAGAAGGCCAGTCTCAAGTGTCTCCAAGTTTTGCTTTTTCAGTAGTTTGCAGGATTTTGTCCAGAATAATTATAATAATTTTTATCATGTACTAGCAGATATTTTATCAAATGTCTTGGAATTTGAAACATGTCTCAAATCCATTTACAAAGGTGCAGGGAAACAACAACATGAACTACTGAAAATCAGTCAAAATTAATTCCTTCCTAGGGCTTTGGTGGCAAAATAACCCAGAGATTACCAAGTCTACTGATGAAACTGTCATTACAGCTCCCTACACATATATATTATTCTCTGTAAAAAACCCCCAAGTTTCTAAAAATTGGTTACATACTTGTAGACAGAACAAAAAGTACAAATGTCACTTCATATAGTCATTTTAGTACAGAATATGGTGTATTGATTTTAATGTCTTGAAATATGTAAAATAAATGGATTTTTTCTCACTATACATCACAGACATGCAAGGTATGTAACAGCTGTACAAATTAATGAAATGTCAGCTGAGATCTGATCTGTTTGCAGTAAAGTTTGTGACAAATATTAAAATAATGATACTCCTGCTTTTCTATGTTGCATTAGGCAGATATGCAAAATATCTCTACAGCATCAAAACAGGTGAAAAATTAACCACAGTAATGCTGCTGCTGAAAAGATAAGCCTTTACCTTCCCTGCCTGCATGGTCCCACTGCCTGCTTATCACTGGCAACAGTATGTTTATTTGGGCATGCTATCATCTAGATTCAAAAACTGCACTGACAGAAAAAAAAACAGTTCTGAAAGGGGGAAAAAGAAAATAAATCCAACCCCAACCAAAACCAAATCCATTAGTTTTTGATGAAATAAGCTCCCTAACCCTAGGTGCTATTACCAGGACTGGTAGGGGAGCAAAAGACCACCATCTCTCCATGCCTATGTGAACTTGGGATACCCTAAAAAGATCACAGAAATCACACTTACTCTGGTGTGTGGAATGAAAATGTTTATTGGTGTAAACTGGACAGTTTATAACACTGTCACAAACCCAAGTCCTCCACCAATTTATCCAGAACAAGAATATGCAACACGATTGATGAAATTTATACAAGGAAAAAGAAGAAGCTATATCAATAGCAGGGCCTTGCATTATTTAAATTCCTTTCTTCTATCAGGGTCAGCATCTTAAGAAAAAGCTGCTACACTGATGGCTCGGGGTAGTAGAAGCTGCACTTATATTCTTATTTTCAGATTATTATAGTAAAGCATTTAAGAAAAGAAAAAAGGTCCTCTATGAAATCATGCCCATTAATCCAAGCTCTTGTAAAATGTTCTATATGTTTTGCACTTACATATCTTGTTTTTACTGAAAGCATGGTAGCTGAGCATACACACTAGTCAGCCTTAAACAACTAGCTATTTTTAAATGCTAACTGTACATGGTAGCATAAAATTACGAATGGTCAAAGATCCTGTGTTTTGGCCAGAAGGAAGGAAAACTATACAAATGTTAATAAGAGTCAGATTTTTTTAAGGTCATACTTGTAAAATTATCCCAGTCCAAAGAAAATGTGCAGTTAATATTCTTACCTAAGACCCCATTCCCTCATCTCCCTGCTACTTCAGTTGTGCAGATCTTGGCCAGTTTTTGAACCTAACTATTTGCAAAGCTCTTTGTGGGCTCTTTTCTCTCCTCATGTTGCTTTTTAAAGGAAGCAAAATATACTTAAATTAATCTCTGTTGCAAGTGCAGCTGAGTCAGTCAAGTTACACTAGGCAAATTAATTTGCCTGTGTCTAACCATGCTCTGAACAGAGTTCTCTGGTCTGCTCAGATAAACTTTTGCAGAGTTGCTTTGTGTTTGGGCTTTTTAGGTGCAACAGCATGTGCACGTAGGTGCCAAGGTCCACAGGCAGCTGGAACCATCCAAATGTAAGGTAGAGTTTAGGTTTAGGGGTAGGACACTCGATGTAGTCTTCAGCTGCAGAACTCCCTTGGCTGCAGAACTCAGAGCTCATTCCCCAAGCTCTGATGGAGAGCTCTCTCAAACACAAGACCATCCCTTTGCAAAGGCTCTTCTGCAGCGACATTATATCCTGGGTTGGCATCAGCTCCCCCAAGATAAACAATCAGAAATATTTCAGAACCTCAAATAATTAAGCAAACAAGAAGGAAGCAATGATCCAAGTATGCCAACTGTGAAAATATAAGAGACAGATGGAGAACAGAGCTTTTCAGGTGGAGATCTGTCTGTGGAAGCATTAGGAAAACGTGGAATTCATAAACATGGAACCAGAATCCAGAAAGAAGGATAAGGTAATAAAAAGTGGATACAATATGCACAAGATTTATTTCTGTTTGTTTGAAACACAGATTTTAACTTGTAAATTGTGTTGACATGCAAGAAACAGGATTTCTGTAAAAAACCCCACCCAGGTGAATTATGCTAGTATTGCTGGCATATAGCACAGTGAAAAAATGAGCAGTGATTCCCACAACTGCTGGCATATAGAAGAATTTCTAGCCTCAGGGCTGATGTGTTAAGTCCTTTCAATGCTAAGTGACAGTAACATACACAAGCTGCATACTCATACCCATTAGGATACAAATACCAGAAATAAATTAACTGATCTGAAAACATTTTTTAGTGGTAGGAAACAAGCACAGGATCTGAAAACCATAGTCTGAAATTGCACATAGAAAACTGAAAGGTGATGTCTAAGAAGAATGCACAATACAAGAAGCTTAAAAGAAACAAAAAAAAAAAAAGAAAAAGGAAAATCCACTACGTAGACACTGTGGTGTCATCTTACGTCTTGCAATGCCTCCTGTATATTCATAAAGTTTCTTTTGCATTCTCACTGCAAGCTCTTTGATTATATGTCCTTTCAAAATTAATTTCTTTAAAAAGACTTATGAATGAACTGTTCTTGTTAAACCGTTTAACACTCCAATTAAAACAGTATGAATAAAATAACATTGCGTAACTCAAGGTGACTGAAATCCCAAATGACTGTGTGATCATAACTTCTAGTTCTTGCCTTTTTTTTCTTTTAATAGTTCTTCTTTCTTTTCTGTGACCCCTTCTTGTTCTCAATTTAAAACTCAGTCTGTCAACCTTCTGTATGATATCAATTGTCAGTAGGGTACTACTTGGTACAAATCAGTGTCAGATGAAACCCTTAAAGAAAAAAGTGCCTGTTTTGAGAAGAGCTCTACATACACACAGCCAGGTAAGTGATAAGCACACCATAGTAAAACAGAGGCACCTAGGATTGTTTAGTTGGGTCTTATCTGATTATCAGCTTTGAATCAAGAAATTCTTCCTTTCTGACAGTATGTTGTAACAAATCCTATTCAGCACTCTCAATCCCTTAATCCAGTGGACTGCATCACTTGCAGAATAACTTTAATAGAAAGGACATAAAATTCAGTCATGAGATGAATTAATTAGGACCTTTCACAATAGAGTGTGTGTGAAATAAATCCAGCGAGGATGTGTTGGGGCCAAAACAGCTCTTTCATTCTTGAAACGAAAAACATAATAAATATTTACCTGAAGTAATAGATTATGTACTTAATTCCTTTAGGTCCTTCCAGAGAATCTCATAATAGAAGACACCTGTAAAGACTGAAGAAGTCTTTACAGAGAAGCAGTACATCACCAGAATGACTTTCCTAGAATATTCATGAGATTAAACAAAAAAACCCACCAACAAAATAAATCCAGAACCATATATATATACACTGCTACAATTAGAGAAACACTTTCATATTTATAGCAGGAATTAATCATAATTCTCTTTCTCTAATAAATTAATAACTGGAAGGCAGATTTGGCATTTAACTTATTTCCACATTTCAGCATGACATGCTACCTGTACCTGAGACTATCATCTCCATTTTCCTCTTCCTTATTGTGCTATTTCTTCTTCCCTTTTCTGACCAATACTGCCATCCAATGACCACCCCCTTACTCTCCAAAAATGCCTTCTTTCACCTGGCTTTCAAACTCCATGCCTCCTCTGTGCTCACTAATCCCTGATTCCAATGCAGCATCTCCACCTACAAAAAGTGCAATCTCTTCTTGTTCATTGGGTTCATCTTCTCTCTTCCTCCCCTTTTCACTACCAGACGACCCCATAATCAGAACTTCTGGTTAGGCCATAACTCCTGGTGAGTTATGGCTGAGTGAGGCATTATCCAAAGTAAACAAGCTGTCACAATTCAGAGACAATTTAAGCAGCTTAACCTTCTAGAAAACAGCCCAGAGCTGTGTCAGACAGCAGGGCTTAAAAAATACTGGTAATGTCTATGTAGGCTTCACTTTGAATCACTAGGCTTGCCAGACCCCAGGCTTCTCCAGGAAAGACAATGATTCATCTTCAGCCTTTGGAGTAGGTGCAGAGGAAGAAATCTCAGCAATTAGAGTCCCAGTGCTCCATCTGCAAGGCTAATTTTGGAAACAAAATGGATAGTGGGGAAATGCATGTGGCTTTACAAAAACTAGATTAATTCTTGGTTTAATAGTTTGCAAAATGGCCTTCTCGGACTCCAAAGCCTGGCTCTGCACCAAACCACAGTGTAATGAATACCAGAGGCTTAAAGTAAAAAAAGTAAAACTGAGGAAGAAAAAAGGATTCTGTGTAAGAATATGAAGAGGTTTTAAAGTTAGCATGTACATGAACACCAAAGAAAATCTAAAAAGAGAATACGAAATTACTTGCTAACCTTTGCTCTGTCTGGGTCTTACTTTTGTTCCTACTTTTCTGAAAGGTGGAGTCCATGCTATTGGTGACAGTTTGTTTGTGGGGAGGAAGAGAGAGATTATTATCATCAAGAAGAAATGCCACTGCCATGCCAGAACAGGTATAGCTGAGTATTAATCATGCTAAAAGATACAGCTCCCTGCATCTAGACAGACCATTACAGAAAACAATTACTTAATCTTCAAATGGCAAAAAAATTATTTAGAATGCAGGGGCTCTATACTGGTAAGTTAAACAGTCTTGTTACCAAAAAGTGTGAGCAATGCAAGTGAAACATGTCTGCATGTGGAATTTGTCCTGCCAGTGGCTCACTGGAGCCATGGTTCTCCTCCCCTGGGACTAAATACCCTCCGCATACAATGGAAACAAGTCAGGTCTTGCATTACACCAGGACTGAAAGCATAGCAGAACTAGGAGTTCATACAAACAGTAAGTACCTTAAGGTGAACTATTTAATACCAGAAAGCTGGATTTTTGTCATCTCACTATTTCCTTTACCACTCCTCTGTTAACAGTCAGTTGTCATTTAAGGCTCATTAAAGGAACATGAATAAATATTGAAATGTTGTTGCCTTCTGCCGGTTGCTAGAATTAACAGCAAAAGGTAGCAGCCACTAACTTCCCAGTAGTTCAGGAAGAATTGCTAAAGGGTCAGAAAGGTAGCAGGAATTTCAGTCAAAGGCTAGACAAGCTATCTCTTATCCCCAAAATCCTTCAAAAGTAAACAAACTATTGCACTTACAATTTTCCTTCTGGGAAGACAATCAGAAATATAACAAACCACATATGTCGGATATTGTGCACATCACTTGGCGTCCTCTGGAAAGTGTTCAGAGAAACTATGGTGATGAGTAAGGAATAAAAGTCTATATAAACGTCTTTGAAAATTGCCAAGAAAGTCATAGCAAAACCTTGCTTGAAGGGAGCTTTCTTGTGGTTTATTTCCAGAAGGGTTTGGTCCAGAACCTCCAGAAACAAAAAATGATAAAACTAAATCAGATTTAAATGAAACTAGCATTTTCCATGAAGGAAAGCTGTTTGTTTTCTGATTCTCCTGGACCTAGCCATGGCACTCTTTAATAAAGAACAGTTTCTGATAGAAATGCCTGTATTAATCCCTAAGCTCCTGAAAGGGATGCATTACTCTTGACTCTTTACAGATCTGAATAGGAATGATAAGACAGTGATTGTTTGCAGAAAATGAAGTCCATATACAGCAAGAAACTGTTTGGTACCAAGAAAGCTTCCCACAGCATGAATGTGTGTCTGGGTATGACAGCCTGAGACATCAACATCGACCTAAACTAACCTAGCACACAAAAAAACCCCAGTTTTGGTTGGGTTTCTTCAAAAGCATCTTTAGACTTCTTTAGAGAAAGGCTCTGCCTACAAGTGATGACCATGCATGATATGCAACTACTGGAATTCATGAAGTGCAGTTCAGTAAATTCATAAGGTATTTAATAAAGATGTAAATGAGGAAAAAACAGAGAGAGAACACCATAATGTTAGCTAAGTCACACCAGTATGAAAGGTTCCACTCACAACATAAGATCAAATCTAACAGAAATAAATTACTTTATTGCTGACTCTAAAAAAGAGTGCAAGTGAACTTGTTACATTCACCTCAAAAGACCTTAAATTATATCCTAGTGAAGTTACAGTAAGTTATTTAGTCTCTACAGTTAACTGTGAGGGTAAATTTCACATAAGCCAACTTTTCAAATCATAAGTAGATCTAGGAATAACTATCAATACATCTACCTTAACTCATAAAAAGCCCCAAAACACCAGGACATTCAATAGAAGATTGATTCCAGCTGTTTCGTAGGGATTTGAAGATAGATTATAATTAAGAGATAGTGGGGTTTCTAGAAGATCCTAGTAGATGATGCTTTGAAAATTTAACCAGGAGGGAATTACAGATGAAAGAAAATTAAAAGATTATTAGCAAACAAATAATTATCCATCAAGCAAGATTTTCCCTGCAGATTGTCTTGTTAAAACAGGTCAAACAACCAACAACAGTAACAAAAAAAACCCCCAAAAACAAAAGCTAAAAAACCCAAACAAAACCGACAAACAAACAAACAAAAAGCAGCAAGCAGAAGTCTGCAACAGTTTCAGAGATGAAACTATTTTCCTCAGCTGAAATAATTTATAATAAATGATGTATAAACCCAATGGACTGCTCAGCTGTCACTGAGCAAACACATCATTCAAAGCCTCTCAAACTGCAAAACACCAACAGGACTACTGAGGCAGGGGACATCCCAGAATCTGTACAGCAAAAATAAGGTCCAATGAAAGGTCCATGGGCTCTGGCCCAGCCAGTTTCTCCCACAGAGGAGACAGAAGGGTCAGAATGAAGTGAGGCATTATCCAAAGTAACCAGTGGCAGCTGCTCGTCAGAAACAACTGGATCCTGCTCAATCAGGTTCCCATAAAATGAACTCATACTTAGAGACCTGCACCAATTCATGATTGGACCTGAGGTCAGGGACACAGAGCAAGGTATTATAACATTGCAAGGTATTATACTTCATTATACCTCACTCCTGCATCAGGGGTTAGCCTCGAGCTAGTATAACAGTAAACTGATCCTGTTTACCTTCAGACAAGTAAGACCTGTATCTGGCCATGCCAAAAGGACATCTGGTTTTCCAAAGCTAGGGAACACAAGTTAGCAGAATGGCAAAATCTGCTCCTTGATTCAGAAACAGTAAGTCCAAGTGGCTCTCATAAATAGCTTGGTGCTATAAAAAGAAATTGGGGTGCTAATGTGAGTCAAATAGAGGCATAATTTTCATTTCTTCTCTGTTTAGTCATCTCTCCAAGATTTACAACTGTGTTGAGTTTCCTAAATAAACATTATTATTTTCTTTCATCTACCATCGGAAATGCAAAGTAAAGGACAGCAACTGATCATAATCATCTTACTGGCAAGGTGAACCCATAATCAGGATTCTGGTCTAAGTAGAATCCAGTGTACTAGAAAGTATTTCCCAGAAATCCCTGTGAACATAGTACTAAATCTAAACACTACAGAGAAAAACGTGGTATCCACTGAAGATCTTAGAGGAAACTACCAGGAGTTCTGATGATGACAGCCGTCATCTTTGCTGATGAGAGCCAAGAAAGTGCCCAAGGTGTCTGAAAAGCTGTCTGGACCACTGGGCTCAAAGGCTAATGGCCATTAGTTCAAAGTCCTACTGACTGGCAAATAGAAGTGCCATTCCTCATGAGTCATTTTGGGGCTGCCATTGCTTGCAATGTGCATCAGCAGCCTGCTCAGCAGCACACAAGGCCCTGCCCTCAGGAGCCTCTCAGGTGACACCAGCTTGAGGGAGCTGATGGCTGCTGGAAGGCTGCACAGGGGCTCCTGGCACTGTCCCTCCCTGCCACTGCTGGTGCAGGGCTGAGCTGCCAGGACCCCGGGAGGCTCAAGGCTGGGGCTGCAGGCCAGGGGCAGCCGGGCAGGGACGGGGCTGGAGCCCGGCAGGTGACAGGGACAGCACGAGGCAGGAGGGGATCCCTGCCCTGCTGGAGGCCAACCCCATCCTGAGCACGAGTGTGGCTGCCAAGCACAGGGAAGGGGCTGTGCCCTCGGCTCAGCTGCTCGTGAGGCTCCATCTGGAACTCCCTGTGTCCAGCTTTGGGACCTCCTGGGACAGGACCAGTCTGGGCAGCCAGGAGAAAATCCAGAGCGGGGCCCAAGGGTGGTGCAGCACAGGAAAGAGCAGGCTGAGGGGATGGAATTTTTCCTTTCAAATACCTGCCAGGAGCCACAGAGAAGAAAGACTCTTCTCAGAGGTGCAGAGAGGAAAAGGACAGGAGCCAACAAGTTGGAGCAAGGGCAGAGTTGTCTGGGAACTGGGAAGAAAAAGTTTCCCAGAGAAGATAAGCCTTGAGTCAGGCTGTTGCAACTGAGGCTGCAGAAAATCCCTCTCTGGAGACCTTCAAGACTTCATGGGCAAAGGTCCTGTGCCACTTGACTGAGCTTTTGAGGTAGCCCTGCTTTGAGCAGGGGGCTGAGCAGAGGCTTTCAGGGGTCCCTGAAATTCCTCCTTGAGTCTGCACTGGCTTGGTTTGTTTGCCTCTAAGGGGGTGAGCAAATATGGGGGTGGGGAGTTGACAGGGAACCTGTGAACCCTTTTGCTCCGGATGAGAGGTGTCTGTGACAGGTGCAGGCCCAGGCATGGACAAATGGATCCACGTGACAGAGGAGGTCTGTAAGCTCTGCCAGCAGTGCAGAGATCTGTTATGTCCAAGATTCTGGACACCTCTCTTTATCTCCTGCCATTTTCTCAAGGAATTTCCTTCCTGTTTCCAAGACCCTCCTCCTCCCAAGGCTTCATGTGCTATTTGCATAAGGGACTAATTATAATTGGGGCTGTGCAAGCAGCAAAGATGTGGGTAAGGGAAAACCTGTTGGATCATCAAAATTGCTTACTTTGGAGAGGAGGAGTTTAGATGATTCCACATGCAGATGTGTATACATACACGCAGGGGTAATTTTATTTTGCCTTTTAATATTTACCATTATCATAAGGTGTATCCACATGTCCTTCTCAGGCTTCTGTGTTTAGCAAATTATTTGCAGAGTGGTCCTATGACTAGAAACCCTCCCAATGCAGTATTTTCCCCAACTCCATTTGACATTAATCCTGTAGATGTTTATAAACACAAGAAAAAAACCTTTTCAGCCATAACAGGCCAGAAGCCAGGGATAAGCTTCTAAACCTATTGGTAGCAGATATAATGTTTCAGGTGGAATGAAGAAAAGGAAGCCTTATCAGTGTATAAATCTTCTAGGACCCTCCAGTAGAAATTTTAGAGCAGTAAAGATAAATGGGCATGTCCTTAGCTTCTGCTTCTTGCTGATAGACAAAAAAGGGTCCAATAGACAGTTCTTTTTGAATCCCAGAAGTCACAAGAACACGTGAAATACTACAGCATTTACACTGGCAAGGCCAGGAGATTAAACAAGCCCCAGTTACTTCCACAGCTCAACATTTTACAAGAGCTTAAAGTTTCTCCCTGTACAGCCTCAGTTGAAAATGGCTGACTTTAGAAAATTTCCCTGAATCCTTCTAATCCCACATATAATTCTCATTCCCTTTGAGAAAATTAACATGGATACAATCAGTCTGTTCTAGAAGAATTTAGCAGAATATCAGACTTGGTACAATAATAAATAGCTTCTCCCATTTCACTGAGGCCCTATCCTTACATCTCATAAATGCCACGGTAATAGCTGGCAAAAACAATTTTTCCAGTTCACAATATCCAAGAAGAAAGCCAGACAATGAAGGGGCAAGATTCACAACAAAACCCAGGCATGAACTTTATAGTTTACATGGATCAAGTTGCTGAAAGCTACAGTTTACCATTTCAAACAAATGACCTAGTCCAATGATTAAGCCAGACTCGATAGCAGATGCCGAGAAACCCATCAGCCATGTCACAAAACCCTAGACCAGCAGCTGCTGTCTGACTTATTTAACAATAAGGATTGCTACCAAAATCCACATGCCCTGGTCACATTTCTTTGTAACCACCAAGACATAGGCATCTTAAACCCAGTGAAGCCCAGCTATGACAAGCTGTCCTCGACACCACACCATGTCCTAGATTTATTATAAAAGATAAAAGACATGGTGAGGCTGGCCCAAGAGAGCCGGCTAGGAACCAGCCTGATTAGCAGGAACAATACAACACAGCAGCCTAATTGAGGCTTGAAGCATTGCTGTTATTTCATTCAGCAAAACTGTTTTCCAGTGTGATAGTTGAATAACTGGGTTAAGTGCATTGATGCACTTATGAACCTGTTATGAACCTGACAAGAGTAACCAGCTGGAAACTGAGCTGGAGCTGAAGATCTTTATCATCACAAGTGAAAAAATCTGGATGCCATAGGAGACAAACTGTCACAACAACAGAGGGACTAAGATCAGATAGTAAAAATGCTTGCAGGTGTCTTTTGGCTACAATCCAGAAGATTCAATCTAATTCAGCATGAAAACTAAAGGAAATCCACAAACTTACCTGCAGCTCTGTGCAGTGGGTACACTAGAAACTAAGGATCATGGAAAAATAGGGGGGAAACAATATTAGTAAGAAGATACAATTGGAAAATGTTAAAGCTCCCTCATACTGAACTGGAATGGGGCAACCCTAAATGTACATACAGACTGGGGAATGAGATGCTGGAGAGCAGTGCTGCAGAAAGGCACCTGGGGGTCCTGGTCCATGGCAAGCTGAGCAGGAGCCAGCAGTGCCCTGGCAGCCAGGAGGGCCAAGCATGTCCTGGGAGCATCAGGGACAGCATCGGCAGCCGGGCAAGGGAGGGGATTGTCCTGCTCTGCTCTGAGCTGGAGCAGCCTCACCTCCAGTGCTGGGGGCAGGTCTGGGTGCCACAACATAAAAAATCATTGAGCTGTTAGAGAGCATCCCAGGGAGAGGAACAAGGATGGTGAAGGGTCTGGAGGGGAAGCTGTGTGAGAAGACTTGCTTTGTTCAGCCTGGAGGAGACTGAGGGGAGACCTCCTTGCAGTTACATCTTCCTTGTGAGGGGAAGAGGAGGAGCAGGCACTGATCTCTTCTCTGTAGTGACAAGAGAAGGGCCTGAAGCTGTGTAAGGGGAGGTTTAGGTTTGATATTAGGAAAAACCTAAAAAACCTTGATATTAGGAAAAGATTTTTCACCCAGAGGGTGGCTGGGCAGTGGAACAGCTCCCCAGAGAAGTGGTCACACCACCAATGCTGACAAGAGTTCAAGAAGCTTTTGGACAATGCTCTCAGGCATCTAGCGTGACTCTTGGGGCATCCTGTGCAGGGCCAAGAGTTGGACTCAATGATCCCTGTGGGTCCCTTCCAACTCAGGATATTCTGTGATTTAGAGATTCTGCATATATGCACACCAGGGGACAGTTCAGTTCCTTTCCCATGACACATGTTGAAAAGAGCCCAGGGAAAGTTCAATAAATAAGTAAACTAGTTTCTTTTATGTGAATTGACAGACTAGATGAACTGATTCCAGGACTCCAGAAATTTTTAAGATTTTGTCATTCTCAAGGCCTAAACAAGTTAAATAGGAAGTCATCTGAGCTTCAACCACTTTTCAGAGGATTACTACACCTTTATTCTCAGAGTCTGTATGTTGCTCTATACTTAAGACAATGTCAAAATTTACAGTTCATTCCCATTCAGTTTTAAGTTCTGCAATATGAATATAAATGCCTCAAATACTAACAAACCATAATAAACACTATTAAGTTTAGGACTTCTCTCAGACAGAAAACAAAATCATACCTGAGAACAACATATAGCAGAACAAATGGAGATGTACTTTTGCTATTTCAAACAAAGCTGCTGTCTTTAACAAATCTTACACTTTACTGAAAATTACACTGATATATTACTTTTTTAAATAGCGCCTGGAAATGAAGACAGATATTTTATTAATTTTTCCTACGGGAAACTGTGTGCGGTCTGTATTACAGTTACAATTTCAAGTCAGCATTGCGAAACAGACTACTGCATCTCCATATGAATCAGCAATGAAGCCAATCATTGCTGCAAGAAAGTAAAATCTGAGAAACAGCACCAAAACTGAAGAGAGGGTCCAAAATTCTCAGTGCATTCTGTCAAAGTACAGTAGTTGCCCAGCTATGTTCTGTACAGGTTATGTACATAAAGACAATGCAAAAATTATATACAGAGGGCTTCCTTAAGTTGATCAGCTCACTCCATGAGAAGAAAATTCAGTAGAAAACAGCAGAAACTAATACAAGAATAAGTTCAAGTACCCAGACTTCAGACAAGACATAACAGATAAGCCCACAAATGGACAAAAATTGGTTTGAACTTTGAAACAAGCCCCTATGACACAGGGAAGATTTTTATTTTTGTTTAATCCTTTGCAGAAGTCCCTGCAATGGGAATATTCTCACAGTTGTGCTGAAACATGAAAACAGAGACTCTTAAAAATCACACTGAACAAGAACAGGCAATCAGAACTAGAGATTTAAGTTTGGAGGGATTTTCCTAGCACTTTACAAACCAGCACACTCTCCCTTCATGTCACTAGTCCACAAATATTCTCTTTTCTGTGATAATCAGCGACTGAATAGTCCATAATTCTATCAACCCAAGAGGCCAAGCAGGCCCAACTAGGTGAACACCACCACGTTGCTTGGTGCAACACCTACAGTACACAAACTCTTCTCCATCTGATCTTCCACAAGTTACCTGTCTGAATTTACAATACTGAAACACAACTGACACAGCAAGTGTGTGCTTTGGCATAATTTAATTTCAGGTTTCACTGTTCAAAAAAAACTCTGGCAGAAGGGCATTATGTGGAAAGGTGAACAGATAAAAGTCCATTTGTATCAAGTGTTTACAAAGTTTATCTCCTTAGTTCAGGTATTTCTATGAAACACCATCTCATTGAAGCATAAAACACCAAATACCTCCCCTTTAAAACTAATTTCTTGAATTAACACCATTCCATGACACAAGAGTATGATCTGCTACTCTTGGAGTTACCAGTCTTACATAACCCATTGTGCCTCAGTCATTAAAATCAGGCTTTTTTTTTTTTTTTTTTNTTTTTTTTTTTTTTTAGTGTTCATGCCATGTTCGTGTTCACCTCAATTTTTTACCATAAGCAGAAGCCCTAAGAATACTGAACTACTCAAAACTGTTTGTAAATTGAATATATACCTATTTACCAACTACTTTTGTTACATTTGCCAGGCATCTTGCAATGTTACAGAAAAACCTGCTAATTCACTTCAGACTGAGTGCATGGGAAAAAAAACAACAAAGAAAAATCCACAAGTGACATCTATCATCTAGGTATGATTTCTCTCTATGTAAAGCTAACAGAATCATAAGCCACTATTGACACGGAGCCAGCTGAAAATGTGAACTGCAGCAAGAGACATAATGCAGATAAATGTCCCTTTTTTGTGCTTTAAAGAGTTCCACAGGTTCTTTCTTCTAAATCCTGTCATTAATTACACTGTCTAGTAGAATCCAACATTCTTGGCAGAGGTTAACTTTTTCTTGTCACATATTGAGCCTGCTTTCCCCTTCCCCAGCCCCATCAGCTTTAAGAGACAATGTTTATTCTGTGAAAGAATATGGAAATCTACATCCAGACACATGCTCTGGGCAGTAAACAAAATGACTATGGGCTACAAGTTGTACCTAACAAGTTGTTACACAGGAATTAGTTCAAACTTCTCAGCACTCAAATATGCATTTTTTATGTAGCAGTGCACTGATTACAGTTACTGTTACCATCTCCTTCTAGAGATAGATTTGCTGCTATTTTAAGGTCTAGTTGTATGATTATATCTTCTGACACAATTAAATCATCATCACTCGGTTCTTTGAGGAATACACATTAAGGAAGGTACAGTAAGTACAGCTAGGCTTCATTTGTGTAATTTTTGAGGATTTTTTGGCATGGTAGTTTAGATACAGTTTCTAAGAAAGCAACACTACCATTGGGAGGAAATATTCCTCCACTATCAAATTTGTTTGTAAATGGAGATAAGTGCAATACCATAGACACATCCATGCTCATATGAAGTTGTAGAAAAAAGTGATGACAACTTTCACGAGCAGAGATGGCTAATCTCAGACCTGGGGATACTACAACACTCAGTTATAAAGAGACTTTGCTGAGGTGAACGCCACTGTTGCAGTGGCACAGGACTGACTTTGTGCTCACTGGAGAAGCAGTTCTTCAGTGAAGGGAACAGAGAATTCTGGGGAACCAATTTGTTAAACACCACTGAAGGAAATGGCAGAGATGTGGGTGTTCAGTGCACTGATTTAACAGTCATTTGAAATGAGTATGAACAGACAGAATTACAAATCAGCAGGCTGTGCCTCAACTGAGGAATTAATCAGTGTGTTGTGACTTCTGGAAAGCAGCACTTACTTCAGTGGACAGAGAACTGCCCCAAAACAAAAAGACATAAGAGGAAGGGAAGGGAGAACCTCTGTAGACTAATGTCTCTCTTGTTGGTCATGAAGGAAAATTAATGTTATTTTTATTCCTTTAGAAGTATTTCGAGCAATTAAATCCTGTTTCCTTTGGTGCCAAACAGTGCTTGCTGGAGTCAGGTCTCTTCCCATGCAAACAGCAGTACTCTTAAGCCTGCAAGTTTCAAGGTCACACAGTATTAAACTTGCAAACACATTGGCACAAGTGATATTGTCAACAACACTGACATATCTTCCTGAAATAATCCATCTTTTAATTTTCATATTCATTAGAAAATTCAAATGACTTTTAAATGTGTCATGACACAAAACAGAGCCTATAAACCTACACGTTTCTCAGTTAGGGAGAAGTTATTCTTATCTGTGAGCTACTTAGAATTCTGATAACAACTAAAATAAGTACTGTCATTTGACAGAAAAAGGAATCCAAGACATACAAATGAAAAAATCTTCTACCTTAAATAGACAGAAGATATGCTTGAACTGTACAGTGTTCTAGGATCTGCACAGAATGCACACACTCCTCTGTCTTAGAGGGCTCAGTGCACAAAGTTCAGTATGGTGCACCTGCACACCAGCCAGTTCAACATAGTCTCTTTCTCAAGCAGTCATGGTTTAAATGCAAATTTATGTCATTTTTTATGTAAATATTTTAATATACATTCAATACTTCCTTCTTCTGTACTTTCTGTGCCCCTTGTAGTACAAGTAAATCTAACTAAACCCATCTTTATTTTTTTGGCATTGTGAGGTCAGAGACTGTATGAACTCAAATCAATGATTAACAATTATTCTTGAAGTGCAGTGAAGCAAATCAATTTCAATAATTATAGCTCACAGAATTCAGTAAATTTGCCCTGTCTCTTTTCAGTGCACTCGATCAAGTTTTACTTCCATTTCCATGTTAAAATAAATTGTTTTGATCATATACATTTGGATTTTTTCCCCTCTATTAAGTGAATTGTAGCTATCGAGAAATCACTACATCTTGAACCTTGAAAAAGACAAAACAATGGATCCCTACTTCAGTATCCCATTGCTCTTCAAAACAATTAAAAATTACTTCTGTTTTGATTTGGATGTTCACTATATTAAATTAGCACTTCATTTCCACAGTAATAGAGGCCACTGGATAGAGATAAACTTTTTAGCTTATGCAAGTTGTTTGATACCTAAAGCATCTCAAAAGATTTCCTTGCCCAGGAGGTCTGGGATGAAAAGTAACTTTTTATAAATATGTATATTTAACCTTAAAGTATTGTGGATGAGAAGTGTATACAACAATAAAAGCAGGAAAACCAGTTTCCCACTTTCAGTCTGTACAAGACAAAATCCCACTTGGTCTCCAAAAAGTGAAGTTACCCAATTTTTACTTACATTGCCCTCTCAGGGACTTCTGTATCCCAGAGCTCACTACTGTGCTGTAGTCTGGGGAAAGAATTCCTCCAGAAGATCTCAAAGGATGGAGTAAAAAAGGCAGCAAAATTGTAACCAAGTAGAAAACACTGAACACTGCAATAAGTATCACAAATACATAGAGCTGGGTTTGTGTTTTTAATAAATTAGGGCTGGGCACTTTGTCTGCTTTACTCAGTTCCTTTTTATCCTCTCTCAGCTTTGCAGCTTTGGCTCTTTTCTTATCTACTCCCCAAACTAAGGCTAAATGCCAGTGATATTTGATAGCTGAATTGCAATTCCCAAGGGCAGTCCGGATATAAATTCAGAACCAAAGTCCAACCCAAAACAGTAAAAATCTTTCATAAGTCTTACAGAAATAACTCTGGTTATTTCTATGTCTTTCCCTTCTAACACCACTCTTGTCACTGTCTGGTAGATTCATTTATGTTTACCACTACTCCACTATTAACATCATCTTTTGTTGAAGTGCCACACAATCCACGTTCCTCACAGAAAAGCATCAGTCAGTATTTTCTATACAACATGTGGGTACTAAGTAAAATTAATATTACTCTGAGATTTTAGAGACAGAAAGGTCTTGAAGTTAAGGATATTCATAAACATTATACACAGGAGAAAAACAGGTGAAAATTTGCAACCTAGACTTGAATTCTAAGACCCAGAGTCCTCATAGTCCTTAAGAATCTGACTACAAACACTGTTCTTCCAAATATGACAGACACAAAGGACTTGTCTTAGGTTACAACGTAAGATGCAACCAAAGTATGTAGGGCAATGTTCTTTATCTCTTCTGTGACACATCCATCCCTGATAACTCCCTCCGGAAAGATACTTCTCTATTAATGGGCTATCAAGCCTCACTGCATGACTCATAACTGACACTGTGAGATGATCTGCCCAGGGGGAGGAACCAAGCATTCCTACCTGGATGTAACCTGAGGTTTGGAACACCACACTCAGCCCTTACCTACTGGATTACCAGAGGACAAGAGCTACCACTGGACCTACAGGTGAAGACCAGACCCTTCTACAGAATCACTGCTTCAACAGGACCACTTCATCTGGACTGCTATCACCACCCTAACTAACAGCGTGTCAGGTTGTATCCTGACTCTGTCAGGGTTCTTGTACTATTGCATTTATTTAAATTTTCTTATTAAATTATAATTCTCACTTGTGATCTCCCACTGGTTTGTTTTCAAACTAGTAGAGGGCTGAGAAAGAGAAACGGAATCACTCCTAAGAAACACCCACCCCAGGCAGGAAAAAATGTAAGGAGTTTTCTTTCAGTAGCTTTGGGTGTTTTTGTTATGTGCACATTTTCTTTGATTCATTTATTCTAGGAGAATGATGCACCATACAAGCAACGTCAATATTTTGTTTGCCCAATTTTGGGTCAAACAAATGTGCCTGCGTGGAGTTTTTATTGAAAATCTCATGTAACTAAAATGTTTGCATGGCAGCACAAAGATACAAGGCTGAGTACAGAGACACACTACAGTTTATTCTGCCTTACTAACCAAGCACAATGAGTAGATTAAGAAAGGATTGTCATATAAGAATATGTTACTTTAATCTGTAATTAAAGTAACTGTCCAAAGCTACATACCAAAATTATTAAACAAATAGTTTAGTAAGTGTTCCAGTCTCACAGACTCAGAAAATTACCTAGTTTATCATAATAGACCAGTTTACTTTTTAACTATCAAAAAAAAGAAAAAAAAAAGAAAATATTAAAAATAGAAGACAACAGTTGGATCAAATAAGTTGATTACTCAGTAGCTGGTAAAGGACTGAAGACTGGTTTTTGTAATTTGCCATTTTGAGCCTGGGCTAGACAATTCAACTATGTGGGTTTGTATATCACTTGTCCTTCAAATAAATTCTTAAGGAATTTTCCCCATCATTAAATTTCCAGCTCACATTTCTCAACCTTCTTCTCTCTCTCATTACTATTTTTTACTGTATAAAAGTATTAAAGCCCATAATAACAGAACAAACCTTAGCAGACTCATTCTTTATCATTGCACTTTAGGTCATCATTTGATGGCTGTTTTCTATAAATACCTTTAACTCATGCACATAGCATCTCCCGTGATTTCAACTCACTCAAATTACTGAACTTTAAAATGAGGACTCTGATCTGGGACAGTCTAGCTTTAACTGAAAAACCATCACTTCTTGAATAAAGACATTGCATAACATAAAGAGTTACATTCCTCTTAATATCTGTTGGAAACATAATCCATGGCTGAGCTCTGCACTGAACTAACTACTAGAAACAGGTAAGTTCCAACCTAAAAATGGTATCACAGTTTTCATTAATGCTTTGCCAGAAGAAGAGATTAATTATAAATAGAATGCACTATAAACATGATGGCAAGCCATGAAATTCTTGCTAAATTTCTCTTAAGGAAACATGTTGAGCTTCAGTAATATTTATGAACGAGCATAAACACAGAAAAACCTAAATAAAACTTCCAAGTCGAGCTATGCACTGATTTTCATTTTGATAAGGGCTGCAAATATCAACCTTGCCTCTCTCTAAGATGTTAGTCACTATTTTGTCCACAACATAGATGCTCTGCAGAACCTAGAGAACAGTCAGTGATATTAAACCAAGCCCACAATTTATTTCAGTAAGCTACCATTTTAAGCAGAGAGACTGAGGCAAGAAGCAGATTCCTATCTGTGAATATTCCTGTAAAAGTTTTGATAGCATTCAAAAAACATGAAAGAAAAATCTTCTGCTTTGTTTCTGATTCAGGTAATGTTATTAGGTTAGTAAATTGTATGGGAATTTTGAATGGTCTTTTTGCACGTCGGGATTGCTTCTTTCGTGTTTTACGGTGCCTTTGAGGAATGCCTCGTTCACTTGAAAACATAGTTCTAGAAACAATGTCTTGTCTACTACTCTGCCCCTTGTCATGTTGCTTTAGAAGCACAGGAGGAGAGCTGATCCAGACAGGGATAGCTTCCTAGACAATATTATTCCATTCTATGTGGTAGGCAAAAAAATTCTGCTCTATTAACAGTCTATAGCACCCTAATGAACTCTGGCAGCACACAGAAGGAAAACCAGGTCCCTACTGAGTTCTCTGAAGGAGCCCTAGTCAACCAAAGGAAAAACATGGGCAAGATGTTAAGCAGGAGAGCTCAGATACAAACCTGACTACAAAGAAAAATGAAAAGCTTATTTTAAGGGGGAAAAGTTTTCTATTATAAATAATAATAGGACACTTTCAGCAGAGGCTTATTAAACATGTTTTTTCTGCACCATTTGTGAGTCAGATTTCCTTGTCTATTACTATAAACATAGTGTCACCAGTTGGTTTTGCCTAAGTAGCCCCCACTGGCTTGTTTAAACTGGAGCATTCCTTTTTAAAGACTCATTTCTTTTTTAGTTACTTTGCATGCAGTGTGAAACAGTGCATGCTCTGCTAAAACAGAGCTGCACAGGAGGAGGCCAACTGCATAATAATTCTTGAAGAGATTGACAATAGCTGGAATTAAATTATGCTTTCGTTTCTCTTATGTGTTTCAATCTGATTTGTCTTAATAGCAAGTTTGCAACATGTTAATTATCAGGACTTGACACTGTACAGTTGGTATTCAGTAGAAGAATGATTTGACTAGGAAAGTGAAATCTTCTAAATAACTCATATGTACACAAATGCTTGGCAAAAAATCAGATTTGCAATTAAGCAATCTTTACTTCATTACCTACAAACTCAGAATTTCTAAAAATGACCATCATAAACCACCATGTCTCAGATATCCTTTCACTGGTCTAGTGGTTCTACAAAATCACTAGACACAGCCTACACTGCACAAAAATCTACCCATTACATAAAAGCCAAATGAACAGTTAAACACAAAAAATCCACAGAGAAACCTCTGAGCTGAGTTGAGACCTGATACTGTGCTGGATGTAATCCTATCACTGGCCAGTCAATGGGAGTGAGACCCCATCCCAAAAGCAGCAATAGCATTTCTCTGAAGTCAGTGTAGCTGCACCTTACTGAAGCTCTGGGTTTGACTCACTTAGGTACAGAATGCACCAAGGAGGTGACAGGAGCAAATCTCAAGTGCTGAAAGTAATATATTCATGCATTCCTCAAGTAATCAGAAATTCAACTAAAATGTTATTTAAAGAAAGAAGTGAAAAAGAACTTGCTGACATCAATTTGTCCTTGAAATATCTTTAGGTAAAATAAAAGGCTTCCCATGATACTTCTATGAATTGTCTCTCTCACCCAGATCCTGGGTATCAACTAGCCTCAGTTTCAAAGGTATTCCAAATGAAACACTTTACACATCCTCCCTGAATGTGTTCTTTTTGGAGTGGGTGTGCTGGGCAGTTTGGCAGAAAGCATTTGCTGTAATTAGACAAACACTTCAGGAGAAACAGGTTTTCAAGGAACTGCTGTACCTAGTTAGATTTGTGCTTCTGCTAATAACAACCTCTACTAGCTTCAACCCTGAAGATCTGAGATGCAAAAGACAGCATGAATAATTCAGTGAGCACGGGGTCCTGAACCCACCTTTCCTTTCATAAAGAGAGAAGTAATGCACCTCAGGTATAAAGTTTTACTCTAACAGGGCTTAATCTTTCTTTCTCTTTCAGTGCTTTGTTACTAAGTGCTGTGTAGGTGTGAAAAGCCTTATTACCATATAATTTTGTTGGGATCACACTTCCAACTACCTGCTTTGCTTCATGTTCATTTACACAGAATGATCAAAATCTGTTTTATTTCCTAACAATAGCAAATTTTGCTATAATTATTTTAAAATGGCAAATTCAAGGAATAGTGCCCTGGTTAATTCACACATGGCACATATCCACACATGAATAAAATACCATATTATTTACTACCTTTCTCATAATGAACTTGGTAATAAACAACTGAAAAACTAATTTGTTTTTTGACAATGCCAAACCTTTGAATAGAGAAAATCACAGAGTCGAACACAGAGTGCAGTCCTGTGTGGTAAGTGGTCTCCATAGCAACCAATAGATTCTTATGCTAAGTCTGGCCTTTAAAAACATTTCACGTTTACCACTGAGAAAAAGATGGCCTTGATTTAAAAATGATACAACAAGTATCTTGAATGTGCATGCTTTCTCTTCTCTCCTGCAAATAAAATTAGCAGACGTCCCTTTAACACTAAATCCTCTGAGAGCTGCGTGTCATCATTGACGTATGTGTGGGCCTCCTTTAGGCTTGGAAATTTTTTTTCCTTGCATATCATTGCAAGACTTGAAGCCCTTTCCCCCCCATTTCCCCCTCCTTGTTTTTCTCTATCTAGAACAAAAATAGAACACCAAGTTCTTATCTCAGTCAGTGATCATGGTGACAGTGAAAATATTATTGCATGCTTATCTACAGCAGTTTCAATCATACAAGCTTATAATAACTTGCAATAATGGAAGAAGTAGTAACTATAGCTGCAACGCCTGCTACAGCCTAATTTACTTTCACTCCACATTCAAGTGACTGAAGCCCCTAAAAGGAAATGTATTTTTAATAAAGAAAGATTCCAACTTAAGAATGTGTGTATGTAATTACTGACCACGATACGGTATAAGGAGTTGTATGATTATAACCATTACCATTTAATGAGAATTTTGTTTGCAGCACTGAAATTTGTGTAACAGGCCATTAGGGTAGATGTAGGGAATTATAACTGAATTTATCATTATCTTTTCAATTCTTATTGCCTGACAATATAGGGTACATGGCTTTACCATTTAATCTAAAGCAGAGCTTGCATGCTCAGGTTATTCCTCTTGGCATGGGTGTGGGATGGCTGCTTTTTGTTGATTAGGAATGCAGCCTTGAGAGCTTTGGATGAGTAGGAGGGGAAGATACAGAGATCATTTGTTGCTATTCCTGTAAAGGTAATTTCAACATGCATTCAGTCATCATCGTGACAGTAATAGCACTTCATACATAGCCTTTCACATCATGGAATGTTTGGTCTCTGTGTTCCATTCCATCACAAATGCAGTAAAAGCATCACTCTCCTACCACACTGATTGCTTTCTCCACAATTTCCTTTGTGCAAAGTACACTTTCTTTTCATTCTAACTCTAGAAAGGTCCTGTGTTGAGTCTCAGTGAAGAAGGGATCAAAAAGTCATGTTCTGTTTGCCACAAAGTAAGACAACATAACAGAATTTATTACCCTTTTTGTTTCATTCTGCTATGTGCTATTAGACTTAGGTTTCTCCAAAGATGATCATCAGTGCAGCAACAAAAATTAGAGCCTCCACTGTGAAGGAAACAGTCAACAAAACAGAAGCTAAAAGCTTCTGTATGAAGAAGCATGATCCCCAGTACATCTCTAGAGAAGACAGAGGTTTGCCCCCCACACAAATAAACACTCTACACATCTAGCAAAGATACAGCCACAACAAGGCCAAAGAATTCTCAGGTGCCATGGTAGGGAGAGGCAGGGTAAGCACTGCCTGTCATTCACTTTATTTCTTGCATCAGGATGCACAAAGCACACAGAGGGGAATAGTTAATCACAATAACAATGCGTTACGGTAAGCCACTGAAATCTTGCTTATGGTGAATGTTGCAGCATTCGTGTATCCTCACCACCGCCACCACCCCCTCCTCCCATGCTCTTTTCCTCCTCACAGATGGAGAAACACCGTGCCAGAGTTATGATTAGCATAGGGTTGAAGTCATCAGAAACAACTGAGCAATTCCTGACAGACCACTTTTCTTATTTAGAAGAGAAATCAGAAAGACACATGCTGCAACTTCATTGCAAAAGGGTGAAAGATGCAAGCAGAATGCTCCAAGGGAGGGTCCCACCTGCCAAGCGCTTCCCTTGGCTCCTGATGCGCAGACAGACCTCCACGGAACTGGTAAGAACCATGGTGAGAACCTAAGATGCGCATTCCAGGCCTAGCAGCACCACAATTTCCCTGGGAGCTGTGATCCTACAGCCTGACTTCATGCCCTGCTTTGAAGGGAAAAAGCAAGTAGTAATACCATGGGATGCAGCAGTATTTCCAACAAGTTAACAGGCAAGCCTAGGGATACCACTGCAAAAAGACATCTTATGCAACATGTAGGATAAAAATGATGGTATTGTATTAGCAAGCCTCCTACCCAGAATCTCTTTCCTTCACATACACCTAAAAACTAATTTGTTTCATTTGGGGTTTGGTTTTTTTCAAAAACACTTACTCTCTTATCATCATATGTACTTTCAGCATATTATGTACTTTTCCCTAGTTCCCTAAGAGAAAAAGTTTCCCATGGCCAGTTTTAAAATGGAAGAGAATTGATGCATTCTGAATTAAATATATGTTCTTGTTTTGTATTATTTAGAGAGACATACATACCAGTCAGAAGTGTTCCCCTAACATAGGAGTTTCTAATATTGACTCATAGCCAATCTAGTGAATAAGCCTGAAGGTCTGTGTTTGGGGAAAATGAAATGGGTAAAACACCTGAAGCTCTCATAAGGCAGATCCAACAGCCTTTTTTTTTTTCTTGTTTCTAAATGGAGATGCAGAAATGAGATCTTTTCTCAGGCATGGCAGCATACTGATCATATTTGCAAATGGCAACTTGTCATTAAGTACCTGTCAAATATTCCAGCTTCCACAGTTAATTACAATATAATATTCGCTGCCTTCAGAGAAAAAAATGTCAACATAAATTTGAATTGGGGGGTGAGAGGGAGCAAGACAGTAGGCACAGTCACTAACCATGGAAGCCTACACACCAAAGGTCCACCAGCTGTTCAGTTGTCCAGGACAAAAACAGCCACTCAGAACTATTTTGATAGATATTATGAAACCTTGTAAATGGACCCAACCTAGAGGTTCTATTTTATTATGACACTGCCTCTTCCACACAGAGAAACTGTGGTTGTTCTAATAAAAACAGTTGATTGTTTTACATAAAGAAATGTCCTAGACCCTATTAACTTTTACATACAAACTGTTTCAATGTAGATGTGTCAGGAATCTGAAAATAATGCCTAGTGACACCTCTAGGATTAAGCTCTTCTCACTTAGTTAGAATTGCTAACTTTGATTGTAATTTGCTTTTAAAGAGCAAAGCATATACTCTAAGTCCTCCCAATGCCTCCTACTAACTGACATCAACAAGGCATCTGGGACAAGTGCACGCTAGTAATTCATCTTAATAATCTGTCAGCAAAGCTGTCCTAATAGGATGTGTCTTTCATTTTGATTAAAATGACCCTCTGAAATGTGGCCCTCATAGAAAGTTGACAAGCAGAGGCAAATTTTGAACAGTCTGGCACTTCTAATTTTATCTCTGGAAACTGAAAGTGCTGTTAAATACTCCTACATAACTATGTCCTCCATTTGGCTCTCTTTGCTTAGCTTCCACATGAAAAACCTGTTCCTACCTCTTTGATGATCAATAATAAATAGTCCTCTTTGGTCTGTGTGACATTCTTTTTATTTTTTATTTTCTGCCTCCATGGCATGAATTCTAGTATTACTTCAGAGTGTCAGTAATTCAGTACTGAAGTTAAATGAACTAAATGTTTTCTTAAACATATAGCCATGCTATGAAAACACTTCTCATGCCATCTGTAAGGTTTTAATCTTGGGATTTTTTTAATGTATGAGCTGATGGGGTACATCATGTTGTCCCAATACTCATACACATTAAACTCTTTAATATCAGATTTTTATTGTGCTTCCATGAGATGGTATTTCTTTAGGAATCTCATTTGTCCTATGTCCTAGGACCTATCATCTTGAATTGGTACCAAAAACAGATCTAACATTTACTGTAAGGATGTAAGACCACAGGCTTGATATTAAAGTTGTCAACACAGACTTTCATAAGTTTTTTCATTAGACATTAGACCATAATACATTTCACTTTATGATTCCTGCCACACATAAAATGCAATTTCAATATTACTATTGAGGTCAAGTTGTGTGTACATTAGAAAACATTGATAGCACCTTTAGAAGCTAATTTTAAGCATCTGGTAAACCAAAACTTGCATCAAGCAAAGAGCCCTGACTTGGAAAGGCAGCTGGGGAAAGAAAATATTGCCAGTAAGCTGTCAGTAGGAAGACAATCACTCAGTAAATAGTAACACCAGCTGAAAAATCCATTTTAAAAAAATCCACCAATTTTTTGCTTTTCAACTACCTCTCACGAATTGTTAGAGAGAAAAAATAGGTTCTAACACTTCAGCTAGCTCAAATGGGGGAAAAAAAAGAACAAGATACACAAGTATTTTTGAGGGGTTTATGCAAATTTCTTCCTCCACAATTTTGGAAGGGCTAATTGGTAATTTCATTCATGCTCTACTTAAAATAATGGGAGAATTTGGGCATGGTTCAAGACAATGTGATATATTGCAAAACATATGTTGCATCTTGGATATACACATGCTGTATTCCCTTTTTTACTTTTCTAATCCCATACCTCTATCCTGTCAGCATCAGCCTCAAAAATACAAATGATGAGTCAAAACATTATCCCACAAATTCTGATTCACTGTCTTTGCACACAAAGACTAATGATTAATAAGGTTTTGAATAATAATTCAATACCAAGAGCATGGAAATACGGGAGAGAAAAAGAGAAGAAATATGGAAGTTCAGGTAGCAGTTTTAGTACAATTTGCCTTCCTAGATAGATAGGAAGCCTATCTAGATAGCCTTTAATAAAGGCAGCAGTCTGATATTAAGCTGGATTTTCATATCTGTATCCAGTCTTCCAATTCTGAATGAGTGCTAGAATCAGATTTTGGATGAATACCTAAAGTATTCAATGGAATGTTCTACTCCTGCATGGATTCCACTTCTCTTGTCTGGCCTAGGATATCAAAACCCCTTCTGAACACTGTATGGTACATTTCTTGTCTTAAATCACACATGGATACTTGAAGCAGTAAACCAATACTCTTCCTACCCTCTGCAATATGAACAGGAGGCTTATATAACCTGCAGACCAAAAGGGGAAACCTGCCAGCCTGCTCTGAACAGGACTCCTAAGCATCAGATTCACAGTCCCTGCAAGTTTCCTCACCTGGCAGAAATTAAAAAAAAAAAAAAAATTAAAAAGTGCTACTTCTACCAACACTTCCACTCTCCACAGAAATTGATTGTGTTTGTAGCATGTAACTTTCATAGACTGGCATCAGCTTTCCTGTTCTTCAGAGAAAAAGACAGGTTGTAGAAAGAAGTAGACCACTGAAGGAGCAAGGGAGAAGCCAGGTGTGTCCTGCTCCAAAAGGCAAAAGGGAATTAAAAAAAAAAAAAAAAATTAAAAGTGAGCCACCGATTCCACCATCACAGATAAACCAAAACTGCTTGTTGTCACAATCACTCCACAAAAGTCAAAAATTTATGAGGGAACAGGCAAAGCAGCAAAACTGATGTTCTCTGAAGTACTCAGTCCTCCAAGTATCTTGCCAGTAAGTTAAGCAGAACTATGTGAAATTGTACACTCCAGGTGATATTTAGCAATACTGCGGCATTTTTCAATTTAATTTCATCAAATGGCTTAAGGGGAAAAAAGGATCTTAAAAAAATCATAAAAGCTCAACTGTTTTAACAACATTTTCTACATATATTTTTAATTATTATTCTGATTGACTTATTTTGAATTTTCCTTCCATTTTTATTAAAGACTTTCAAATATTAAAAACCAATCAAATGAGAAATAAAACTATTTATTAAAGGCTCATTTAACCCCCTAAATAAGTGAGATAGATTTCAGAATAGCAGAGAGATTAAATATTTGTCATCATTCCAGCTCCAGCACTGACAGCCTAACACAACTTTTTTCTGTCTTTCCTTCTACCACAGAAAATCTAGGAACATTAATCCCTGAATTGTATTAGCAAGAAGGTGCTTGGTCCCCGGCCCCAAAGGCACAGAAACAAATTGTCCTTTACATTTGAGAGGCTGAAGCCTAGGAGAAATATTGGCTCTAAGAGCACAGCATGTGAGGGCAGAGACAATTCATGTTTACTTCAGAACAAAGCATGTAAAGAGGAAAGGAAAACCTTTTCATCAAATAGAATGAGCCATACCAGAGCTCAGAAATCAGTTTTCTGGTTTTGGCTCTACCTTCATGCACCCTGGGAATATGGGCAAGTCCTTTGAATTTCTGACTGCTTTGATTTACCCCCATTTTTTTTCAAAAAATATGGTCATTCCTTGACAAAACAATTCAAGATGTGTAGATGAAAAACTCTGTAACAGATATTAGGAGATTTTCTGCATTTTGCCTAAGATCCAGAGTCTTAAAACCTTCTTTAATTCACAGTTCAGTGAATTATCCTGAAACATAAAAGTCTTTGGATAAAAACATTTGCATTTAGATACATTTAACCTTACATTAAAACCAAAAGATGAATAATCCTTTAATGCTCCTGTCATATTTATTAGCTCTGCTCAAGGTGAGCAAAAGCTCTTGGGAACAGCTGTGCCAGACATTCTTTCCCTTCCCCCATTCACTATATTTTCCCTTCTTTAGCTGCAGGAGTTCAGTTCTAGCACTGTTTTTTCATACTAGGTTTTTTCCCTCCTGGCACAAAAATCAGAATGCAGCAAAGACATAAGGGATGAAGGATAAAAGAAATAAGACACTATATTAACTGTGTACACTGTGTAGTGAAAGAGACACTAAGCTCATTGTTCAGAGATACATTCTGACCTACTCTATCATGAATCTCTGCACCATTTAAATCCAAAGATTCTCTCCCAAAGCTCAGCCTAATTATTGCTTCTATTTGTGTTCACAGAATCATTTAGGTTGCAAGGGAGTTCTTGAGGGCACCTAGTCCAACCCACTGCTCAGGCAGGGTTACCTGGAGCAGGTTGCTCAGGTGCTCAGCCACATTTTGAGTATCAACAAGGCCAGAGACTCCACAATCCCTCTAGACACCCTATTCCAGTGTTGGACCACAAGTACAGTGACAGGTGTTTTCTTGTGCCCATTGTCACTTGTATTACTGGATGCCAATGAGAAGACTGACTCCCTCATCTGTATTCCCTCCCATAAAGGTATTTATATAGGTTTATGAGATCCCCTCTGAGCCCTCTGTTCCCCAGGCTAAACAATCCTGGCATTCCCAGGCTCTCCTCACAGCAGATATGCTCCAGTGCTGTGATCATCTTCACAGTTCTTGCTAGACTTGCTCCTGGAAGTCTGTATCTTTCTTGTATGGGCAAGCCCAGACTGGACACAGCACTCCGGCTCTATAGAGGGGAAGCATCACAACCCTTGGCTTGAATCTTCCTAAAGCAGCCCAGGATTCTGTTGGCCTTCTTTGCCCAGAGGGTGCATTTCCTGGCTGTCAGCCCACCATCTATCAAGACCCCACGGTCCACTCCACTGCAGAGCTATTTCTCAGCCAGTCAGCCCCTGCATGTGCCAAAGGCTGCTCCTTCTCAGGAGCAGGACTTGGCACGTCCCTTTGCTGATCACAGCCCATTTCACCAGCCTACTGAGGTTCACCTGAATGACAGCACCATCATCTGGTGTATCAGCCTCTCCTCCCAGTTTTGTGTAACCTGCTAATTTGGAAAGGGTGCAAATTTGTCCCATCACCCAGGTCATTAACAAAGATGTTAAACAGCACTGATCCCCATACATGTCCTAGGGTCCTTTATGCTGCTGATTGCAATCCTCTGTTCAATCTGTTTTCCACCTCATTTACCACTCATTGCCCATTTACCTAACCTGTACTTTGTCCACTTTTCTACAAGGAAGTTGGAGGAAACAGTCAAAAACCTCACTAAGGGTAAGGGAAGGTCAACACAGTGAGAGAAGGGTCTGGAAAGTAAATCACATGATTTGGCTGAGGGAGCTGGGGGTGTTTAGCCTGGAGAAAAGAATGCTCAGGAGAGACTTCATAGCTCTCTTGACAACTACCTGGGATTTGTTTAGAAATCTCTTGTCCACCATCATTCCTAAGGCTTGATGGTGCTTTAAAAAGCATGCCTTGTAGTTTCATGAACATAATTATTGAAGGCACAACCCTTTGTGCCTCTGAAGTTAAGAAGAGAGATGAACAACCAACATTTTACAGTGCATTAATTATGATACTGTGCAAGCAAATGGATAATGCTGCTACATTGCCATGGCACACTGATGACAACATTTGTACAAGTGCTTCTACCAGCTCCAGGAATCCATGAAAGAGAGCCTCAGTTTGAGCCTAATGCTGCAGTACTATGCAAGTTATCACTACTAAGCTCTTTTTGCAACAGTGAAACCAACTTGTTTGGGGGGTATCAACATCCAGACAAGTGTTTCTTTTAGGAATTGTACTTGTTCATTGATGCAGCGAATGAGAACACTTGGAACTGCAATGCACTTTCCCAGACTCCTGAACATCCACAGACAGGATACTGGTGATGCATCTCTCTGTGTATCTGCTGGTGAAAACAGAAACTGTACAAACTGTTGTCAGAAGCTGAACGGCAAACTTGCATATCTTGAAAAAGCTACATCATAAAAGTCATTGAGAAACAATCTATGGACAATACATAGACACTCAGGTTAACTTTATTTCCTTGCACAGGCCTCAGAACACATTCTAAGGAAGAGTCTGCTTATTCCATAATATTTACCTGAATCCTTGCAAAGCTTAATTCATGTCACTACAACAGAAGAGAAAGAAACACAGAGTGAAAGAAACAATTAGGAGATTATACTACACTGACTCATTGCTGGGCAACAGCTCTATTTAGGAAAAAGAAGTACCGAGGAAAAACATTATTAAGAGAATGCGAAGAGGAAACAAAATGAGAAAAAACTGTGTTGGAAGATGAAAGAACGAGCATGTCACCAGCATCAGAAAGGAATAACGACAACTTACTATCAGCACAGACAGTCTTCTGGCTGTGATCTGCTAAGGTCTTACAGCTTATTTACTTTCCAAAATCTGTTTGTTACAGCTATTTCTTTTTCTTTTATGACAGCTACAGAGTACTGCTAAGACAGTCTCTTACATCTACACCAACATCTCATCTACACCATCATCTCTGTTTTGGTGAACATCTACACCAAAAGTCCTCAAAATACTCCTCATTCCTTCTCACTTTTCCCATTTGGACTATTAGAGATGCACTCCAAATTTCACAGCACAAATGCCTTTGGAACAGTGGGATCCTATTCCTGACTGCAGAGAATATACAATCTTCAACTGGAAGTTTTTAATCAGCTACAGTGTACTAACATCCATTATGACTAATTTGTTTCTTTGTATTGGTGCTGTAATCAGGGTTAAAATAGCCCATAGTTTTACCACTGTCATTGCCAATTGAACCAGTAGTCTGGAGCACTGTCTCCCATCACAGAAGTCCATCTGCCTCTAATCTATTACTGGAAATGATTAATAATTGAATTCTTAACACTATCAACCAAGATATGTTGAGTTGCTTAGCCTTGCTTAGCAAGGCTGTTCCAGGAGTATTTGGCTTAGTTTGGATATACACTAAATTAGTGTTTCTATTTTGAATAATTTTGGCTGAAAAATGCTACAGAACATTTACCTATTCACTCATGGAGGCTGATCAGACAGGACTGAATCCTATTAACCTGTCCTGAATTCAGTAAGAACATTATGTCTAACTGCAATCTCATAGCAGTGAGATTGTAACCTTCTACATTAACTCATCGTTGCCATCTGCTAGACAAAATGAAAAAAGGACTTTTCTAGTGAGTATTTCTGTGTGATGGATAACGGGCATTTAATTTCTGCATTCCCCTTAAAAGCTCATTCTCTGTATAATGAGCCTAACTTCAGCATCAGATTTGCATACCTAGACTTAGGATGAGTACTACACCATAACAGATCTGTCTTAGCTGTAGCATGATTTCACCTTTAAACTTAAGATAAAGAGAGCAGCTTGTGGCATACTGGGTAGATGTAGCAAGGTGCTCTGTCTTTATCTCAAAACCTTGAGTATTGTCATCCTGCTGCTGAGAATGGGGACAGAGAGCATTTGGGTGGGCAGCTGGCTAAGGCCAACCTGGCACTGAATCAAGACTGGGACAGAAAACACGATGACGATGATGATACCAGAATTTGTAATTCATACTAATGAAACAAAGCACTGGCCATAGGGCTTAGCCTTGACTATATGCATTCCAAAGTATTAAGGAGTATAAACAATATTTTTCATTACAACTGTACTGCAGATCTATTGTTTCACATGGCAGAATTCAGAGCTTGCTCTTTGGTGGGAATGTTTTTTTGGATAGCGTCATGAACCCCATCTCATTGGGAAGCACTTTTGAAAATCCACATGTGATAGGAATTTATTTATGTAAAAATCTTAAGGTTCACTTGTCTTCTGGTCAAAGAAGCCAAAAACTTAAAAGTGAGCAACATGACTAAGACCTACTCTGAGGCATGAAACCCTTTTCAGTAAGGAATTCATATTAAAAAGAAATATATTTAAAAGTATCTGCTGCAATGGCAAGTGCAAAGAAAACAAAACATGAGGCTTGTTTGTTACATAATAAATATGTATTCTATTCTCAGTTATGTTGCTTTAAAACCAAACTAATCCAGTGGACCAGCAGTGTTCCCCTGGCATGTACAGGTACAAGAGGGATGGAGAGGAAGAGCAAAAAGAAATGCAGAGAGATGGCCAAACAATACCACATGACTTAATGCCAACTCTATCCTCCCAGCAAAGAAAAATATTAAGAGCTATAATTTTTATGTCACCTGGCATTAAGTTTAACTACTCAAATTTTGGTAGCCTGTTTTGCTAGTACAGAGTTCACTACTGTTTTTTGACATACACAGTGGAAGACATTGAAGCCCCTTTATTTTTTTGGAAGTTGCCGCGCCAGCTGTATTACATGAAAGAGCCTCTTTCATGAGTATTCCAGAATGAAATATTCCAAGTTTGCCAGTCTCAAATTTGCCTAATATTTTTCCATTTCAATGTCAAGAGGAAAGCAAGACACACACACACACAAAACACCAAACAAAAATAAAGAAAACCAAAACTCAAATCGAAATCTGAAATATTTTCATAAAACCCCAAGTCCAAGTTTACTACCCCCTCTCATGTCCTTTTCAAGAGGATGAAGCATCTTTGACAGTTTTACTGTTGCTTTCTTTAAATGTAATGCAGCTATATGTTTTGAGTTGCATCAAGCTGATCTCAAGAGGGATGACATCAGGATTTCTTTTCACATTTTGAATGCTCCATGTAGCCACCTCTGTGGAGCACTCTAACAAAAAAGAGACTTTCAGAGAAGAGACCTCAGTCTTATGCTTAAGAAAAATCTTTGAGGTACACCCAGTATTCTGTGGCACAGCATTCTGTTTAACATCTGAGACCTAAAATACTAGAAGAATGGGAAAAAAAAAAAAATCTTATACGTGATCGCCTCTCCTGAGCAAACAGTGTGGTTTTCATGGCATTCTCCCACCCTGGAATGTCTACCTCTTAGAGATGTTAAAATGTAGGGAAATGAAAGGTGTCTCCCTTTCTTAGTCACACATACACAAAATAATCTATTCCTTCCCTCTGTTCCCTGAAGGCTATGAATAAGACAAGAAATGTAGTAACAGGAAAGAGCAGGATATACTGAAGAGACCTAATAGGAATGAAGAGTTGCAACCAGAGGGCTGCAGTTGCTGAGCACAGACTGCCCTGCACACATACCACTGGTGGGTCTGAATTCCACTGCTCACAGAGCAACTCCAGCTTCATACAGGAGGGGTGGACTCTGCTGCCTCTGCAGTGGCAGTCCCAGCAAAGGGCTCGTGCCATAAAATTCCCTTTGCTGGCACAGAAAGTGATACCCCATTCTGAATATACTTTCAGGGGTTTCTAGGTGCATCCTAAATGCCTTTGCTTTCTGGTAGACCTCTGCATTTAGCTTAGGACTTGAAATTCATGCTAAAAGCACATTAATTGTAATAACAAGGTGCTTTAAGTAGGGGCAAGCTGTCACCTGGAAACCTGTCTGCATTCAGTAGTAACCCTGGTGAGCCTCATAAATATTCAGCTGATAATCAGGACACAGGACACTGAACACACCCCAGGAAAGCCCTAGTGAACAGCCATGCAAATTTTACATTTACTTCTATGCACTCTCTAAATACTGCTAAGACTCAGTTACCCTACCATCTAATGAACTCTGCACCTGAAGAATTTACTGTGCTCTTGGGAATGGTATCTACACAAACACATGACCATGTCAATCAGCACCCTAACATATGCCAGACCACAACATTCCATTATTGTAATAATCATTTCATTGGTACTGTAATAATTATTTCATTTGACCATACCAACTAACCATTTCTAAAGCTGTTAATAACATTAATCAGCAAAAAAATGGAGACTTCTTATTTCAGGTGACATGGTCTAAAAGGTGAAGTAGAGAGATTTCCTTTTCTTAGTTTAAGTCTAAGAAAGAAAATAGTTCACCAAATACATTTTTTTAAATAGCAACTTTTGAGATAGCATTTTCTAGGGATTAGTAACATTTTTATGGTGACAGATAAACACATACAAGATTAATTTACTAAATTATTTGGTAACATGGAAATTGAATTAATCTGTTACAACTGATCTTTCACCTTACCATAGCTACCCTATCTATTCGTAACCTGATGAAATATTATCCAAACATTGAATGCTGCTTTGGTGGATGTTTTGGCTAAATAGCTGAGGATACTGTAGCACAGAATTGTATCATATATCCTGTTTACTACAGCCCAAAGACAAAATTACAAGTCCTGGTATTTCAGTTATCTGGTATTCCTGTGCTCAGGAATTTTCCCATGGCTGTTTCTAATACAGAGAGGTTTAAAAGACACTCTTCAGCAAGTTGGCCATACATTTCTCTGGATGTAACTGCACCAAGTCTACAGCTTTGGCCCAAGAACCTGAAGTACCTGCATGGCCAAATTTTGGCCTAATTCTAAGGAGAGTGATCACATTATTTTACTAGAAGCCTGATATAACAACAGAACCCTCACACTTGGGTAATTGCTCAGCAACCCTGAGCAAATTAATGTAGTTGAGACCGAAGATTGTTCTTCTATCACTTGCCAGATTTGTTATTCTTCAAGTTCTCACAAACTTACACACAAATACATTAAGTGTTTTGCTGAAAGTTACACATTACAGCAGGAGGAAAAACATGTTCTGAGACACTTCAGACAGTTTAGTATCAATTCTCCTTCATAAACAGTGAAATAAGAATTAGCCTTAGCAGTGGAAGAAGAGAGAATTTCTGTAATATTTTCCTGCTTCATGTGCTTTTATTACAGATCAGCTGTGGTCTGTGATCTTTCAGAAGTATTTCACACATGCTGTGTGGGTATTAATATTGAGGCAAACAACACAGAAATGCAAACTGGGTGCATACTTCACCCCATGTGTCAAGCCAACCTAGAACACACCATGTCAGCAAAAACTGCAGTTTTGTGAGATTTAAATTGTCTATATTCTATAATTGCACACAGTTACTTAATTCTAAAATAAAGTCTTACACAGAAGAAACCAAGCCTCAGCTATGAATGTAAGATACATTTATTTTGAAAAGTAACAATGTCATATTTTGAATCATAATTTCTAAAGGCAGAGCTGAATTCATCTACACATGTCAGAATTAATCAATATAAGGAATTTGCAATATTTACGCAAGAAAATCAGAAATAGTCAGACATGTAAAGACACAGAAGCCATACTGTTGCCCACAAAGCAACCATGAATGCAACACCTATTTGATTCAAGCCTTAGTTATACCAAATTGCTTTGTTCTTTACAAAAGCATCAGGCTGAAAGACCCATGATGAGCCAAGACCCTTTCTTAACTAACTAGCTGTGTGGCTTGTCACTTTGCATGGGAGGAGTTTGAAATCCTGATATACTGTAGCTTCCAAAGGACTTGTGCATTTAGCATACAAGACAAATAAAAAAACACTGTAGAAATTTTGGTTATTTTTAGTCAGTTATACTCTCACACCACTATTAAACCCTGCTCATAAAGAACCAAACATGCTACATATTGCACAAAGCTTTCATGTTTAAGAATTACAATCTGTAAGACAAGAAGCAGATGATCAGGGAATTATAAGATCAGTAGGACACCAGTTTAATAAGCAGTGCTCTTGGATCTGTGAGAAAATGTTGCCTCTTTTTTTTACAGGCATCCTGACTGAGAACCTAAGACAGTGTTTGAAATATGATTAGAAGGTCGCTTTATGGATAATTACAGGAAGTACCTTCTAATAATGAGAAACACTCAGGGAAGCAGAAAGGTGCTTGTGTTGAAATGAATGAGTGACAAGGCAGAGCAGCAGCACCACACAACAGGTGCCTCAAAAACCAAATTAAATACAGTAGATAGGGAAGTGGATAGCCCTGAAGGTCTTGAAAGCAACAACTTTCAGGAACAATCTGGAAAATGATTCTCTAAGTTGGTTCTACCAAGAAAGTAAGGTGTTATTTTTCAGGGAATTACTGCCTCAGCTGTACAAAATTCCGTAAGAGTATCACACAGCTTTTTCGTTCCACACATCTCTCTTCTTTAAGAGGCTTAGAAAAGAGAGATAGCCACGAGTCATTCACTTTCTTTATTGGACTCAAATCTTTATGATTTAAAAGAGAGATAAATGGAAGAAGGCAAAAAGTAAAGAATTCTCTCCTGCCTCTAATGACAGCAGTTAGGACTTTTGAACAGCTCAAGTTGCTGCAGCCTCCAAAATGCACTTCCACAATCACCTGGTTTGACAAGATATGGAGTTTAAAAAAAAAAAAAAAAAGAGAGAAAGCTTAGCAAGAAAATTCTCTAAAGTTCTGTTACGGCTGAAAGCATAGACAACAACAACCACCACTTTCACACCTGTTTCACATCTATTGCAACAAGAACAACATGTCACAGCAGAACTTCACTGTGCTGAGTTGTAAGGATGCAAAGGCCTCCTTACAAAATAATTGCAATAGGATTTTACCGATTAATATCTTACCCATATTCCAACCAAGTTATAATCTAAGCCTACAGTGGGACAGTATCTATCACACCAAACCTTCCAATATACCAAGTAATTGCACTTCAGTAATCAATTAGCTTAGGTATGTCTTGGGAAAAGTTTGGGATTGAGTTTATGTGGTTTTAGAGATTTTTGGGGTCTTTTGGTTGCTGGTTTTTTTGCTTGGGTTTTGTGTATATGTTTGCTTTTTGGTTGTGGGGGGGTTTCCTTAATTTTAAATTTATTGAAATTATTATTTTATTTAGTTGCCATTGCTGGTTTTGTATTTTTTCTTCAAGATCAGTGGAACTGATGCAAGACTCAAGGTACCAACAGCAGACACAATCCTTATCCAAATGAATAGGAAGCAGGCATGAAATATATCTGCAAACACACCATGGGGCATGGCAGCATGCACCCACTTCCCACAAAATAATATCCAAGGAACAATATTTGAAAGCTAAATCCCTGCCACTAATGCTCTGCACCCAACACCTGCAAAAAGATGCACTGATAAGATTACCTCTGAGGTTTCCTCCCAAGAATTATACCAATTTTTAAAGAACTTACATAGGGATTAGCGGAAATCATCTATTTTGTTTGGGTCTTATTTTTATCTAGAAAACTTATTTTTCTACCCTTAGAAAATAGTCTAGCAGCAATGCCTCCAGATGGGAATAACAGTAATTCACACACTTTTTTGTTTATCAGTAGAACATTCTTTATATTAATGCCAAAAGATTTCATGACAAAATATATTTCCAAGGAATTAATTATCCCTTAAGTATATGGAGCAAATTAAGAGGTAGTACAAGTTTCAGTACTGCCAGCCTGGTGAAAACCAGTGGTCACAATATTTTCTCTTGCTTATCAGCTCTCAAGGAAGCCCCCACAGCAGTACCCTTCTTATGTATTTATGGTTTCTTGTTTTCCACTGTTCATTGATGGGACCTATGTGAAAGCACCTAAGCTAGAGTCTTTATTGCTTTGCTTCAAAGCTGAGAACAGATCTGGAAGCTTACTGTTCCTAAAAGTTTGCCAGAATTTCCTTGGCACAGATAGGCAGGACTAGACACGACTGATCGATCACTGTTATTGATAAATAGGAAAGGGCTTATTTAATTTTAAAATGTATTATAAACTTCATTTCTCTTTACTGTAGTTCCAAACTCTTGAGTCACTTAATGTCTGGATCTGTCTGTGTGTGTGTATGTGTGTATTATTTTCATTTTACTCCAAACTTTCCAAAAGGAGAAGGACTAAAAAACCCTCAAAAAACCCAAACCAACTAAAAAAAAGCACCCCACCAAAACAGTTTGAAACTTTTAAAAATATAGGTTTAAATAAATGTGCAATTATTAACCACAGAACAAATGTTTATTCAGTTTTGCTGTGCTGATCAATAGCCATTTTCTAAGCATAACAAGGACAGGCGGAAGTGACAAGACCAAAATGGAGAAAGAAGTTTTTGGGGAATTATTTACCTTCCAGGATCCATAGCTGGTTAAAGTGCTCATTAAATGTTTAAATAATAATCCAAAACACCTGAGAAAGCACTCAACCACTGTGGAACAGCCCCCTTCCCTTAACACTGATTATGGATGGCTATAGAGTGGGATAGGTGAATAATATCCACTGTACCTATTCTTACATAGGTAATTCCCAAGCCATAGGCATTTTGAGGCTGACATTCACATTTCCCTAGTTCTATAGTGAAAATATGCTTCTATAAATAAAATCACTTTAATTTAATGAGAGAGTCTAAATTCACCTTCTATCTTTGCTGGAACTGATTATCTTCAAACACACGTAACAAGCCAGAACTAAACACAGAGAGATTGACTTGTGCTTTGTTGACTCCTTTTCTTCTATCACTCAAGATGAAGATAAATGTTCAGCACGTTCATCCTTGGATGTTGCTTTGCACAGTTTTTTGCCACTTCTGCACTGTTCTGAAATGCACACTATGAGATTCAAATCTCTTTGTTGTCTCCATTTTTGGGTCTTGACAGATATGTAGATACAAATTGCTAAATTATTACAAATCACCAAACACTTTTGGTCCAAATTATTAGACACATTCCAGCTGCTTTGTAATTTTTGTAAGTCCTGGTATCTGATCCCCTGGAATTTCCTCTTTTGTAGCAGAAGATTACTGTTGGCAAGAGACACCTTGGATTGTGGTTGTAGTGGATTTTCCTTTTCCCAACCATTGTGGAAAAAAACACCAAGTACCTATTTACGTATTTCATTCATCTACAGTCCATCTGGATCACACTGAGTACTTGTTTCTGAGAAGCAAAACAATGTGGGTGACTCCAAATACCTTACTGCACTGAGGCAGCACATTTTCCACAGCATTTAGAGATACAAACTCCCTCAAGACAGATTAAAAAAAAAAGGTTGTTATCTTGCTGCATGTTTTATCCACTGCATTCACAAAAGACACCATTGCCATTGGGCACTTCCTCCAAAGACTGGCCTGACTGAAACTGTTGAGGGATGCAAATAAATAAGTCCACCCTGAGTGTACAGCTGTACCAACAAGTTAAGAACATGACAATGCCATAGCATCCTCATATCAAAGAGAAAGTAATATGCATGCAAAGGTAACCCTGAGGATGCACTAACGTGGTAACATCATAAGAAATGGCAGAAATAAACATGATATAACAACCAAACAGGGGTACCAGCTTATGGGAATTGTTATCCCTAGCAGAAATTACCTGGGCAATGCTATCTGAAATACCAAAAGTGTAAAACCCAGAAAAAACAGGACCAATGGGAAAAGAGTAAATATTTATCCCTGAGGAGACAAAAGTGGTAGAGAGAAAATTGGCAAGTGGAAGACAGGGGAGGATGACTAAGAGAACAAAACCATCCAGTCAAAATTGACAACAGTACCTGCCAAGAAGTCATGTTCTTGACCACCACAGTTTGCACAGGTCAATAAAATCCCTTCTTCCATCATGCCTGCCTCTGATTTACTTGCAGGCTCAAGAAAACACATATTTTCCTCTACATAAGTGAGGAAATTCTTGGAGCACTCTACCTAATATCAGCATAGAAACACCTCACCTTTTCCTCTCCTAAAGGGAGTATTTATAAAATTGACAAATCTAGGTCACATTCACCATGTTACAACAATTTTAAACCACATTTTTAGCAGATCTAGTGCTTAGCAAAACCAAAAAATTAACTACTCTACATACAGTAGTCCTCTTATAATTCTCAGTGCATGAAGCCTTCTCCAGAAAATATGTAACCTTTGTTATACAGGAAGTTTTGGAAATCTTCTATTATAAGCTAAGGATAATGTTTATTACATTTCATAAAAAGAGAGCTGCTTATGATGAAGGAGAGGAAATGGATTACCAATTATATGCTTAGCAGCAGACCTGTCACACACAACAGCACCAGTCTCAAAATATTGACACTGAATCCATCTCAAAAGGAAATATTTTCTATAAGGTAAGGACTCAGGAAAACCCCGGATCCAAAGCTAAGTGTGAGTATAACTTTCTAAACATCTCAGATTCACAAAAACCAGGTTTTTAAATCTCAACTTGTTCTTCCCCATGACCTTTTCAGCTCTCTTGGCTGAAGAAAACCTTTACACTGAATGATTTGATCTTCAGGGATTCTAGACCCTTCTGATTTTAGGTAACTATAATTCTTCCATTTTCTTCCAGGAAGGTAATTTCCAGTTCAACGCACATTTTAGGCACTTTAAAGCTTACATGAGCCTAAGTCAACACTATCAGCAGAAGGAACATGCACAGCCTTTTGTGTCACCTTCCTGCATAGCTACCTCTCTTCTGCCACACACATTTAGGGAGCAGGATGTGGGAGCTGTCCTAAAGAAATGTAAAAACTTAGGATATTTGTCAAGTTCTTAAATCCCCATCAACTCCCAGATCTCATCCATTCCATAGCCCCACAAGTATTCATTTATACACAGAGAAAGGGCTCATGTTTTTCAAGATCAGTGCCAGTTTACGTCAGCTTTTAAGGCCTGAGAAGCCAAGGATCAAGAGTTACCCTAAAAAACCCAAATAAAAACCCCACCCCAAAAAAACCCCTACAACCCCCTCCAAAACTCCTCTCCTCCCTCCAAAAAATAAAAAAAACCAAAACCCACAAGAACCCAAACAATCAAATGGGTTCAATCAAAACAATCTTCATTCTTGAAGCTTTTTTGGGTGTGAATTAGTAAGATCCCAGCAGTAGCAAGTTTGCCACTTTATTTGTATTAAATTAGTTGAATTTACTCCACTATAAGGCTGAAATAACCATATCTAGGACAAACAGATGCTCTTCTTGCCTACCTTAAAGATTTGCAGCAGTGTAGCTCTTACCAGTGGCTTCATATTAGTCCAGCTATGTCAAAGAACAAACCCAAGTAAACTCATGCTCAAGTTACACACCTAAACTTCAACTGATATCTGTTTTCTCTGTTAATCAAAGGCTTTCCAGGAATTTCTACTTATATCACATCTAAGAATCTTTAAGACCTGATTTGCAAAGGCTTGACACTTACAGCTTCAGAGGGAAAAGGTGAAGAGACTTCAGAGGAGAAAACCAATTCTTGGAAACCTATTTTTTTTCCCTAGAGCATTAAGTTTCACCTCAAGCCTAACACACTCATTTAGGAATACTTTTTAATACCACTACATCTAAAATTAAAAAAAAA